>JAABKJ010075445.1:167487852-167561895 GCA_011634705.1 Andricus grossulariae | reverse complement strand
GAAATATAAATTCTCCACCAAAAAGAGAATCGTTAAATTTTTATTAAAAAAAGTTTTTCAAACATATACTTCAATATTTAACGAAAGAGATGAATTTTCAAGCCAAAAAGACGAATGTTCTAAAGAAAAGTGGAATTTTCAACCAAAAAGTTTACTTTTAACCAAAAAGTGGATTTTCAACTTAAAACGATCAATTTTCAAGGAAAAATCGAATTTTCAAATTTTCAGTTTGAAAAATTGATTTTCAGATTAAAAAAATTAATTTTCATCTAAGAAATTGATGTTCAACCAAAAAAATGAAGTTTTAACAAATTATTTAAATTTTCAAGCAAATAGTTGAATTTTCAAATAAGAAATATAAACTTTCCACCAAAAAGAGAATAGTTAGATTTTCACTGAAAATTTTTTTTTTCAATATACTTGACTATTTAACCAAAGAGATGAATTTCCAAGACAAAAAGGTGAATGTTCTAAAGAAAAGTGGAATTTTCAACCAAAAAGTTTATTTTTAATCAACAAGTGGAATTTTAAACTGAAAACAATCAATTTTGAATAAAAAATGAATTTTCAAAACACAAAAAAAACGAATTTTCAAGAAAAGACTTCAATCTTTAGCCAAATAACTAAATCTTTCACCAATATTGATTAATTTTCAACAGAAAATGGAATATTTGAATGTTCACTAGAAAAAATAATTTGTCAGTTTAAAAAATAAATTTTCAGATAAAAGTTAATTAATACTTTCTAACAAAGTAGTTCAACTTTTAACCATGGAAATGAATTTTCAACATACAGGAATGTATTTTTACCCAAACAGTTGAAATTATATATAATAATGATAATAATATATATATAATATTTAGATGTTTTGAAAAGATTCCAAAATAATGAAAAACTTGAAACAATTTTAAAACACTCAAAACAAAAAGTAGACTTTTAAAGATTTCGAATAATCGATTTAGCAGCCTTTTAAGAATTTCAAAAGATTTAAAAAAATACAAATTTGTTATTAAAATTCCCCGAAAAGTTAAAAAAAATTTTTGTTTGAAAACCTAATTTTAAGACAATATTTAAGAAGATTAAAAAAATGTTTTGGACTAATAACAAACAATTAAACAATTATTAATTTGGAAAAAATTCGAGGAAGTTTAAGATATATTTAGAAGTTTTGAAAAGATTCTAAAATAATGAAAAACTTGAAAAAATTTTAAAACGTTCAAAACAAAAAGTAGACTTTTAAAGATTTCGAACGAAAAATTTAGAAGCCTTTTAAGAATTGTGAAAAGTTTCAAAAGTATCCAAATTTTTTATCAAAATTCCCCCAAAAAAACTAAAAATTATTATTTTTTGGTTGAAAAACGAATTTTAAGACAATATTCAAGAAGATTAAAAAAAATGTTTTTGATTAATAATTAAAAATTGAACAATTATTAATCAGGAAAAAATTCGAGGAAGTTTAAGATATATTTAGGAGTTTTGAAAAGATTCAAAAATAATTAAAAACTTGACAACATTTAAAACAAAATGTAGACTTTTGAAGATTGTGAACAAAAAATTTGAAACCCTTTTATGAATTTTGAAATATTTCAAAAGTATAAAAATTGTATATCAAAATTCCCAGAAAAACTAAAAATTATTATTTTTTGTGTGGAAAAACTAATTTTAAAAGAATATTTAACAAGATTTAAACAAACAAACAAAAAATTTGATTAATAAATGACAATTGAACAATTATTAATTTGGAAAATAATCGAGTAAATTTAAAATGTATTTAAAAGTTTTCAAAAGATTTAAAAATAATTGAAAATTTGAAAAAATTTTAAAACATTCAAAACAAAATAAAGATTTTTGAATATTTCGAACAAAAAATTTAGACGCTGTCTAAGAATTTTGAATAGCTTCAAAAGAATGCAAATTTTTTTATAAAAATTCCCAGAAAAACTAAAAATTATTTTTTTTCTGAAAAACTAATTGTATGAGAATATTTGAAAAAAAAATTTTATGTTTAAATTAATGGTTCTAACTTAAAATTGTGTTCATGCACAATGCATAAAAGGTAAACATTAAAAATTTTGCAGCCTTTTTCAATTTTATTTTATTTATTATTATTTTAGTTTTGCATTTTATACGCGTAATTTATTGAGCGTTTGAATTAAAAAAGTGTAAAGCTTTAATTTTAAAATTCGAAAGTATTCCCCTCTGAGTGTTCTATTTGAAGTCAAGTTTTTATAACTTTAAATAAAAAATTGTTCATCTTCAAAATTTCGAATCTTTTAATTTGAATGACCATGTTCAATTCTTTCGCCATTGTTCAATTAAAAATTGTTTCAAAATATTTATAATCCTAGGTTGAAAAAGAACAACTTTTTGGCTGCAAAATCTGTAAATTCCTTTAGTTCAATTTTCAATGAAGATGTATAATTTTGTACAAAAAAATATGAATCCTCAACAATATAAATAAATTTTTAAACAAGTAGATGAATTTTTAATCCAGAAGATTAATTTTCTACCAGAAAAGACGATTTTCAACAAAATACACAAATTTTCAATAAAATAGTTGAATTTTCAACCAAGAAGATTAATTTTCTACCAGAAAAGACGGATTTTCAACAAAATTCATACACCTTTCGGCAAGTAGTTAAATTTTCAACCAAAAAGATGATATTTGAACCAAGAAGATTAATTTTCTGTCAAAAAATGAATTCTCAACAAAATACATAAATTTTTTCGTTTCTCAAAATTTTCAACTACGTAGTTCAAGTTTTAAACTAAAAAAGGTACATTTTCAACAAAAAAATGGATTATTTAAATTTTCATCGATTAGAATCATTGCGATAAACAAAAATTAATTTTCTACAAAGCATTTCAATGTTGTACCATATAGTTGAAATTTATGGATAATTGTAGAATCTTCAAGCCAAAAAGACAATTTTTATATAAAACAGTTAAATTTGCAACCAGAAAATATGAATTTTCAACAAAAAGTTCACATACAACTATTCAGCTGAATTTTAAACAAAATAGTCAAATCGACAGTCAACAAAATTAATTTTGAACGGAAAAAAACGAATTTTCAACAAAAATTATGTATGTTCAACAACAAAAATAATAATAAACGTTTAATAAAGTAGTTTATCTGTCAACCAAGAAGTTGAATTTTCAATGAAAAATTAATAGTTTTTGTTTCAACAAAATCCTTAACTAAAACAGATTAATTTTCAGTCAGACAGTTGCATAAAAAAATGATTTTCTACCAAAAAAGACGAATTGTCAACAAAATAAATACATTTTCAACCAAATAGTTAAATTTTCTACCAAATAGTTGAATTTTCGAGCCGAAAAGATGAATTTTCAACAAAACAGTTGAATTTTCCACCAATAAATATGATTTTAAACAAAAAAAATAGTTTTCTTTCATTTAAAAAATTGTTTACATAAATATAATTTTCCTATGATTCTTAAGAAAATCGAAAAACGTTTTTGAAGATTTTTGATATGACAAATCAAAATTTCAACAAAAAAAGTTAATTTTCAATCAAATAGTTGAATTTTCAACCAAAAAATATGAATTCTCATCGAAGAATTTAATAGTGGATATTTCAACTGAAAAGATTTTAATTTAAAATATAAAACAGATAAATTCATTTGAAAAAGTCTAATATAAAAAAAAATAGTTAAATTTTGAACAAAAAAAGTTTTTTAATCAAGATAGAAAAAAATGTCGACCAAATTATAATTTTGAGTGAAAAATAATTTTCAATACAAATTGAAAATGTGGAATAACGTTATTTGTTAATTGTATTTATTTTTAGTGTTATATGAATATAATTTGTCTATGATTCTTGAGAAAATTCAAAAATATTTGTGAAGATTTCAGATATATCGAAAAAATATCTAGAAAATTTTTAAGAAAGTTTTTTTATTATACAGGATTTTACAAAATTTTAGGTAAAATTCGAGTCAAATAATTGAATTTCTGACCTACAAAGATGAATTTTTAATCAAAAAGTTGAACTTTAGGCCAAAAAAAGATGACTTCGTAAAGAAATGGTCGAATTTTCGACAACATAATTAAATTGTCAACAATATAATGAAAGTTTCAACCAAATAGCTAAATTTCCAAATTACAATATTTATTTTGAAGAAAGCAGTTAAATTTTTAATCTAGTAATTAAATTTACAAAAAAATAGTTTACTTTATAACTAAGTCGTTCATCTCTCATGAGTGCATTTATAAATATAGAAGGGCATACAAAAATTCTTTGTACTTGATGTCTGACTATTAAGTACATGTTCTACTTCGAATTACTGTAGAACCATTCTTTGCTTCAACCTGAGTATACATAATTTTAATTAATTCATATATAAACTTTGTCAATATAGAAATCCTTTATGAATAAAGGATTGATGATGTTCAGCGTTTGTTATTAGAATTTGTTTATAATAATTATACTAACAACTAAACCATTTTTTGATTCCACGAACGTCTGTGCAATAAATCCAAAATATTAACAATTTGAAAACCCATTATTAAATGAATTTTTAGGGATAAGGGACGTTCAAATCATATGTGAAATTTTTAATCCAAACCAGCCAAATTACAAAAATTTTGTCTTGAGTTGTAGAATCTCAAACTTGACCGATTTTAGATTAAAATTTTGAAAATAGGAATGTGTCAAATCTAATAATTTCATATTAGATCGAATTTTGTAAACTTCTTCATTCAAAATTACAATAAATGGAAATTGTATTGTAAATAATCCAAAAATGTATTCCCCGTCATTTTCACCATTCAAAATTGGAAAAGGTTCAATTATGAACCGTTGAAATTGAATAACTCTACGTAACTTTCAAAATTATGTATTTAAAAATGGGAAACTTCACAAATAAAAGACGGCACTATAAATAGTTGACGATTAAACAAAACCAATTTTGAAAAAGTTTAAAATTTCAAACATTTCAATGTTGAAGACTTC
This sequence comes from Andricus grossulariae, assembly GCA_011634705.1. NCBI lineage: Eukaryota > Metazoa > Arthropoda > Insecta > Hymenoptera > Cynipidae > Andricus > Andricus grossulariae. Next base: position 167,556,919 of record JAABKJ010075445.1, on the reverse strand, counting down.
ATTTAGAATTATTATTCACTCTTAAAATGTTATATTGCAATATTTTTTTATTTTAAATGATTTATTCTTTTTAATCTTCAGTTAAAAACTGGATTTTAAAAACAATACAAAACAAAATCGCTATGGTTTCCATTTTTGAAATTGCACACTATTAATTGTTTAAATTCTTAACAGTTTTTTTAAGCTGCGTGTGAAATGATATATTCGCATGATCAACTTGAAAATTTCAAATATTCGAATTTTAAACTGCAAGATCGAAAAGTCTAAATTTGAAAGCAAAGCATTTTTGTGTGCCATTCTATATATATAAATGCACACAAGAGAACTCAACTAGTTAGTTATAAAGTAAACTATTTTGTTGTAAATTTAATTACTAGGGTTGAAAATTTACCCGTCTTGTGAAAAATTGGTCTGTGTATGCTGAAAATTCAGCTTTTTGATTAAAACTCAGTATGTTGTTGAAAATTTAATTCTTTTCTTGAAATTTTAACTTTTTTCAGAAAGTTGAAAATTCCAATATTTTGGTAAAAAGTCATCTTTTTTTAGTTGAAGATCCAAAAATTTTATTTTTTTATTTTTAATGTTATTTTTTTACGATTGAAACACAAACTACGCATCCCATCGTAAAATAATGACCTAAAAATTTGAATATCCTTTCCAGTTGAACAGCATGTATCGTTTCATTTTTTTGTACCTTGTGTAGTTTTTCCAAGAAAATGTTTCTTTATTTTTAATGTTATTTGTAATACGGCTATTTGTATTACTCAGAAAGTCGAGAAATTAATCCACACGACTTTTTTCGATGAAAAGCAAATTATCAGAGTTACAGCATTTACGAAATTGTATAAAAAGAAGAAACGAAAATGAAACATGTATGCCAAACAACGCACGCTATGAAAAAATGTCTAGATAAGAGAAACCTCGTTTTTCGAGAGCCCTACAAGATTATCATAACAACTTTTGAAATTTTGTTGAAACATCAAAAATTCAAATTTTGATCACACAAAAAAGTAATGAAAAATAAAAAATTCCATTTCACGGACAAACTATGCAAGGTATTCGATTAACTCATGAAAAATAAAATGAAAATAAAAGAATTAAATTTTTGGAAAAACGACATAAGCTGCGAAAAAAGCAATAGACAAGATTTGCTCTCCCCCCTCCCCCCTAAAAAAAGCCAAAAAATTCTGCTCAATAATTTGTTGACTGAACGTGTAGTTTTTGTCTTAATCGTTAAATAATATTTTTTAAAAAATTAAATTTTTTTAAAAACGACACAAAGTAGGAAAAAGAATTGCTCAACAAAATGTTTTCACCCAAAAAGGATCTACAAATTTGTAATCAATCATTTTCAGATAGGACGAGTAGCTTTTCTTTTAATCAAACGAAACAAGAATGAAAATAAATAAATTAAATTTTTGTAAAAACGACACAAGTGACGAAAAAAACTGAAAAAAACAAAAGTTGTTCCACAGACATTAACATTTAATTTAACCAAAATGTTTGCCTAAAGTATATCTACACATTTTCTTAGAACCTCTTTATGCCAGGATTAGTATTTTTTGTTCAACTCGTAAAAAATAACATTGAAAAAAAATTAAAATGGAAGAACGACACAAATTTTAAAAAAATGTTCAAGAACACATTTTTTTTGCATAGGATGCGCACTTTTTTTAATCGTAAAAACAATGAATTTTCAGAGTAGCTGAGAATAAAACTTAATGCAAAATATATAACAAATACTGAAGCAATCATACTAAATAAAATTTGCACTTTATTTTGAAATATCTGAATATGCAGTTTCAAACCGAGGTACACAAATAAATATAATATACATTTGAAAGAATAGAGATGAAATCAATGTAAAAAAGTTCGCACTGTGAAATATATCGAGTGCGAAGTACGAGTTACGTGATGAGAATGTGTTCGTTGAAGCCGAAGGAGCTTTAAAAAAAAAAGAATTCACAATCACCAAATTACAGTTGTCGATGCCTTTGACCTTTAATTTTGAGAGGTCTGTGCACAAATGTTGAGGAAGTAGAAAGACCGTGCGCGTAGCGCGAGGTAAATAAATGATCGAGCGCGAAGCGCGAGAACCAACATATGCGCGCCTTAGGCGTAGAATTTTTCCTAAAACTTTTTTAAAATTCTGAAAAATTAAAGAAATTTTCTTAAAATCTTTCAGATTCTTCTTTTACAATTTCGGAAATCTTTTGAAATGTTTTGAAATCTCTTTAAGTTTTCTCTCAAAGTTATTTTTTTTTTATAAAAAAATATTATGAATTTTCCTAGGAATCTAAAAAAAAATGTTTATTCTGTTGAAACCTTTCAAAATTCTTTAAAAGCTTTTTTTTCGAAATCTACATTTTTTGAAATCTTTAGAAGTTATAAATTATTTTTTAATGCTTTCAAAACTTATAAATATCTTTTAAACTTACTTCAATTTTTTCTAAAATTTTATAATCTTACCAAATTACAACATTTTGTTTCAAAGTCTTTTACATATAAAAATATTTTTAAAATTTGCGGAAATCGTTCCAAGTTTTACAATATTTTTAATCTCTTCAAAACGTCTTGAATATCTAAATATCGTTTAGACTGGCTCGAATTTTTCTTCAAATTTTGAACAATCATTAACAGTAAAAAAAAATTAATTCGCTTGAAACCTTTCAAAATTCTTTAGAAACTTCTAAAGTTCTTGTTTGAAATCTCGAGAACCTAAATTTTGTTTAAAATTTGTTTAAATCTTGTAAAGTTTAAAAATATGTTTGAATCTTTTTAGATCTCTTGAATTTACTCGATTTTCATAATATTGACAAATTGAAATATTTTGCTTTAAAACCTTTTACTCTTTTTTTAAATTTTAGGAAATTACTTAAAATTTTTTGAAATCTTTCTCAATTTTTTCTTAAAACTCATATTTTAAAAAAATGTTTAATCTTCACATGAATTTCAAGAAAATTCCTTTTTGAATCTTTTCAGAATTTTTAAACATCTTTTAAAATTATTCCAATTTTTCCCCAAACTTATAAAAAATCCTGCAAAAGAAAAAAAAAGTATAAAACATTTCAGATTCTTCTTTGCCAATTTTAGAAATCTTTTTTGAATTTTTTAAAAATATTCTGTTAAAACTAATTTTTCAAAATAAAAAATCATTTTAAATTTTCTTAGGAATCTAAAGAGAATTTTTTTATTCTTTTGAAATCTTTCAAAATTATGAAAAAGCTTCTCCTTTTAGAAATCTACATGTTTTTCTTCATTTTTTAAATCTTTACAAGTTAATTTTTTTTAATCGTTTCAAAACTTCTAAAATTGTGTAAGCTTGAAAAACTGAAAAATTTTGCTTTAAAATCTACATTCTGGTTCGAAACATTAGGAAATCATATGAAATATTTTGAAATCTTTTTCAATCTTTGTTTGAAATTAACTTTTGAAAGTAACAAATCATTCAAAATTTTCCGAGGAATATTAAGAATTTTTTTATTCTCTTGAAACCCTTAAAAAATCAGTTTTCCTACAAAAAATTTTAATTTAAATTAAGATCGAAAAGAAATCTATTTTATCATGAATAATTTTTAAATAGAGACACTAAGCTCATGATTTGTTCCAATTTGCAGGGCTTGCTTATGAATATTTTCAGAATTCTTTTAACTGAGTCTTAATATTTTTACCTCAGTTTATTGAAAGAAAATTTTCGACCAAAAAAGTGAATTTTCAACTAAGTATATTAATTTTCTACCAAAAAAGACGAATTTTCAACATAATTAATAAATTCTCAATCTGTTAAATTTTCAAATAAAAAAAAGGAAATATTTAACCGAAAATGTAATAGTTAAATTTTCAGTTAAATAAATTATTTTTCAACCATAAAAAAATAGTTCAATTTTCAATCCAGGATATGAATTTCGAAAATGTAATAGTTCATATTTCATCGAAAAAAGATGTTAATTTTCAAAAAAACAGTTGAATCCTGAACCAAAAAAACAATTATTTTTAACAAAAAAGTTGTACTTTTAACCAAAAAAAGGTAATACTTTCACCAAAAGAGATTAATTTTTAAACCAAAAAGACGAACTTTAAACAAAAGAGTTGAATTTTCAACCAAGACATTTTTTTTAACCAAACTTGAATTTTTAAGTCCAAAAATGAATTTTCTACAAAATTCATTGAATTTTCAATCTGAAAATACGAATTTTCAACAAGAATTTTTTTTCAATAAAAAAGGTAATTTTCAATCAAATAGTTGAATTTTTTACAAAAACAGTTAAATTTTTAACCCAAAGAGATGAACTTTTAATAAAACAGTTGAAATTTAACCCAAAAATAATTATTTTTAATAAAATTGTTGAATTCTGAACCAAATATAAAGTTTTAAGTAAAAAAGATAAATTCTCAAGAAATAATTAGACTTCTCAACCAAAAAGAATAAACTCTTAAGGAAAAATAATAGGCTTTTCTTATTGGAATTTATCAATTCAGTTTCCATTTAAGTGGAAAAACGAAAATTTTCAACAAAATACACTGAATTTTTAACCAAACAGTTGAATTTTCTACTAAATGCAATTTTTTAAATAAAATGGATACATTTTCAGTTTAAAAAATTAATTTTCAATTTAAAAAGAACTAATTTCCAACATAATAGTTTAATTTTTGACGAAAGAAAAGATTACTCAACCATTTATTATTTCAACAAATTTTAGAAGAGAAACCAAATCGTAAATAATAAAAAATAGTTGACATCAGGATTATTTATTCAATGCAGTTATTTGTATATTGTTGTTTTTTTCTTCCGCTTTAGATAAAAGTTTATTCTGTTCCTTGAAACTAAAAGCAATTGTACGTATTTCAAAATAATTATTTAAATTTCCGAAATTACAAGTGAAAATATTGCATTTTCTTAAAAATAGATGAATTTCTAATCAAATAGTCAAATTTTCGACCAAAAAGGTGAATTTTCAACTAAGTATATTAATTTTCGACCAAAAAAGACGAATTTTCAACATAATTCATAAATTCTCAATCAGTGCAATTTTCAAATAAAAAAAAAGAAATATTTAACAGAAAATGTAATAGTTGAATTTTCAGTTAAATAAATTAATTTTCAACCAAAATAAATTGTTTTTTACAAAATAGTTAAATTTTCAATATATATATATTGGAAATTCAAATAATTATTTTGAAATATGTACAATTATTTTTAGGTTCAAGGAACAGAATAAACGTTTATCTAAAGCGGAAGAAAAAGACACAAATATGCCCTCGCATTGCTCACCTCTGCCTCCGCGGTTACTATCTAACACTTATCTTTTGATCATTGACAATATACACAATTTTTCTTATATTCACTTCCTCTACTCTTCACAATCTTTCCCTTTCTATTCCTCCTTCTTCCTTTCCTCCTTCTCCATCTCACCCAACACCCTCTTCACTCATGCAACCACCCTTTCATCCCCTCTTTCATGCAGTAATACCTTCATGCTACTCTCACTCCTGTCCACTCCCTCACGATCCTCTAGCCAGTGTTTCATCATTGAATACCCCTTCGCGCACGATTCACACATTCTCTTCTACCTAGGAAGCCAAAACCTCTTAGATCCCTCCACGCACCCACACCTCATCTTTGCTATTAGCTTCTGACTCTCTTTCCTTCCTTTCTCACGCAAATACTGCGCTCTCTCCCTCTGTATAATCAACCCGTTATCAACATTGAACCTTTATTCTCTTATTCTCCCCTCCCCTTCTACCTTCCTTATCTTCATGCTGTCCTTCACGACCTCATACTCCTTCCTCCCCTCCTCATGCATTCTTCTCACTTCAACCCTCTGCAGCCCATTTTTTCAAAAATACCTCTCTCGCTCAACCTGCACCTTCCTTATCCTTCTTTGTTCTGCTTCTAACATCAACACTTTCTAGCCAGCTTACTTCCCTTCTCTTTCAAAAATTTCTCCTCATCATCACACGCTTGACTTTCTGTTATAATCCCTAAACTCGTTCTTCTCTCCTGTGTCCCATTCACCTACTCACTTTTCTTCCACCCCCACATCTCTACTCCACAAAACAGCGCACTCATCACTAGCAATTCAAACAATTTCATTTTTCTTTCGAAGTCATCTGCAAAATAACTTCTTTTCCAATCCGCATACCTGCCTCATCACGTTATTTTGCCTCCTCACTTTCTCTTGTATGTGATCGTCCAGTCCCCCATTTCTTAGAAACAAGAAGTCCAGGTACACAAACTCTTTCACCCCTTGCACCACCTTACCCTTCCACTCACATTCCCCTTCCTTATTCCTTCCACCTTCTTTCCTGAACACCATAACCTTGACATACGCAAGTGACCAAATTCTAACCTCTCTTTCCTAATTCCTTCTATCACTGCGTCCTCTAGCTTACGTTTCATATCTGTGATTAAAATTGCAAAAAGGGTTGGCTAAGCGGACACCCTTGACTTAAACCCCTATCCATCCAGAAACCCACCGAAATCCCCTCCCCTCCTATTACCTCATTTTCGTCTCTTCATATAAGGGCGATCGCTTGCCCTCTGGAGCGGCCTCTTTCCACTCACATCTCCTTTACCGCCTACCACAACCTGCCCCTATCCACCGGAGGAAACATGCCTTTGAGGTCAACAAAAAATGCATACACTTTTGCCATCTTCTTCGTTAACTTTCTACCCACCATGTGCTGCAGATCGTAGATATTGTCGATAGTGCTCGTACCCGCCCTAAATCCTGCCTACGTCTCCGGTAATATTTCTTTCCCCGCGAGATCTTTCCGCAGCCTCTTCGCCAACACCATGACGTCTACTTTTTACGCCGTATTCATTGAAATCTTTGGGAAATCATTCAAATCTTTGTGAAATATTTCAAATGTATCTGAAATCTTTGCTAAACCTTTGAAATTTTTGTGAAATCTTTTGGAAATAATTAAAATCCTTGTGAAATCTTTGCGTATTATTTGAAACATTAAAAAAATATTTGATAATATTTGTGAAATTATTGAAATATTTGTGAAATAATTGAAGTCCTTGTGAAATTTTGGGAAATCGTTCAAATCCTTGTGAAATCGTTGTGAAATCTTTGGAAATCTTTGCGACATATTTAAAATATTTAGTAATATTTGTAAATTTATTGAAATCTTCAGAAAATCATTAAAATATTTGTGAAATATTTTTAATATATCTGACATCTTTGCTAAGCGTTTGAAATTTTTGTGAAATCTTTTGGAAGTCATTAAAATCTTTGTGCAATATTTGAAATTTAACGGAAATTTTTTTGAAATCTTTTAAATCAATCCGATATCTTTGTGAACTTTTTCAAACCTATAGTAAATCATTCAAATCTTTGTGGAGTCTTTGAAAATCTTTGCGAGATATTTGAAACATTTTTTTAATATTTGATAATATTTGTTAAATTATTGAAATCTTTGGGAAATCATTCAAATCTTTGTGAAATATTTCAAATGTATCTGAAATCTTTGCTAAACCTTTGAAATCTTTGTGAAATATTTTGGAAATCATTCAAATCTTTGGAAATATTTTTAACATTTTTTTAATATTTGGTAGTATTTGTGAAATAATTGAAGTCTTTGTGAAATCTTTTAAATCGGTCCGATATCTTTGTGAAATATTTGTGAACTTTTTAAAACATTTTGGAAATCATTCAAATCTTTGTGAAATATTTTAAACATTATTTAAATATTTGGTAATATTTGAGAAATTATTGAAATCTTTGTGAAATAATTGAAGCCTTTGTGAAATCTTTGGAAAATCATTAAAATTCTTGTGAAATATTTCGAAATCTTTGCGACATATTTAAAATATTTTTATAATATTGGTAAAATTATTGAAATCTTTTGGAAATCATTAAAATCTTTGTGCAATATTTGAAATTTAACGGAAATTTTTGTGAAATATTTTAAATCAATCCTAAATCTTTCCTAAATATTGGTAAAATTGTTAAATTATTGAAATCTTTGGGAAATTATTAAAATCTTTGCGAAATCTTTGTAAATTTTTGCGAAATATTTGAAACATTTTTGAAATATTTGGTAATTTTTGTGAAATTTTTGGAAAATCATTGAAATCTTTGTAAAATCTTTTAAAAAGCTATCCGAAATCTTTGTGCAATCTCTGAAATATTGGTAAAATCTTTGGCAATATGAATTTTATACATGTATTTATTATTTACTATTTATTTATTATGTATTTACAATTTTTACATAGTAATACTATTTTAATATTATACTTTATATTTAATATTTATACTATTAATATTATATTTTATTATATACTAGAAAATAATTTATTTTGTTTCCTTATAAATATTTTGAAATAATTTTCAATTTTATCTTAAAATTAATTTTTCGAAATAAAAAATCATTTCAATTTTCTCATAAACCTTTTTATGCTACATCACAAATGTAATCACTTTTTCTTGGCAGATTATTACTTATCAGGGATTTTACTATTCTGTGAAATCTATAAAATTATATATTTCGGTGTAATATTTCAGAAAGAATAGTCGAACAATTTCACACATTTTTTTCCCGATTTCATCACAGAAACATTAAAATTATATACTCCTTTTGTTATTTCTAAATCTGCTTATGCTATATTACTAATATAATCACATTTTATCCAGAAATAATGGTTTAAACAATTTATTATTCATAACAATGTTCTCTCAAAATAATGCTGAAAAGTTGCAGTTCTAAAAAATTTCCATTTTTGTCCACTTTTCAATAAGGATGAACAAAGTATTAATTCAAGTTAACAAACATAATGATTCAAATTATTGATTTTTATTTATATTCTCTTTGAATAATCTTGCAAAAGTGCGGTTTTTTCTTATATATTCAACTTTTTGTCAACTTTTCACTCATAGTGAGGTGTAAATCAATAAGATTCAACAAAAATAATTGCTCAAACAATTATTGTTGTTCGCTTGCATTAATTATTATATCACTGGGGAGAAAGTAGACAAGAAAGTAAAAATTTCAATGAAACTCGCGACTATCTAGTATAAATGTAGGTAAAGATAGATAAAAAAATAATAATTTGTTTAAACAATTATTTTTGCTGAATTGCATTAATTATTACCTCGCTGTAAGTAAAAGGTAGCCAAAATGAAAAATAAAAAAAAAACGTAACTTTCTAACATTATTCAACGAGAATATTGTTATTAATGATAAATTGTTTGAAAAATTATGCTTTTTATTATGAATTAATTATTGCCTCACTATAATTTCGAAGTAGACCAAAAATAGGAAAATTAAAAAAAAAATGCGACTTTCTCACCCTATTCTACGAGAAAATGGCTATAATCAATAATGCATTCTTTGAACAATTTATTTAAACATCTTATTATCAGTGTCTATCAATATTTTATATATTAATAATTCGCAATCTCGAAAATAACTAGCAATGTATATAATCTTGTTTAAAAATTCAATTACTTGGTTTAAAGCTAAACAGCTTTTTTTTATATTTTTTTTATCAAAGTTTGACCATTTTAGTTGAAAATTTATATTTTTAGTTGAAAATTTAACTATTTGATTGGGAATTAAAGTATTTTTTATGTAAATTCAACTATTTGGTAGGAAATTCAACTATATTTAGAAAATTGAACTATTTGCTACATAATTGAAATATTATAATACAATATTATGATTTGTTTAAAAATGTATATTTTTCAGTTGAAAATCCGTGTTTTCATATTGATAAAAGTTACCTTTTGTTTCGAAAATTCTACTATTCCATTTTTGGTGAGCAATTTATTTGTGATATGTCGAAACACTAATTTTTTGGTAGAAAATTAATGTATCTTATCCAAAATTCGTCCTTTTGGTTAAAAAATTAATCTTGTTTGTTGAAAATTCATCTTCTTGGTCGAGGATTCACCTATTGAATTGAAAATTCGTTTTTCTTGGTTGTATTCAATTTGTTGAAATTTTTTTTTTCAGCCACCCCAGTGTGACGCAGGTGTTAAGTCTTCGACAGTGATATGAAATTAAAAATTACGGATATGGAGTCAATCGTCTTCAAATGCGCTCATATGCGCCACAAAAATTTGTTGCAAACTTTCAAAACTGTCCACGATGCGAAGGTTTTAACACTTTACAAAATTATGACCAAGTGATGAACAACAGAATAAAAAAATTTTAATCCGCAGTGATAAAGGGACTTTCGTATAGGGTTTCAAATGCGCTCATGTGCGCCATACAAATTTTCTGAATTTCTTGAAAATTGCCCAATATATGGAGGTCATAACATTTTGCAAAGTGATGATCAACAAAATGAAAAGTTTTTAATCCTCAGTGATGAAGGGACTAGCATATGGGGTTTCAAATACGCTCATATGCGCTGTAAAAATCTTCGTCATATCTTGAAAACTGCACAAGACATAGAGGTCATAAAATTTTGTAAAGTCATGACCAACAAAATGAAAAGTTTTCAATCCGCAGTGATTAATGGACTATCGTATGGGGTTTCAAATGCGCTCATATGCGTCGTAAAAGTTTTCGTCATATCTTCAAAATTGCCCAATACATGTTGGTCATAATATTTTGCAAATTCATGATGAACAAAAGGAAAATTTTGTAATCCGAAGTGATTCAGGGATTATCACATGGGGTTTCAAATGCGGCCATATGCGCCATGGAAAACTTTCTTCATATCTTGAAAATTTCCCTAGATATGGAGGTCCTAACATTTTGCAATGTGATGACCAACAAAATGAACAGTGTTCGATCCGCAGTGATTAATGGACTATCGTATGGGGCTTCAAATTCGCTTATATGCGCCATGCAAATTTTTGTCATATTTTGAAAATTGCCCAAGATATGGATGTCCTAAAATTTTGCAATGTGATGAGTTTTTAATCCTCAGTGATGAAGGGCGTGTCGCGTGGAGTTTCAACTGAGGTGCGTTCCGCTAGTACCTCCACAACAGAATTTGAATATACTCTCGATTTTTCGGATCTTTTAGTTTTCTCAAAGAACCGACTTTTGAGTGGACCTGCTGGCCGCCAGAACCTCCACTACAGAAAATTTCAAAAATTAAAAAAGTCATCAGCGTCAGAATTTTGGGCTTTCTTTGAGATCTTCAAAACTGAAAAAAATTAATTTTTGAAAAACTACCTCTGTCTGCCAAAACTTACGCTCAAAATAACTTACGCACCCAGCCTAAATGTAAGCATATGCGAATTTGGGGCTATTTTTGAACTCCCCAAAACACTCGAAAATTATTTAAACAAATCAACTCTAACCATTTAAAAAAAAACTTCAAAGAAAAATATATGGAATTAATACGAGAAAACATATACCGTAGGTCTAAGCTAGTTTGGAGCTCATTGAAAATAACAAATTAAATTTTCCGAAAATAATCCATAACACCAACACCCGCCCGATGCTTTTCCCAATCTCCGCGCCGGAACGAGCGAGCACGTTCGTCCAGGCGAATCTAAGTTGCGATGCGCAGTTTCAGGGAGAAGGGGTAGATTGAGGATGCGCATGGCATTACTTAGTTCTAAAAAGGTAGAAAACTTCTAAAGTTTTTATTTTTCAAGAGAAAATTTCATATTTCGCCTTCGAAACGTGAGAATTCGGAAGAAACCGCTAAAACTTGAATTTTGTTAGGTATAAAGTTTCCGTTCAAACAAACTATAAGAAAACTTAATAGGATAAGTGTGACCTAAAGCCCTTTTAATTATTAAAGCGCGTGCGGCTAGCAAGTTTACATGCGTCTAAGGCGCGCAACTGTCAGTTATTGCACTGCGCGATCGATAATGCATTTACCTCGCGCTACGCGCTCATTCTTTTTATTACCCTCACATTTTTGCATAGACTTTTCACAATTAAAAGTCAAAGCATCGATAGCTGTAATTCATTGAATGTGAATTCTCTTTTGCTGAAGCTCTTTCGGCTCTATCGAACACATTCTCCACGCGTATCTCGTGTTTTGCACTCGATATTGTCCAAAGTTCTAACTTTTCTACATTATGTTCAAAACTATCATATTGAATGTATATTACATTTATTTATGTACCGCGGCGTGACATGGCTTATTCAGACATTGCGAAATGAAGTACAAATTTAATTTACCATGATAACTTTAATACTTGTTCCTTATTTTGCATTCCATGTTATTCTTATCATCTATAAACAATTTTGTTATTAAACTTTTCATTAGAATAAAATTTGTAGATATAATTTACGTGACAATTTTAGTTAAATGAAATGAGATTGTAGCTTGTGTGCTTTTTTCTAAGAGGTAATTTTTCTATTTTTCATATATTTTTATGACAAGTGTTTATCATAAATTTGAAAATTTTTCTGGGTTGAACAATTTTTGTCGTTTCATTTTTTTTTTCATCTATTGTGTCGTTTTTAAAAAAAACGTGTTTGTTACTTTCAATCTTGTTTTTTATGACAAAAAGCAAATCTACTCATTCTGTCTAAAAGTCATTAATAACAAATTTGTAGATAGTTTTTGGGTGAATAACTTTTGTATATTAATTTTTTTTTGCACCTTGTTTTGCTTTCAACAAATGAAATTTTTTAATATTTAGTGTTATTTTTTACGATTAAAGCAAAACCTACGCGTCCTATCAAAATGTATTTATGACAAATTTGCAGCTCTTTTTTGTGTCAGCAACTTGTGTCTATTCATTTTTTTCATAGTTTATGTCGTTTGTCCAAAAATTAAGTTTTGTAATTTTTAATGATGTCTTTACGATTTACGACTTTTTGAGTTTGTGTCCAGAACAGCTTGTTGATGAACTCGATATTTCTGAACAACAAAATTGTGGGCCCGGTATGTCTCATCGAAGAGAATATAACTCTTGTATGTATTTGGAGCCATGGAATACGAAAATGAGTTTACTTTTTGCCTCACACGTCAGGATTTTTTTCTAGATTGCAAAATATCGATGTTTTGAAAAATCCCTATTCAACGCATTTGTGGGATTATTTGCATATCGCGATTTACGTAGAATTCAAATGGGCAATGTTTTTTATTTGTAGCCCACACTCTTATTCTTCTACTCAGATCGAAACAATTTATAACAATATCTTGAATGACACTAACCGTTGTATACCCAAACCTCATCCCCTCGCTTTTGCATGCCATTCAGACTTCGGTTCGTTTCCTCTCGAAACCCTTTAATGAGATTTAACAAACTCTCTAGATCAATCTTCCCTGTTACCTTATTCCTCTCCGGTGGAGACTTTTTCTTAAATTTTTTCCGCAACTTCTCTTCTCCCTGCGCATTCCCCTCTTCTTCCCTTGATATTTTACTGTCTTCCGTCTTGTCCCCCTCATAGCTTTTATCTGTAAACCCTCCCCCCTGCCACCATTTGTCAAAAAGTTGTCTCGAACCTAAACTACTAGATCTGGATCTATCAAGCAGTTCTAGATTCGATGGCCTACCTCGAATGCTGGCCTAGTGCCTACCTTACAGATCAACTGTCCTCTATCTTCTCTTTCTCTTTTCCGTCCTCGTCAACTAAACTCAAAATTAGCACTTTTGACTTTCCTCTGAACCCTTTAAGCCTAACAAAGAAGCTCCCTCACACTACCACACACACCCTTCACTACACTAACCTCCCTTACACGCGTACTTCACCATTCGGTACCATCTGCAGTCCATTCGTTCTGAAATACCTTTTCCTTTCAATCTTCATCTTCCCACCCCCTCTCGTGTTCTCCTTCCACCAGCAACACTCCTAATCCCTAAACTCGTTCTCTCAGTCTTCCTCCTGACAATATAATTAGGCGTTATCTCTGTCAACACCGGTTTCCACTCTACATACCTCTCGTGTGTCCTATTTACCTCCTTGTATTCCTTCCACCCCACACCTCTGATCCATACAATAGCGAACTTATCACGATTTAGTGAAACAGTTTCATTCTTCTTCCAAAACCATCTGCAAATAACTTCTTTCCCAATCTCCTCACCTTTCTCATCACCTCATTTGCCCTCCTCACTCTATCATTTATTTGACTACCCACTCCCGAATTTCTCCAAAACGAAAAGCACAGTACACCAACTCTTTCACCTCCTGCACTCCCTTTCCCTTCCCATTCTAATCCCCTTCGTTATCCCTTTAATCTCCTTCCCTAAACATCTTAAGCTTGAAGTTTTCCGCATTCAGCTCTGAACTATTCTTATACAGGTATCTTGTCAACCTATTTATCATATTCTTTAAGGCCTTTTGGCTTCTTGCTAACAACAATATGTTATATGCATACGCGAGTTACCTAATTCTGACCTACCCTACCCTAACTCTTTCTACAAATCCAACCTCTAGCTTCCTTTCCATATCCGCGATCAAAATCGCAAAAAGCGTTTGATTAAGCGGACATCCTTGCCTTAAACCCCTATCATATATTTTCTTTACCCTCTAGATCAGACCTCTCTCCACTTTCTTCTCCAACGTCGCCTGACACAATTTACCCCTATCCAACGAAGGAAACGCGCCTTTGAGATCCACAAAAAAAAGCGTAGAGTCTTGACCCCTTCTTCGCAAATCCTCTATCCACCACGTGCTGCAGAACGTAGATATTGTCGAAACTGCTCTTGCCCCTTCGCCATCAGCATCGCGTATACTTTATACGTTGTATTCATCAGCGTTATCCTTCATAAGTTTCCTACCTATCCCTATCTGCAATTTTTAAGATTAGCACCTGCTCCCGGCGAAATCCTGCGGTTGTCCTTATGACAAACTTTGAACTATATATATATAATAAAAAATCCATAAATAATAAAACTCGCGAACAGTTTATAATATAACTGAATTGCAAAATTCTCAATAAATAAAATTCCGGACAGTTTATAATATTACCGAATTTGAAAATTCCCGAATAATAAAATTCCTGAATAATAACAATTCCGAATAATAAAATTTCCAAATGATACATTTTCAGAATAATAAAATTCCCCAATAATGAAATTCCCGAACAGTTTATAATATTACTGAATTGGAAAATTCTCGAAAAATAAAATTCCGGACAGTTTATAATATTACCGAATTTGAAAATTCCTGAATAATAAAATTTCCTGATAGTGAAATTTTCGAATAATAAAATTCCCGAATTATAAAATTTCTAAATAATAATAAAATTCTCCAATAATAAAATTCCGGACAGTTTACAATATTACCGAATTTGAAAATACCTGAATTATAAAATTCCCGAATAACAGAATTCCCGAATGATAAAATTCCCGAATAGTTTATAATATTACCAAATTTGAAAATCTCCTAATTATAAAATTCCTGAATAATAACATTCCCAAATAATAAAATTTCCGAATAATAAAATTCGCGAACTGGAAAATTCCCGAATAATAAAATTTCTGAATATTAAAATTCCCGAATAGTAAAATTCCAGAACAGTTTATAATATTACTGAATTGAGAAATTCATAAATGAGAAAATTACCGACAGTTTATAATATCACCCAATTTGAAAATTCCCGAATGATAAAATTCTCGAATTACAAAATTCCTGAATAATAAAATTCCCGAATAGTTTATAACATTACTAAATTGGAAAATTCCCTAATAATAAAATTCCCAAACAGTTTATAATATTACCGAATTTGAAAATTCCCGAATAATAAAATTCTCGAATTATAAAATTCCTGAATAATAAAATTTCCAAATAATAAAATTCCCGAATAATAAAATTCGCGATTTGGAAACTTCCGAATTATAAAATTTCTGAATAATAAAATTCCCGAATAGTAAAATTCCCGAAAAATAAAATTCCCTGATAGCTTATAATATTACCGAATTTAAAAATTCCCGAATTATAAAATTCCTGAATAATAAATCCCGAATAATAAAATTTCCGAATAGTAAAATTCGCAATTTGAAAAATTCCCGAATTATGAAATTTCTGAATAATAAAATTCCCGAATAGTAAAATTCTTGAACAGTTTATAATATTACTGAATTGGAAAATTCCTGAATAAAAAAATTGCCGACAGTTTATAATATTAGCGAATTTGAAAATTCCCGAATAATAAAATTCTCGACTTATAAAATTCCTGAATAATAAAATTTCCAAATAATAAAATTCCCGCATAATAAAATTCGCGATTTGGAAACTTCCGAATTATAAAATTTCTGAATAATAAAATTCCCGAATAGTGAAATTCCCGAAAAATAAAATTCCCTGATAGCTTATAATATTACCGAATTTAAAAATTCCCGAATTATAAAATTCCTGTAACGTAGGCGACAGTCAACGAATTCTTCGACAACTCGTAAATCAGTTATTCGTTTCTGTGCTGGGAGTTATTGTATATAAAATCTTTTGGAATCTGGAGGACTTTTTATGAAATATTGAATGTTTGTCTAGAACTTTGTCAAAATCTGCTGAATACAAATTCTAGAACTGATATTCCTAGATTGTATTCCAATAATTCTATGACTTTTTTCACTTTTTCGATAAAGTCTGCGGTTCTTTAATAGAAATTATATGAGATTCTAAAAAAAAGTGTCCTATCCTAGAGTGGGTGACTAGTCAAGTAAAGTTTCGACAACTTATTTTTTCCGTGTATACAATGCCTATGCACTCGCCTTGTGCTCACTTTTGGAATTTTCAGGCTTCGGACTCACCGCACTGTTTGCACAATTTTACACTTTTTTTGAATGATGACACTATTTTACTACTATTTCGAAAAAAATTACATTAATTACACTATTTTCTCACAATTGTCTGCTAATTTCACTATTTCTTTACTTTTTCTTAAAAAAATTTTTTCAAGTTCTTCACCAATTGGATACAAATAATTGTCTCAATGGCTGATTAGGGGCTGTCCAAAATGATGAATTTTCAAGCCTAAAAGACGAGCTTTCAACAAAAAAGCTAAATTTGCAACCAGATAGTGACATTTTTAACCAAAAAGATGAATTCTCAAAAAATTACATAATTTTTCCACAGAATAGTTGAATTTTGTACCAAATTTTGGAATTTTCAAGCTAAAAATGTTATAGTTGATATTTAAACCAAAAAAGATTTAAATTTTCAATAAAAAACAGTTGAATATAAACAAAGGAGACAAATTTTGTACAAAATACTCGAATCCTCAATAAAAACAGATTAATTTTTAAAAATATATTGCATTTTTAATAAAAAAATGTGATTTTCTGCCAACAAATATGAATTTTTAACAAAATAGTTGAATATCTACCAGAAAGACGATTTTTCAACAAAAGACATAAATTTGTAACCAAGTAGTTGAATTTTCTACAAAAAAAAATATGAATTTTCAACAAATTACATACACTTTCAACAAAATATTTTGACCAACGGATGTGATGTTTGTCAACATTTTATTTGATTAGTTTTTAGTTTATATTTTTTTCGCTTCTAAAAATCTTGAATCAAATAGTTGAATTTTTAAACTAAAAAATATGAATCTTTAACCAAAAACGATGTAGTGTAATTTTTATTGAAGTGAATTAATTTTCAATAAAAAAAAATGAATTTTCTACAAAACAGTTTAATTTTATGCCAAATAGTTGAATTTTATACCAAATTGTTAAATTTTCTAGTCAAAAAGACGATTTTTCTATAAAACAGTTGAACTTTCAAATCGAGAATATGAATTTTCAACAAAAACTTCATTTTACAACCAAGGAATTTTATTGTTAATCCAAAAAGATGAATTTTCAACGAAAAATGTAATATTTCAACAAATAATATTTTAATTTAAAATAAAAAATAGTTGAATTGTACCGAAAAAGGCAAAATTTCAACAAAATACTTAAATACTCATCTAAAACAGAATTAAAATTATTAAATTAAAAAGTATCAAGGGTTTTAATATGAAATTTAAAAATATTAAATTGCGAAATTGCTCTGTGAAATTAAAAATTCCAAATCTACAAAAATTAGTCTAAAAATTAATTTAAGAACAAAATTTACTTTCAAGGCCTCAAAGATCAAATTGTTTTAGAATTGTGCATTTAAAACCATCATTTTAAATTAAAGTTAAGAAAATTTTAAAGACGATAAATATATTATTATTAAGTATCACATAATGTAGTATCAAGTGAGATTCAAAACGATTGGATAGATTTCTTTACTGAAAAATGTGATTTCTGTCAAAAAATCACTATAATTCAAAACTTTCAAAACGCGCAAATTTTGTTTTAAGAATATTTATTTTTAATGGTTCAGCACTTGAAAGATTTACCTTATTTATTCACAAATAATTGCTTTAATTATTATTTAATAATGGGAACACTTACTAATTTCAGAAAATTTTCCGCGTAACTCAAATACTGTATTTTCAAATATCGTATATTTAAAGAGGAAAGGGGCAATTTTTTGATAATAGGAGAAAGAAAATTTGAATTTCAAGAAAAAAGGGGAAACTAAGAAAAAAAGAAAAATAATTCTCACCTCGGATAAAAAGTGAAGAGCCTCTTTGGGACTTTTGCTCTCCGCAAAGTAATGGAAGGCATTATTGACAGCGATGCTAGGATCTTGTAGTCCAGTGAGGGAAGTATCGTAATTCATAATGAAGACGAAACCAAGTCGAAGAGGAGCAGAGTGAGAATAAAGAGATTCAGCCAGAGAAAAAAGAGGCATCGATTTTGGACTTAATGGGTCGATCATCATCACCAAGTTGTACAAATTTCGACGAACATTTCTTAGCATTCCGGGGAAGGTCGGACGCAAAAGTTCTGTCAGGGAAGGTGGCCATCGACTGTAACGAGAATCGTTTTCGATATCATTCACCCAGATTATTGCCGAATCTCTGATGTCTATCGCGAAATCCTGACTCTCCACGTTTCCAGACAGGTCCAAAGACAGGAGCTTTCCCATTTTCTTGTTACCGAATCCTGGAAAGAAAGAAAGTAATCAGTGGAATAGAATTTACAGGCCTCGGACTCAATTTAGAGATAAAAAATAGTGTAAATAGTGTCAAAAATATTTAAAAAGTGTCAAAATAGTGTCATACGATTTTTCGAGTATTGAAAATGAAGTTCAATGTTTATTTAAAATGTTTTTCTTTGGACTATGAATTATCAAAATTCCTATTTATTTATCGCAGGCTTCACAGTCTGTCCCCTTTTTCTTATTTGTCCACTTAAAAAGTTTACTATTAAATTTTTCGTTAAGATTTCATATTTTTTAAATACAAATTTTATTATTTGATTCAAAATTGAAATACTTTGTTGAAAATTCAACAATTTTGTTAAAGTCATACTTCTTGGTTGAAAATTCAACAGTTTGATTAAAATTTTCTTTCTTTCTTGAATACATTTTTTTTAATTGAATGTAATATAAAATCAATTTTTTGGTTAAAAATCAAATTGTTTAGTTGAAAATAATCTGCTCTAAATGAGGAGACCTCAGTGGTGTATCATGAAGCTTCTATCTTTACGTTATTTCAAGGAAATTAGAATTTAACCTTATCCTCAACAGGGAAAAAAATACATTTTTGACAAAATAAATTTGTTGAAAAACTTTTTGGACAAAAATTTTTGCGGCCAAATTTTTAATTTATTAAAATTCTTAATTAATTGAAACGATTTAAAATTAAATTGAATAATAAATTTTCATTTTTTCAACTAGCTCATTCCGAAGACAAAAATGTCACGTTTGTAGGCCCTGCGTGCCTACAACGAAGGGTTTTGTAGACTATTGAGGCATTAATTTAGGTCCTAACAGTTTCTGAAAACAAAATATTTCAAAATTTTGACAAAAAATTGTTTTGGAAAAACAATTTCATACAAACAAATGTCATTGAAAAAATCGTTTGAAAATAATTATGTCAAGAAATTGTTCCAAGAGAACATGTTGCCAAAAAAGTTTTGAAAGAAAAAAATTGTCGAAGAAAAAGTAAAAAAAAAAGTTTGTGAAAAATTTCATTTGGAGAAAAATGAAAAAACAACAAATTTTTAAAAAAATGTTTAGTTGCTAAATATTTTTGAAGAAAAATCTCCGAAAAACAGTATTGAAACAAAAATGTTTTGAAAAAAATGTGTAGGACAAAAGTTGACAAAGAAATTGTTGGAAACAAAATTTTTGAAAAAATAAATTTTTAGCAAAAGTTTCAGGGAAAAAAATTTGGAGCTAAATTTTTTAATTAATTACAATAGTTAGTTCATTGAAAGGATTTCAAATTACTTGAAATAATTGATTTTAATTTTAATTTTTAAAAAATAGCTCATAACGAAAACAAAAATGTCAAGTTTGTAGGCCCTGCATGCCTACAAGGAAGGGTTTCGTAGAATATTGAGACGTTCATGTAACTGTTAACAGAAGCTGACAACAAAATATGTTCAAATTTCATAAAGAAATTGTTTTGGAAAAACTAATTCATACGAAGAAATCTCTTTGACGAAATTAGAAAAAGAAAAAAATCATGTCACAAAATTGTCGAGCAAAAAAAGGTTTTCAAGAAATTTTTGAAAGAAACAAATTTTTTAATAAAATTTTCGAAAAAAATTTTTTTTTGAACAAAAAACATTTTTGTAAAATTTTTTTTTTACACTTATTTAAAAAAATTTTGTTAAAACACTTTTTGTGGAAAGAAATGAAAAAAAAAGAAATTTCGAAAAAATGTTTCCTTATAAAAAAAAAATAAATAAAATTTACGAAAAACAGTATTGCAACATACATCGTTTAAAATAATTTTTTTTTGACAGAAGTTTACAAAAAAATGGCGGAAAAAAATAAATTGTTGAGAAAATAAATTTGTTGAAAAACGTTTTGAACCCAAATTTTTGCGGCCAAATTTTTAATTTATTAAAATTCTTAATTAATTGAAACGGTTTAAAATTAAATTAAATAATAAATTTTAAATTATTCAAATAGCTGATTCCGAAGACAAAAATGTCACGTTTGTAGTCCCTGCGTGCCTACAAGGAAGGGTTTAATAGAATATTGAGACGTTCATGTAAGTGTTAACAGTTAAGAAAATTTCGAAATATTTTCTCAGATTTCAAATATTTCAAATCAAAATTTGAACCAAAAAAAAAAAAAAAAAAAAAACATTTTCAATCTAATAGTTTAATTTTCAGGCAAAACGTTTAATTGTCAACAAAAAGGTTAATTCTCAACGAAAAATGTGATAATTGCTATTTCAATAAAAAAAATTTATTTCAAATAAAAAAACAAATAAATTTTCAAATCAGAAAATTTTTAGTGAAGAAAAAAGGAAAAGTTCTACAAAATTATAATTTAAGGCGAAAAATATTTTTGTATAAAAAATAAAAATTTCGATCAACTATTTATTTTTTAAGTTTCTTTATTTTTAAGTTTATATAAGTACAATTTTCCTAAGATTCTTAAGAAAATCTTCAAAGATTTTTTAATATTTCTGCATGTCAATCAAAATTTCAAAAACGAAAAAAGTTTTAACCAAACAGTCGAATTTTCAACAAAAGAAGGATGAACTTTCAAACAAAAAGGCTAAATTTTCAACAAAAAACGTAATAATTGCTATTTTAATGAAAATATTCTCATTTTTAATCAAAAATAGTTAAAATCAATTTGAAAAGAATGTATTTTCATCCAAATCAAAAAATTTTTCAGGGAAGAAAAAAGGAAAATTTCAATAAAATTACAATTTAAGGCGAAAAGTATGTTTGTAGAGAAAATAAAAAATTTGAACAACTATTCATTTTTTAAGTATTTTGTTTGCTTATTTTAAGGTTATATAAATATAATCTTCACATGATTCTTGACAAAATTTCACAAAGTTTTTCAATATTTCAGATATGTCAAATTGAAATTTCAACAAAAAATATAATTTTCAATTAAGCACTAATTAATTTAGATATGCTTATAATTTAATTCTTCAAATCTATTCCATAAGGTCTAACATGGTACAAAAATGTCGTAAAATTTATAAAATGACCAACTATTTACAAGAATTTTAAAAATAAAAATCAATGTGTATCATATGCAAGTAACATTTAGGAATATTTATAAAAAGTATTCATATTTTTCATTTTTAAAATTAATATATACAGAGTACAGTTTTCATTTGATATTTCACGACATGTTTTTGTACCACGTTTGACTGTAGGGCAGAATCGAGGAACAATATTCTAAAAATATCTTCATTAGTTATTAAAATACTACAAAGAATTACCTTTAAAATTGTATTGTCCTTTTAAATCGTGAGATATGTCTTTATAAAATAAATTTTGATAAATTTATTTTACAATTATTTACAATTAATTTCCAATAACAATAATTTTACAATTGAAATAAAATTGTAAAAACTAAATTTTGTAATGTAGCGATATGTATTTTCAGACATTAAAGGTTTTGTAAAGTATTAATATATTAAGAAATCATATGAGGTCAAGTTAAAAACCTTTTTTGCTCTTCTCTTAAAATCTCCAAAATTGTGATTATAGCCTGAAATAGCATGGAAAGAAAGGTAAATATCAAAGGTAAGTATACAGTAAAAATGTTGATTAATTTAGTTATTTAAAAATAATTATCATTTATTATTATTTTGACTTTACATTTATTATTATTTTATATAATTATTATTATTAATTAAATTAATTAATTTATTTAACATTTAAAACTGTTTAATTTCAAATTTCGTAATTTCATTAAAATTTCATCATCATCTCTTTGTCTGCAAAATGAGCTATTTTGTTGAAAATTCGTTTTTTCTGTGGCTGAAAATAAATATTTTTATACTGAAAATTTAATTATTTCAGTTGAATATTCCATCATTTCAGTTAAAACTTCATCTCCTTGGTCAAACATTAATTTTTTAACTACAAATTCAACTATTTAACTTTTGGTTCAAAAGTTATTTTTTTTGTAGTTGAAAATTTGTATTCTTTGGTAGAAATTAACCTTTTCAGTAGAAAATTCATCTTTTTGATTAAAAATTCAACTATTGCAATTGAATATTTTATCATTTTAGTTGGAAATTCATCTCTTTGGTTAAACATTAATTTTCTACTGAAAATTTAACTGTTTTAGTTGAAACTTTGACTATTTTGTTGAAGATTTTTTGTTTTGTTTGAAAATTAATTTTTTCAAACTGAAAATGTAACTTTTCAAGTTGAATCTTTTTGGTTACTTACACCTAAAACTGCCTTCTTTATCATTCGATTGAATGCACACATTTTTTTCCAACATTGTACGAATTTCTTCGTAATTTTTTAATAAACAATATTAACATAATCGCTGTGTTTTACTTTTGAAAAATATTTGCACTTCTTCATGATGGAAAATCACGAAAATAATATGTGCATTTTGAGTCGCGCGATAACTGAGGGTGCGTGCGTCTGAACGTGCTCGACCAGCGCTGGAGGTCGGAGCGCGGTCAGAAAAAACTCAATAACTTTTGAACTATTGCAAAATACAAACTTTTCCTTCCACTAAAATTTTTGGAAGAAATTGTAGAATCTATTGGAATATGGAAGAAGTCTTTTGCAGGCGGAGAAGTTCAATTAATTTTCAATTGTTTAAAACAAACGATTATTTAAACAATATTTTTTTTTAGTACCGAACAACTTTTTAGCGTAAAGTATACTTCGTAACAAAAATTTTCATAATTCAATTATTGAATTTCGATGAACCGTTCGCAAGTAATCAATTTTTGTACAAAATAAGCAAGAGCTTTGATTGTTAATATTTCAAAATAATTTTTTTTTGCAAAAATATTTTAGGGGAGTCATTCTGATATAAAAACGAATCGAAAATTGTATAAATTATTTGAAAATATAACTATGGATTTAAAAGTGTCCCACTTGAGATATTTTGACCCATAATGTAGACGGTATTGAATGTATTTTCCTTTCAGTGAGCATGAAGAAGTAATACAACCAAGTGAGGCTCGAATAAACTCTGTAATTGTCTTCGATGATGTGGTCTGTGAGAAACAGGATAATATAAGAGCCATTTTCTGTATGGATAGACACGCTTATGTTGACAGTTTTTACTTGTGTCAAACTTACGCTCGAATTCCTAAACATCTAGTTAGAGATAATGTAAATCTGTTGATACTTTTCAAGCAGGATGAAAGGAACTTGAGACATGTGTATGACGATCATGTCAACACTGACATGAGCCAACTGCAATTAGCCTCATGCCTTTGAATTTAAATACACCTATAGATAATGGTTATGAGGAGACAGTAGGTGGCATAAAATTTAAGGTGTTCAGAAAACATGGTACTTTTAGAATTTCTGGAGCTGAGTTGGTCTCTTATGCTTTTAGAATTGCATAAATATTATTCCATGCACAAGATAAACACCATATGAATAAAAATTGTGTAATACCTCCCTCATGTATATTCCTGAATAAATACTTGATGAACTAAAAATTAATCTTGTAATGATCTTTCAGGTTTTTAATAGTGAAATTAAATGTCCACCGATTTACCGATTCGTTAGATTACAAATAGTGCTGGTGACTCTACTCGAACCCTAGGTAGATCGAGGTCGTGGCAATGCACCTGCTTGTCCACTTTCTGCTAGAGTGCAACATTCTGAATTGATATTATTTTGTATCAACTTCGGTACTCAAAGTACCGGCACTGATCTATGAATATATGTCTTTTTAATTTTTTTTCTTTTACTTAAATGGGGCTTCGTGAGTTTAGAAGCTCAAATACATATTTCTTATAAAATGTGTTTTTGAATCCATTTGATCCTTTCTGAAGTATAATTAGCATTCACCTAGATTCAAAATAAATTGGCTCACGAGTGAGTATGTACACCACAATTAAAAAGAAATGTAATGATATTGTTAAAATGTGCGAACTAAAATCTCATACTAGTGATGAAGAGTCTTACCGTCTAAAATCTAGAAGTTCAATTGTTGCTAAGGCTTATGATCTTTAAAAGGTTCACAAACCTAATATCAAATAAAGGTTATTAGTGTCCCTTGTTATAGCTAACATAGTTTTGAATTATATTGATTAGAGGGCTTTTTCAAAATTGAGTTTCAAACCAATTTTCATTGTTAGATATGTGGATGATGTGTTAACTATCATTCCTACAGATGAAGCTGATTGGTTAGAGAAACCATCCTCCTTAGGGCAATTTCTGTGCTATAACTCTCATTATTCTTTTGTACAAAAAATTGGGCTGGTTAAAAATTTAGTCGACACAGGAATTAAACTTAGTGATTTCAAAATTAACAAAAAAATTAAACCATATCGGAGAAATCTCAAACACAAATAACTATTCTTCACAGTTTATAAATAGCATCAGTGAAGATAGAATCAATAAAATCTACAATAACTCTATTATCGGCAGAACGAAAGAAGACTCGCTAAACAATCGAAACTAATTTCACAGTATGGCTTCAAGGTTACAAACCAGTGATAGTTTCGCACCTCCAAAAGCTACTATCACAAGGACAATTACTCCTACCGAATATTTTGGATACAGTCGGTGTAGCTCCCTTTTAAGTTTTTGATACCTTTCCTTCTTTTCTTTCTCCTTGGCAGTGATGTTGTATTCGGAAGGAGCCGAGAATAAGATCACGAATATAGTTCGTTCCTCGAAGTCTTTGAGAACCATGTCAGGCCTTGAGTGTGCAACGGAGACTGCTACCCGAAAATCGTAGTTCCAGAAAATTTGGCACTTCTCGTTTCGGACAATTGACTCTATCTCCCTTGGAGCGTTCGGCGGGTCGCTTCGTGTCCTCAAAACACACGAGGGTTTCGCCGGCCTGTCGTTGTGATTTCGTCGTGTCCTGTGACTACCATCTCACGGTTGTGAGACGTGGCCATGAATGGGACTTACCGCGGTCCTACTTGGAGCCGATGTCATTTCTTAGATGACAGTTGTTCTCAGTGGGACCCTGCGGTGGTTGTTAACCTTTAGTTTTCAAATATATATATATATATGGATGTATATATAATTTATAATTATGTAACACCTTGCAGTTGGTGAGGAAGCTTAAGCGTGTAGAACGAGGGGGTCAAACGAACCTCGGCCTGCATGTGTATGGATATGGATGAAAGGATCCCTTAAAAAGAGGCTCTCCTGTTATGTACGATTGTAGTGTGGTAGAAGGGTGAAAGAGCCTAGCTAACACGGGCCTTCTGGATCCCTGGGTTGAGGTCCCTGCCGGACGGATATCCAGTTTTGGAATCAGTACGGGAATGACCTACGGCCGACACAGCGACCAAGAAATAGCCCTCTATTCATATGGTGGCCTACGAACGGATATTCATTCAGTGTCTTATTCAATGTGGCTGCTTCCTCCCCCTAAGCCATCGGTGTAGAGTGATCGTGCCCGTGGCACTTTGGAACCTAGGGGTAGGAAGGTGTCCTAGCGGCCTCTTGGTTACACCAGACCTTTATTTCTTTAGTTGCTCGTAGGATCAAGACGGAAAAGACAAAAACAAAACAAAAATCGAATGAAGAAGGAGGAAGGAGGAAGGAGGAAGGGAGGTGTTGGAGGGGGAAAGGGGTTGGGCGTGAACGGGTCTGACATAACCCTTTCCTCCCAATCTGTCTCTCCGGCAAGCTAAGCTTAGGTGGCAGCTGTATCCCAGCTCCCCCGGGAGCTGAGGGCCAACGAGTCCCACAAAAAGAACAAAGGCATTAACAGTGCCCTAAAAGGTAACTGAGGAGGCAAGCGCAGCAGGCCAGTAGAGCAGCTGCGAGAGCTGAAACATCAGCAACCACAACGCCGAAAACCAGCATCGAGGCCCAGAAGACAGGGATGGGTTCAGAGGAGACCCCACCGGGGGGTGGGAGGGCTAAGCATATAAAGAGGTACAAGACAGCCCAGCAGACGGCGAACAGAGAGTCGTCGGGGGCTGGACTGACCTGGAGGGCGCTCGAAAAAGTGTCCCCAGATCAATGGCCGATATTCAAAACCTCCTTCTGTAGTGGAGGGGATTTCGGTTTTTTCGCCGCCAACCCAGCGGCTAAAGCTTGGCCAGATAATACAGAGGACGAGATAAGGCCCCAAAAAGGTGCAAGAAGGCTGTCCTCTACAACAGGCCCTTCTACCTGTCGCAACACAGGAAGACCGGAAGCAGACCTAGAATGACTGCTCCTGGCCCAACAATTACCCAAATTAACTTTCATCATAGCAAAGGCACCTCTCCGGTTCTGGAGATGGGCATGGCTGCGAGGCATACAGGTATCTCCTTAATCCAGGAACTAATTAATCTAACTAATGATAATAATAATAATAATAATAATAATAATATATAATAATAATATATACAATATATATATGAATTTTGCAGAATATAGCAGAATTTTATCAGAAAATCATAAACTTTTCTTAAGATTTCTGGAAACATTTTCAATGACGTTTTATTTTCAAAAATTAATTTTTAAAGATTTCAAAAAAAGCTTCAATAGATTTGGTAAAGTCTCGGAAGAAATCTTGAGAATTTCAAGCATTTTTTTAATTTCAAAAAAAATTTCAAAATTTTGGGAGTAATTTAAGTCCGTTGAAAAGATGTTTGAAAATTCTTCTCTTTTGGTGAAATCCTTTTTGATTAAAATTGCAACTATTTTGTTGAAAATTAATCTGTTTTGGTTGAACATTCGACTATTTTGGTGAGAATTCGTCTTTCTTGAATGAATTTCATTTTTCTAAATTCAAAATAAATATTTTATTAGTTGAAATATCAGCTATTACATTCTTCATAGAGAATTAATATTTTTTGTTGAAAAATCTACTCCTTGGGTAAAAGTTGAACTATTTTGTTAAAAATTCATCTCTTGGATCGAAAATGTAAGTATTTTGTTGAAAGTTCATGAATATTGTTGAAAATTTGTCTTTATTGATAGAAAAGTAATCTTTATGGTAGAAAATTCATCGTTTCAATTGAAAATTTATTTAATTGTTTAAAAGTTGAACCACTGTTTTTTTATTTAATTGTATTCAAGATTTATCATTTTAGTTTAAAATTTATGTCTTTGGTTGAAAGTATAACTACTTCGTTGAAAATTTGTCTTTTTTTGGTGGAAAATTAATAATCATGGTAGAAAATTGATCATTTTGGTTAAAAATTCATCTAACAAGTGATAAAATCCTCTCATTCGTTAAAGATATACTTCTTTTTTCTATGTGATTTACATTCAATTATTGTTGCAAAATATTTGTATAAAATAATTAGAAGGCACCACATGATGATGCCTGTAGCCTCCAATAAGAAGTCCCTTGTCATTTTTTTTCTCTGTTAAAGGAGTATATAATGGATTTCTCATATCCCATTTTTAGGTAAATTCTGCCATTGTTATCAGCTCGAAAAATTGTGAATATAATATTATTCAATTTATTCTAATTGACTCTTAAATTTGTTCAGCACTTAACTTATTTGTAAATTGTATTGTCGTAATAATTTTTTTTAATTTTATAAATTAAAAGAAATGTTATTTTTAAAATAAATTGTGATTTGTTCGATGTAACATGTATATGAATATATAAATTTCAATTTAAGAAATGAAATTTCAGAAATTTACGAAAAATGAAAAATATGATAAAATGCATTCAATTCAGTAAGTTTGAAATGAGTTTAGAAAAATTCTAGGAAATTTAAAAAAATTTGATGAAGTGCCGACTTCAAGATGACTTAAGCAAAAACTTAAAAGAAAAAGAATACATTGAATTACGTAGAATTAACTGAATTTTGAAGAATTTACGTAAATTAACCAAAAATACCGAAAATTCTGCAGAATTCAAAAGAATCTATACGAATTCAGGGTGAATTCGACATGAAATCTCGTGAAATTCTATTAAATCTGCCGATACTTCTCAAAATCCTTGACATTTATTCAAAAATCTTGAGAGCATGGTTCAATTTTGAAGTCAAATATACATATTTTTTGAAAGACAGCTGAATCTTTAACAAAAAGACGGATTCATTACAAAAAATGGAATAGTTAATAATTCAACAACAACAAAAGAACAGAATTTTCACCCCGAAAAAATAGTTAAACTTTGAAAAAAAAAATCTTCAACGAAGCAGTTTAATTTTTAACCAACTATTTGCCTCTTCAACTTAGAAAGATGAATTCTCATAAAAAAAGTAATGAGTGATATTTCAGCCAAAAAACATTAAATTTCTTGCCAAAGAGACAACTTTTAAAACCAAAAAGACAAAAGCACAACATATCTGCAACGGTAATTTGTTGTTAAAACATGTACTTTTTTGTACAGAAATGTAAAAAATTTAACCAAAAAAAGACAGTTAAATACAAATAGCCAACTCTTTCTTGTATTTTTTTTGTAGAAAAGTAAAAACATTAAAAATAAAGTACAAGTTTCTATAATTCTAAAATTTTGTACATTTTATTAATATTTGTTTTCTACTTTGTTGTAACAATCTGCAAGATATTACAGAAGACTAAAGATTTTACTTTTTTTATTTGGGTGTTTGCCGACATTGAAACACTTTCAATTTTACGTAAATTTCTGTAGAAAATTATAAATCCTCACCAAAAAATAAAAGATTTCACAAAAGTTGAAATATTGGGAAAATATAACTAAGATTATATTTTAGATACTGTTATTTTATTGTGAAAAGATGAAAATTTAAACATAAAAATATAAATTGTTACAAACAGTACTTTTAGAATTCGCATCAACGCTTCGACTGTACTTTACTGTCAATTTTTGTAAGATATGTAATATATAAGTTTCTACAATAAATTACAATTTGAAAAAAATAATACACTTTCACCAAGGACAAAATATGTATTTTTAGCAAATATTTAGACATGAACAATTTGAAACTAAATCACTTGAAATAGAGAGAGTAGCACCATTAAAATTTCACAGTGCTTAATTAAACATTTGAATGCATGAATGACCCCCAAAAATGGAAAAAGTTCAAGGAATCATCGGATTTGTAAAAACACTGGTTAAATGAAGTTTTTGGGATCGCTGATGTAGAATTTGGTATCAAAATTAGAAAACGTAAAGTGGCGGATTCTATATGGCGGCCAAAATTTCAAAAATTTTACATACTTGTGTGAAACATGGCATAAGGAAGTCCTTTGGGCTGCTGACTTTGAAATTAATGCTAAAATTCGGATTTTATGTCAAAATTTGGATATTTAAAGTGAAAGATCCAACATGGCAGCCACAATTTAAACAATTTTAGATGTTTGTATAAAATTTTGTATAAGGGAGTTTCTCGGGTTGCTGACTTCAAAATTAATCATAAAATTCGAAATTGATGTAAAAATTGGTCAATCACAAGTGGCAGATCCAATATGACGGCAAAAATGTCAAATTGATTACATATTTATATGAAACTTTGTGGAAAGGTAAAATATTCTATAAATTGTGACATCAGTTTTAACGAATTTCGTCATTGAATATCTTTCCTTGAAACCTATGCTAATGAAATGCAAACATTTTTAAAGTAATTGATGAATTGAAGTCCTTCAATTTCTCAACTTTTACGGGTAGGTAGTGTGTCATTGGAATCGAAACAGTCCGGGGATGCTGATAATACTATTTTTAAATTGCTAGTTTAGAGACAAGAGTTTCGAGCAATAGGAAAAAGAGAAGCGAAGGGGCCCTGAACGTACCGGGGGTCCTATGACTCCAGCCCTTCCCTCCTCCTGTACACCGGATGCGATCAAAGGAAATTGCATGACGGGCGAAGGGGCGAGGGGAGACGATGCGATGTGGCACGCGCATGACGCGGCACAACGCGTTACGATGGAGGTGGGGTGCGTGGTAGTGTATTTGAATGCAGTCGGCTACTTCCGTGTCAACTCGTGTCACGGGGGGTTGGTGGGCTCGGGGGGTGTTGTGCTAGGACCGACACGCTTGGACTCGATTTGATGGTGGGGGTCTGCGTGTTAGCGCACTCGAGCACAGTCGGGTGTTTTCGCGTAAATTCGGGTTCTGGGGGGTCGGGGTGAAGGGAGACGATGCGATGTGGCGCGCGCATGACGCGGTACGATGGTAGTGGGGTTGCGTGATAGTGTATGTGGGTGCGGTCAGCTACTGCCGTGTCAACTCGTGTCACGGGGGGTTGGTGGGTTCGGGGGGTGCTGTTCTGGGACCGACATGCTGGGACTCGATTCGATGGTGGGGGTCTGCGTCTTAGCTCACTTGAGAACAGTCGGGTGTTTTCGCATATATTCGGGTTCTGGGGTCGGGGTGAAGAGAGACGATGCGATGTGGTGCGCGCATGACGCGGCACGACGCGGTACGCTGGTAGTGGGGGGTACGTGATGGTGTACTTGAGATCGCGTACACGACGACGTTCAGGTGCCTTCGTGTCGAGTCGGGTTATAACTAGATTATTGAAATGGAAGAGTTTCCTATAGTATTGTGTGGACGGGAAAAAATTCGAGTCCGACCAAGTTACAAGACATGATATTAAAGGAACGAATGAATTAGTCTTAGTTCAAAATTCATCTGTTTGGTTGGAAACGCGTTTCCGAGAATTGGAAATAAATTACTTTAACTGATTATGTAACTTTTTCAGTTGTAGATTCATCGTAACTTTAGTTGAAAATTCATCTGTTTGCTTCAAAGTTTCACTGTTTTGTTGAAAACTGTAGTTTCGTAATTGAAAATTGAAGTACGTAGTTAAAAGTTCTTTTTTTTGAGATAATGATTCGCCTTTTTGGCTAAGAATTAAACTACTTTGTTCATAAGTCGATTCTTCTTTTATTGAAAATTAATTTTTTACAACTGGAAGTTTAATTTGTCGACAGTAACTTGAAAAATTAGTCTTGTTTGTTCATAAAAAATTCGTCTTGTTTTTGTGGAAAATTAACACTCTTTGTTTCCCAAAAAAATTCTTATTTGGTAAAAAATGCATATTTTTGTGTCGAAAATTCAACTTTTTTGCAGACGAATTCGTGTTTTAGCGTTAAAGTTAAAGTCCACGTTTTGAGACCCCCTGAACCCAAAAAACAGGTTTTTACGAATGTGTCTGTCTGTCTGTATGTATGTATGTAGACATAGAAACTGAAGAAATTCCAACAGGTCTCAAAACCCCAATCTCAAAATATTATCGAGTATACAAAGAATAACGCGAGCTCAACTAAATCACACAGGCTACTCGTCAATCTTCTTAATTTAATACTAAAATATATTGTTTTGTAATATAAAGTGAAATCAAAATAGCCAGTCTTTTTCAGAAGGTGGATTCCACGTCGGAATCACACAAAACATACATTTGAATCATGAATTTTTCTTTTTAAACTAAGGCTACTTATTCTTAAGTTGTAAAGTATCATGTAACATTAAACATTAATATTTCATTTAGTATTAATATATATTTATATTAATGTAATCTCAATCCGCGTTCAAAATTTATGTGTTTCAAAATAAACAGTGTGCAAGAAGAAATTAACTTTATTTCCCGAGCAAAATCGCTGGTTTTTTGAGCTAATATGTACTTTAAAAGTATTCATCATATTCTATTCTTTCCCCTCTTTTCATCTTTGTCTCGTTTTCCACTCAAATCCGAACTGAATTAATAGAATGAAATGAAAACATTCAAATATTTTTTGTTGAAAATGGCCTTTTTTGTTAAAAATTCAACTATTTTGTAGAAAATTCGGTTTTTTCTACGTAAACATACAAACGTTCGGTAATCATTTCTTACTTCTTGAAGAACAAATATTTTTTGCTTGAAAATTCATCTTTTTTGGTAGAATTATCTACTGTGACATTTTTCGTGGATTATTTATCCTTTTTGTTTAAAAATTTCAGTATTTGGTAAAAAGTTTAACAAACTTGTTAACATTTTATTTTTTTCGTTGAGGATTTATCATCATAGTTGAAAATTCTTCATTTTCATTAAAAGTAAGGCTCTTTTTCTAACCAATTCTTTTTTTTGTTTGTTTGTTAAAATTACTTTTTTTCTAAAAATTTTATCACTCCAGTTGAAGATTCATTGAACAAGTTAAAATTTTATCTCCCCGTATTGAAGATTACATAAGGCAAAAATTAATCTCTTTGAGCAATAATGGAACTTGTTTGTTGGAGACTTGTCTTTTTTGGTAGAAAAATAATCTTAGTAGAAAATTCATCTATTTAGTTGAATATTATGGATGTGCAAATGTAAAAGGCCTTTACGCAATTGTTTTAATTTTATATATGTATTTTTTTTTTAATTCTAGGATAAATTTAAATAATTTCGAAAAATATTCAGAGGTTCTGAAAAAATTCTGAAAATCAATTAATATTTTGAAAAAATGTTTAAAAACTAGATGTGATGAAATTTTAAAATATAAGGTTAAAGCTTGTCAAGGATTTCGAATTGTATTAACGTGAAAAAAAAAAAATTTGAAATGATTTTTGCGAAAATGTTTGAATTTCAAAAATTAATTACAAAATAATGTTTGAAATGGCTTGTAAACATTTCAATAAAGTGAAAACAATTTTAGAAAGATTATTGAAGATTTTGAAACATTTTTTTTTTATTTTACCGAATTTTAAAGCAATTTTAGGAAAAATCCCTATAATTTTAAAAATATTTCAAAGTTCAGAAATTCCAGAGTGAATTTTAAATTATTATACCGCAGGGTCCCACTGGGAGCAACTGCCATCTGAAAATGACACCGGCTCCCAGTAGGACCGCGGTAAATCCCACTCATGGCCACTTCTCACAACCGTGAGATGGGTGGTCATATATATATATATATATATATATATATTGCAGAAATAATTACCAAAACAATTGGAAACAATTGGAAAATGTTGAAGAACAAAGGAACCTAAGTATTCGAGCAGTGGATATTAGTATATAGAACGTTGAAAACATATCGAAAAATTAGTTCATATTCATGAAATTCTTTCAAAGTCAGTATGTCACTCTTTGTTAATGTTCACACTTATAAAAAAAATGAAAATCATTGTTGGCATTCCTCTTCTTACATTTTTGGTTGTCCTTCATTTTCAATGCAAGTGTAACATGATATTCATGTTCGTAAATTTGTAACAAATATTTACATGTTTTTAAAAAGCAGATGATAATGAATTATTCTCCAATTTTAACTATTCCTGATTAAAAATGTAAATGTTAAGAGATCTTAAAATACATTTTTAAAATCTAAGACAATTTACAAAATATTATATACTTTTAAATTGAATACTACATAATAATACAGAATTAAAAATACATAAAAAACAATCAGTTTGTCAACCAATGTTCAAAGTTTTGAGATTTCAGTTCTTGCAGCAAATAAATATATTTGATATGAATATTGGTGAATCATTCAAAATCGATAAAAGATAACGTTACTAACAGGTATTTGCCATTGACGAAACTTACATTTTCACAGAAATGGTTAATGGCACTGTTTTCGTGGACTTTTCCGACAACGAGTACATAATGCACTTCCTTCCTGGATTTTTATACCGCGGTTCGAAAGTTACTACCGTATTTATGTAAAAATGCCTGAATCATCATGCGTAAATGATTTTTGAAGCTAAATTGCGAATACATGATAATACCCATGCCATTTTTTCCCCTCTCGGTAGAAGGCCACCTTTAAATTTACATACCCATATTTATTCAGTAACGAAAATGGTCCTATTTCAGTGTAAATTTCCTGTGAATCTAGTAATAATTTCGGATGAAACATTTTCCTTCAAACTTTCCTATGGTTTTCATTTATCCTCGAACCTTTCCATGACCTGCAGCCAATTCTAATAGACTGGAAAATTCACGTGGAATTCGAAACGTATTTTGAAACAATCTATACTTGAGAATCCTCTTGAAAATTCGCTTGACAATTCACGTAGAATTTCACACGTGTTGTTTTAAAATACTATTCGAATTTCATATTAATTTCTGCATGAATTTTCACGTGGAATTTTGACAATTCTTTCAAAATATTGAGGGGTTGTAAAATTCGATGATTTTAAAAGTTTTCACAAAGGTTTTAAGGAGTTTCAGAAAATTTTGATTGATTGTCAAAGTTTTCAAGAGATCTCAAAAGATTTCAAAGATTTGACATCAAGTTTCAAGAGTGATCAACCTCTCACAATTAGCGATTAAATTATTATTATTATTATTATTATTATTATTATTATTATTATTATTATATCATTAGGCCGTTTCCCTTTCGGGGTAGGCGTGAATATGCCTTACTTTTTGAAAAGAGCAGTTATTCTAGTAGCATATAATATTACTTAACTCAAAAAACTGGCACTAAAGCGTTGCACAAAGATCCTCGGCGTGAGCGCTCTAGTGGAGATCGCGCGCCACCCGCTCTATCATGGCATCTTGTTTACGTATCGTTCTATTACTCAAAGACGAATTAATTTACCACTCTGAAAATTGGGAATCTTATAGGAAAGAATTTCAGCTTTCTTTTTAAACTATTTTGAAGAAAAGAAGTGTCGAAATTTGAAAAAGGCAAATTTATTTTTGATTTTCAAAAATTAAGGTCAAATTTGGACTTTTTTAAAAATCATTAGGATCACCAACTATTTTGTGAAAAAACTCTATCAAAAAAATGTGTAATGAAATTTTGTTTGAAGCAATAGGAAAAATGTTACAAATGTTTGAAAGTAAGACTTTGGTTAAAAAACCCCAAAATTGTACCACCTCCACTTTGATAAATAATTATAAAATTTAATAACTTTTTTGTGTGATTAGTACTATCTAAAAGGACTACAATTGGGCTAATTTTTAGCCCGATCAGACAACTTCCATTTTCGAGGTGGGTACACTTCAGAAATTATGCCCCATAAGAAATCAATATGAATCACTTTTGTACACATGTATGTACACTAGGGTAGTCTAAAAAACGCTTTTCGAGCTACAGCCCCCCCCCCCTCCCCCCAAGGTTTCCATTTTCGAAGAAAAAAATCTCTATTTTTTTTTTCGAAATTCGAATATTAACAAGTGCTTCAAATCCCTTTTAACTTCAAAATCCCATTTAATTAACATGGGGAAATTTTGAATTTTTGTAAAATTGAACTCATACTTCAGGATTTGATCGAAACGTGCCAACTTTTCCAGGGAATGAAGAGGAGTATCTATGAAATAAAACCATAGTAGTTACTTTTATTTTTGACCCACCTTTATCCACCCACAGCGCCCAAATTATGACCCAAAAATAAAAAAACTACATTTTTACGTATTATTGTTACTTTTTAGCAATTTCCGTCTTCTTTTTCATACAAATAATTACTTATGAATAATTTCAATATTTCACATGACTGTTTAAACAATTTTTGATTGTTTAAACAAAATTAACTTATTTAAACAAGTATTTATTCCCAAAAAATGTAAAAAAGAATCGTCTTTTCTGATTGAAATGTAATGGTTTGTCATTGTTTGGTATAGTAAATTTTTTTAAAAACGCAATGTAATTGTTTAAACAATGACTTATATTTTATTTTTAAAATGTCTAAAAATTGACCCAGAGAAGTCCAGTTTAAATATTTAAATATTTCTTAAATCGTATTTTCTGAATTAAACATAATATTGAATGATCTCGAAGAGTAGTAAATTCTGTTATAAGCGTCGTGTCATTCTTTAGGCAATTTTTATTCGTTCAAGCAGTTTTCTTTGAAAAATGTGGATCAATAATATAAAATATTACATATAGAATTATTTTTGCAAATATATATTTTTTGTGTCTTCCAGTATGTCAGATTTATGACGAGTATGAAAATGTAAAAAAGCAATCTGTTGAAACTTTTTGAAGGCAAAACTAATGATTGCGCAGTAAAAATGCATTTTATATATCCAAAAGCGCTTATTTATTGAATTTGTCTATGAAATTAGTTTATAATAATCAAAAAAATCATACTGAAGTGATTGATTTTAGTGAAAGATTGATTTTTCTCGATCTCACGGGGAAAAACGTGATGAAAAGAGCTTCCAGGCTTCAATGTACAGCAAAAATCTATTTTGTTCATAAATTTGTTTATAACAATTGAACGGATTGTTAATCTATCGGGTTTTCACGCTTTTGAGGTAATATCAATAAATGATACAGAACAGGCAGCTCAAATATAAAAAATTATGGTCTTTTGGCATTTTGCAACTTGAATAATGAAGAAACAGAGCCTTTTTTGCAAAATCGGCCTTGACAGACCTCCTTAGAATTTAATTAGCTTTAATTTAAAAATAAAAATGAAATCGGATAAAAATGGCAGGCTCTGGATCATTTTGAACCCCAATTTTCTCATTCGCCACACTGTGCGTCGCGTTGGTGCCCCCGCACCGGGCGGGCGCCGATCGCGAGGGGGCGCAAACGGAACTAAATCAACCCAATATTATCCCGTGGCGTTTGGGAGAAGGGCGCAAAATTATCAAGTCGCACTTGAGTTACGGTTATGGAGGTAATAATTAATTCAAGTTTACAAACAAACTTATTTAAACAATTGATTATCGTTTATAACTATATTCTCTTGGAGTAATGCTATAGAAAGCTCCTTTTTTCCTAAAGTATTTAGTTTTGCTTTTACATTTTAGTTATGAACAAATAATAAGTGAACCTCAAAAAGAATAATTTTTTAAATAGTATTGTATTTTTTTAAGTGAATTATTTTTGCTGTTCTCTCAATGTTTGAAAAAAATTAACTTAATCAAAAAAGCTATCTTACACAAGAGAGAAAAACAAAGAATAGAATATTTAGGTGTAGGTGGGAGGACTAGGTCTGTAAATAACTTGTAAAAGTTTTGTTTTGAATTACAACACCAAGGTTATTGCAAAAGCGTAAAAGAAAAATTTGGAATTGCACATATTTTACTATCATATATTCCCCCCCCCCCACCCTCCTAACTCAGAGAAAATACGTTGATTATACGATGATAATATATGTCAAAAGAAAGAGATTGTTTAAAATACTATTCTCTCTGATGTTTATTTATTATTTGTTCAGAACTAAAAAGGCAAAGCAAAGTTGAACATTTAAGAAAAACCCGAAACTCTCTAGCACTTATCTAAAAGAACACATTTATTTATTTATTTATTATTATTATTCATTTTTATTTATTTATTTAATAATAAATTGTTTAAACAACTATTTTTGTTAACTTGCATTAATTATTGCCTCACTAAGTGAAAAGTGGACGAAAAATTAAAAATTTCAGAAAAAAACGCAACTATCTGGCTTTAATTACGGGTATGAAAATAATATTGAAACAGATGAACAAAAATAAAAATACAGAACTTGTTAGTATGAGAAACAACAAAGGTGAAATGCTATATGATACAGACGGGATAGTAGACGCTTTGAAAGACTCTTTTAAAGAATTGAATTAAATTTTCAAAATTATATGTACAATGTTCATGTGTTTTATTTTTTTCAGAAAATTATTATAAAAGGTTATTAATTATTAACATTTTCAGA
This sequence comes from Andricus grossulariae, assembly GCA_011634705.1. Taxonomy (NCBI): domain Eukaryota; kingdom Metazoa; phylum Arthropoda; class Insecta; order Hymenoptera; family Cynipidae; genus Andricus; species Andricus grossulariae. Next base: position 167,518,639 of record JAABKJ010075445.1, on the reverse strand, counting down.
AATGATATTTCGAGTTTTTACAAAAATATAAAGTGAAAATTATTTTAATTTTCCAATAAATATAATTGTTTAAGGCTTTTTATTTTGTGAACCTACTGACTGATTATTGACTGATTAATTTTTTTCACAATATCAAATGTTATATATATGGAATTTCAATTTTTTTGGATTGTGTAACATAAATTTATTATTTATATGAAGGTTCTATAATTGAATATTGCGTATAATTTGTACAATAAAAGTTTATTTATATTTAAAATACCCCTATTCCAGTTACATAAGTTTTAAAAGGTTTCTGATGATGTTATATGAGTATCTGAATTTAATTTTCAAAATTATATGGACAAACATTTTCGTTTTTTATGGAATTACTTTAGGGTTATGTAATAGAATATTGGTTGTAATTTCTATGATAAAAGTTAATTTATTTTCAAAATACCTGCATTCCAATTATGTAATTTTTTTAAGTTTTCGTGGTGTTGTGAAATGAGTATTTGAATTCAATTTTCAGAATAAGGTTTCAATTTTTTCTAAAATTAGTTTAAAATGTTAATAACAATGAGACTTTTCGGAAAATATATAAAATAAACATTATTTAAATGTTTAAATGGGAATAATTCTTTATCGCTTTTTATGTTGGAAACTAATTAATTTATTATTAGCTGATTATTGTTTTTACAATATTAAATTACATAAAGATTGAATTGCAATTTTTCTATATTAAGGAACGTGAATGAATTATTTATTTTAAGGTTATGTAGTTGAATGTTGGCTATAATTCGTATAATAACAATTTATTTATGTTTATCATATCTCTGTTGCAACTATATAATTTTTTTGAATTTTCGTGCTATTTTGGAATAAGTATCTCAATTTCAATCTCAAAATTATATGTGAATATGTTTTAATTCATTCTGTAATTAGTTTAAAACGGTAATTATAATTATAATTATCATGAAAATATAAAGTTAAATCTATTTGAATGTTTCAATCAAAATATTTGTTCATTAGTTTTTACGTTCTAAACAGATTGATATGTTCACAATATTGAACCACATATTTATTGAATTTTTCTTCTCTTTCGTGTGGTAACATGAATTGATTACTAAAATTAATATTATGTCAATTAATATTGGTTATGATCTGTACAATCGAAGTGTATTTATGTTTCATACCTCTATTACAATTGACTATTCTAGAATGACGTCATGGTTATGATCGGATAGGTAGGAATGCCAGAAAAGTTAACATAGTTGGTACATATTTACAATAAAATAAGATATAGAAAATTTCAGGTTTGAGTATTGGATCGATTTGATCAGAATCGGACACTATAACTTAAAATTTTTGATAGTTGATTTTATTTCGTGAGAATGAAAGGTCTTCAACCGATAACAGGATAAAACATAATCGCGAAAATGCATTCTACACTTCAAAAATATTAATATTGATACATTTATAACTTACTTTTACTGACAGTGAAACAATAAACCAGAAATAAGAGGAAAATGAAAAAGAACACGTTCTTCGTTCGAAATTCCGAAGAAAATGAAGAAAATTTGAAAAACATAGCAGTGTGCGAGGAGCTATTCACTCTCGAATGCTTGCGAATACTTCAGTAAAGAGCGTTCACACACGCGCAGAAAATACTCACGTATACTGCACACATGCGCACGATTTGTAAACAGAGCAACGTGAGTCATCACGAGTCATTGCATTTCGTGAAAATAAGGACGAATAAGAAGCGAGTAGGATGCAGTACCTCCGAATAACAGATGAAATACCTTGAATATATATTATTTCATATATGTACTTTTTTGAAAATAGATTCGCAAGTATTCGAGAGGGAATAGCCCCTCGGCTATGAATATTAAAAGTTAAATAAATATAAATTAAAATATAAATAAAAAAATTAAAATTAAAAATTAAAATAAAAATTAATATAAATAAAAATTTATATTATTAATAAAAAATAAATCTAATTAGTTCATATATATATACAATTAATAAATATTTTATTTATAAAGTAAATTGAATTTATTGGTAATTTATATATTTTAAATTCGTTAATTATTAATATTATTATAATTTTAATAATTTTATTAGGATTGACTTTTAGAATGTTTCATTCTATACATAATATTATTATGTATAGAATGAAAAATCTTTTGTTGTTTCCAATTTCTTAAATTTCTTGCCAGTGAAAATTTTTTTCAATGTTCCCTTTTAATTTTGAGTTTTTCATCAGTATAGGCAACATCGAAAGGCAACAAATCAGTTTGGGCAAAGAATTTGTCGAAGTTTTAGCTACATTTGACCGAGTTTAAATGTCATAAATTGCCATTAATTTATTATTTGAAATAGAATTTGTACAAAGTAGAAAAAACGAAATTATAATTTTGAAACAGATTCCATTATTTCCGGAAAATGAATTTATTTTCCGTATCAATATTCATAAGCAGTTACACTTTGGGCGACATTTTTGCTTGTTTAAGATTATTATTGTTTTTGAAATTGCTTAAGATTGTATGTATACTGTATGTGTACAAATTCCAGAAATTTCTACTGATCCATAGTCGCGAAAAAAATTCTTGAAATTTCGCGAAAGTAAAGGCATCGATGACCAAAACTATAATTGTATACTGCTTTACCAATAAGCGAGATATGTCCCTCTTTCTCCAACTTTATTCTGCCTTTTCCTCCAAAAATGAAAAAGAAATATTAAAATGCCAAAAAATATCATACAATCAATTTTCGGCTCAATTGTATCATAAGTAATTGATTTGAACAATTAAAAATGTAAGTACTGCTTTACCACTGAACGACATATGTCCCTCTTTCCCTTCAACTTTACTCTGTCCGTCTTTTCCTCCAACTCACTTTTGTACCGCTTTACCATTGATCGAAATATGTCCCTCTTTTCCGCCAACTTTACTCTATCCGCCTTTTCCTCTGACTCACTTTTGTACCGCTTTACCACTGAACGAAATATGTCCCTCTTTTCCACCAACTTTACTCTGTCCGCCTTTTCCTCTAACTCAGAATTATTGGACGTCGCTCGTCCCACCTCTGCTCACCAAACACATAGGGTGATACCACTCCTTACTATTCCTTCGTGTCCGGAACAGTAAATTGACGTTTTATGAAAAATGTGATTGTTATAAACAAATTCTCAATGCAAGTCAATTCAAATTTATGTGCAGGATCGTAACAGAATCTCTTTTTCAAACCCTTCTTGGGGAGACTTTTTTATTTCGGTTAGGAGCTTTTTTTCTTCTTCATTTAAAGTCGATCAACTTTTTTTTGAATGCATTTTGCTATGAGCAGAAGATAATCTGTAAAGCGTAAATGCGTATGGTCAAACGATTATAGTCCCTGCGTATAGCACTTCCCGGTGAGAAGGCTTGCATTCAAAGGTATTAGAAATTTTAATACCTATACTAGAACTACCGTTACTGTCCTTCTTTCTTGAATCGCCGATTAGACAGCAAAAATATTTAGATTCTAATTCCTTTAAAAACTGATCGGAGCTGTAAAATTTAACCTGAAATAAATCAAAAACAACATTATCGTTTAATGCATTAGAAGGCGCTTCAGAAGTATAAAATTTGCAAAATCTAGTAGGATTGTGCATAACAATACATCAATTTATCACAAAATTCTTGCTTTATTCAAATTTTATCAATTAATAAAATATAAAAATCATGATAAACAAATATAAAATCATGATAAGCAAATTTAAAAACTTAGTTTCATCACAGCTACATGTCTGGCAATCAATTTTGACAACGTAAAATGACTAATACTGTGTTTTTAAACGCTTTTAACCTCATTATTATTTGAAAAACAGTAAAAAAGCCACAGCGAAATGTGTAAATTTAAAAGGGATTAAAAATGTTCTATGTCATGGTCAATTTGGGGTATCCAAAAGTAGTCAGAAAAATATTGTCGCCGCTAGGTACAGAAAGGGATTCAGGTTAAGAGATAACTTCTACTGCTACTGGGATTCAAACAACGAGGACAAAAATGGTATAGAAAAGGATTCAATAATTGTCGCGTCACCAGTGAACAGAAATTTTTTTAATACTTTTGAATGCAAGCCATCTTACCGGGTTATTTGTTTTTCGTTGAACTAGGCAGCTATAACATTCATTTGCTTTTTCTTGAAGTGGACAACTTCAGGAGGTCTGCTATTTCACGGTTACTACACTTATTTATTGTCTCTTAAACTAAAAACCTTGGCAATTAAAGTAGACCTGTGAGGTTATTCAACAGTTAAAATCCTCATTTAATTTCGGTTTGTGTTCGAAAACCCAATAGGTGACATTCAGTTTTCACACTCATTTATTTCTTGATCTAAGCAGCTGCATTACTCATTTGTTTTTCCTTAAACCAGACAACTTCAGGAGACCGGTGCTGTTGCTCCACGGTTACTAGTCTCATTTGTTTTTTTTCCTTCAATACTACAATAGTTGGGGCCACGAAGGAATAGTAAGGAGTCTTCATCTGGATAAGGTCATCATCACCCTATGTGTTTGGTGAGCAGAGGTGGGACGAGTGACGTCCAAGAATTCGTTAATGTTTACCACGAATGAAAACTTGGTCTCAGAAAAGTGGTCTCAAAAATTTTCAAAATGTGCTCACTTTTTGAATTTTGATCCAAAATAGCTAGTTAACGAACTCGTTCTTTCTTTTTAGGCCTTCAAAAAGTGTGCCAAAGCACAATCTAATCTGCTGAATCTTTCGAAAGTTAATGTATAAATTCTTGAAAATAAACTAAGAATCTTACGATAAAATTTGGTAAATTTGGTAAAGGTGTTATCTTATATAAGGCTTGCTTACAAATTTTCAAGACAGCAATTTTGCTGGCTTTCGCGAAAAATGTTGCTGGGTTTCTTCAATTTTCGGTCTTTTTGTTACTTTTTTTTCTAGTTATGTAACAGAAATTCTGAAAGGAACATAAAAGAGTCACTTTTTTGTCGTTAAAGGTGTTATCTTATGTTAGGCTTGCTTAGAAATTTTCAAAAAGCAAGTTTGTTGATTTTCACAAATGTTTAGTTTTCTGTTAATTTTGTTACAAATTATGTAAAAGAAATTCATGAAGGAATCAAAAAGGGTGACTTTTATTGTAAGAAAAAGTGTTGTATTATTTTAATGTTGCTAACAAATTTTTAAGAGTGAAATTTTGGTGGGTTTCTCGCATTTTCTTTTTTATTTATTTAATTTAACAGGAATTCTAATAGGAACCGAAAAGAGTAACTTTTTTGTTATAAAAGTTGTTATCTAAGCCTAGATAGGCCTCGTAAATGTTCAGTTTTTTTGTTAGTTTTATTACAAGTTATGTGACCGAAATTCTAAGAGGAATCGAAAAGGATGATTCTTGTTGTTAGAAAATGTTTTTTGTTATTTAAATCTTGGTAACGAATTTTCCAGAAAAATTTTTTGCTGGGGTTCGTACATGTTGAGATTTTTTGTTATATTTGTTGAAAGTGAGGTAACAGAAATTCTGAGAGGAACCGAAAAGGGTGACGTTTGTGGATCGAAAATATGTTTACTTATTTAAATCTTAGTAATGAATTTTCAGAAAAGAAATTTTTCTAGGCCTCGTAACATTTTAGTAAAATTTTAGTAACAAATTTTCAAAAAAGAAAGTTTTCTGGGTTCGCATGTGTTGAGACTTTTTGTTAGATTTGTTGAAAGTTAGATAACAGAAATTCTGAGAGGAATCGAAATTCTTACAAATTTTCCAGAAATTAAGTTTGCTGACCTTCGCGAATGTTCAGGTTTTTGTTACTTTTGTTACAAGTTATGTAACAGAAATTATGAGAGAAATGTTGTTTTGTTAGTTTGATCTTGTTAATAAATGTTAGGGAGTAAGAATTATGAATTTTAAAACGTTTTGGAGGCTTGGACTTTGCGTTTTGCAATAAACAATGGAAGAGCGACAACTCGATAGGAAATTACCAGGCCCCCCAAGCCCCCATGAATTTCGTGTGTCAAAGTTTTTGAATAAAAAAAAACCTTCTCAATCCCTACCGCGGCGCCACATTTGCCTCAACACAGGCAAAACCCTCATCAATGATGATCGTTATGCGTTTGGTAGTATTATTATTATTATATCATTAAGCCGTTTCCCTTTCGGGGTAGGCGTGAATTGCTCGGTTGGATAGTAGTAATTAAAAATTTAGGACCAGAGCCGCGTTTCTTAGTGCTTCTTATTTATTATCCCAAATTTTCAACTCGATGTGGTTATTCGTGTGAAAATAAGTTGACTAATAAAAAAAAAGTGTCGGTAAGGTAGGAAGCCGTTCACGTGACCACTCGTCACATGGCCTTAATTAGATACTTATTTCAACTTACGTCAAATTTCACTATTGTTTTAACTAGAGAAAAAGAATTTTTCGCACATTTTTGTAGAGAGTCATTACTGCGCATGTGAGAAGTTATATTTTATGTGACAAATATTTGATTGATGTTTCATCTGTATGAAGATTCGGCAGATATAATTTTTTTAGGCGGTGTCTAGTCGTCCTGAAAAAGGGGATGGGCTAGTAAAGTAAACATTATAATTCTTAACGAAATTCCCTATTCTAATATGAACCTAAAATGAAACTTATAATTCTTTACGGAAATTCCCAGTTCTATCTCAGAATTATAATTATTTTTAGAGAATTCCCTGTCCCAAAGTATTCAAGATTTCCTGTGGAATTCACTCTATCCAATGATTTTCATACATACCTTTGCAAAGATCAGTTTGAAATTTCAAATTAATTCGGCAGATATAATTTTTTTAGTATGTGTCTAGTTGTCCTGAAAAATTGGGGAGTTGGTAAAGGGGATGGACTAGTCGTCCCGAAAACTCGGGATGACTAGCCAAGCTTATGAAAAATATTTTACTGCTCAACCTGAATTTCAGGACGACCAGATACTTCGATTTTTTTAATATTGTCAAAATCGGATTTTTTGTTACTGCTTTCGGCTCACTTTTTTTAAAGCTGATGCTTGTGAAAGACCATTTTTAAATTAGTATTCGTGTTCACTAAGAAGAAGTGCATGGAAAAATTCGTATTATCTCTTTCAGTTCACTGAGAAAAAAAGTTAAAACGTATATGTCTGTATTTTATTATTTTTCGGAACGATTTAATGAAATAAAATGTATGTGATTTATTTTATATCTAAGTTAAACACTTATTATTATTTAAATAGAAGGAGTTAAACTATAAATAGGTGTATCTTATTGAAATCACTGAACTCCATAATAATTTTGGTATCTAATTTTTATCAGAAGTCATTACACAGAACTTTTTTCCAATGTCAGTCTACGGCTCCCTTGACGTAAAAATACTCTGCGAATATATCTCGAACCTCCGCAAGACTTGGACTTGACTTTGGACGCGATATGCTGCTTTATCGACATTTTGCGGCAGTTCAGGACCAATGTCACTGACCCCTTCGGTTATCAATCTCCGATCTTCTGAACTCAACGTGCGATATGGCCTTTTATTTTCAGGTTTCGATTCTTCCAAGGCCATTATACAGTTGTGTAGTAACACTGCAGCATTCAAGAATACGCCTAGCGCGACTCAAACGGTAATTAGATCTTTAGCTTGTTGTTCAAAGCAAATATACGTGGATAGGGTGTCAAAATGTTGTTTCCCCACCGATTTCAGGTATGTTAAGCTGGCACAACACAATTGAGGTATAGAGATGTAACCTACTTCATAATTTAGGGCTCATTTAGGGCTACCTTGCCCTCAGCATCTTTTACTTCTCGCTTCCAAATTATTTCTTCCTGACGAAAATGTTTGTGGCACACCACTAGGCTACTTTCTGATGTAAAATATTTCCGCGGGATTGCCCTTTGCCATTTTTCGAGTAAATTTTTATCTTTGGGAGCAGAAAAAAGGTGGGATTTTTCCAAAGAGGATTTGTAGCCCAAATTGCATTTCGGAACTACGCATCTATTACCTCTATATCCGGCCATATTAATGCACAAAAGCCGTCCTTAAAATAATTAATTTCTTTTACGCGCATTATAAATCACTTAAGCTTATTTTTTCATTAATACTTCATTGTTTATTTGAATATTTCATATAGCCTAATGTATCTGTCGGCAAGAAGCGCAGCAGCGCTGCCAGCGGATTAGTTCACGGCTGTCATCAAACTTTAGCCAGCGCTTTTGCACGCGGTCGCATAGGGCTGAACGATACCTAGATGCGGTACGGGGTGTCAGAGTGGGATAACTATATATATAGAACATCAGATTTTCTGCCATATCGAGGTGCTGCCCTCATCGTACTACGATGTCGAGCGCTGTATTTCTCGTTCTTCGTAAAATATTACGGTAAAGCAGTAGAATGATTTTTTCAGGTTAGAAAATTTTGATATGGATCGCTTCATAAACACTACACTTCCGAATATAATAATAAATATCACAAAGTCCAGGAACACCGAAAATACATATTTGGAAAAAATAATTACAAATTAATAATGACAGAAGCGCTGATATGATGCTAATAAATAAACTTCATTGTGAGAGTAATACTCCCAAAAAGATAATTATTTTTATATTTGTTAAATACAGTCGAACTCGGATTTAACGTCGGTTTCGGGGCTGTCCTTGGACCTTAACTACCCTAACTAAACCGGATTTAGCTACGTTTTGTCACGCCTTCGTGAACCCCGCACACCCCGCGCAGTTCCTGACAAGCCTACCCGCAGCGCGGCGTCAATTCTCGGAAGCGGTAAACACACCACGCGCAGCTCCTGACAAGCCTACCCGCGGCGCGGCGTCAATTCTCGGAATCCGTAAATTCGGGGACGTTGAATCCGAGTTCGACTGTATTATAATGTCTAATACATTCATGTTTTTCTATGAATGGTAGATATGATTTTTTAAATTATTATTTTTTGTACTTTAAAGTTTAATTTTTATTTCTAGACAACCGAAATTTGAGTGAATTTAAGAACATATAGAATTTGTGCAGATCTGAAGTTTGAGAAACGTTTTTTGTATACATAGTCTTTTTTTGTAAATTATACTAAACGTTTTCTCGAAAATCGAATTTTTAATATAAAAAAAAAACTAAAAAGTAATTTCGAGATAAACCATAAACCAGTAGTGAAAAAAATGTTCTTTAATAAATATTATTTTTTCAATTGAAGTAATCAAATATTTATATCAAAGAAAAAACATTTTTTATGTTTTTTAAAAATTATACAAAAAATTTTCCCAGAAATAGAATTGTTGAATAAAAAAAAATTGAAAAGAAATTTCGAGATAAATTAGCGCTGATTTGAATCATTAATTTGTGTGTCATTTTTTAGATGGCAGTTGCTCCCAGTGGGACCCTGCGGTGGTTGTTAACCTTATTTTTTAATTATATATAAGAAAATAACTTATAATCCTTTACTACATACAAAATGTTACGAACCAATTATTCTGTTTAACCTTTAGAATTTTTTAATTGAATAATAGGAATTATGTCTTGAATTTCACGGGTAAGAAATCCTAAGTCTAACGTTGAATATTTGGATGGGAGGCTACCAAACTGCAGAGAAACTGAGAGAGTTAATATTTCAACTCCAGGACTTTTAATTTCTGTAAAATGTTCATTCCAAAACAAGAAAACCGCTCCGATCAATTCCGTACGCTTTGGGCTTAGTAATGGAACTTGCTCAACACTCGCAATTTTACATGTAGAAGATATAAAAATTAAAATTGACTCGATACATTTTAACCTTACCTAGTAGTTGTAATCCTAGTCCTACTTCTGCCATTAGGAAGAGCAGAGGCTCATAGAGATAACTTTCTATTAATTTTCTGCTCCTCTTAATAGAGCTAAATTTGATATTTATATATCACCGATGCTTGGTAGAGCAACTCTAGTCTTTTATTTTCACGACACTTCACAGTGGGACAGGAGCTTATCAAATTTGGCCAAAACTCAAGATCAAAATTTGTATAAAAGGAAATTGCTATTGTTTTACACATATGTTATCGTAGATAGAAATGAAATTTCATGAGCTTTTATTTACAAGTCATGTCTCTAGAGTCTACCCAAATCGTAGAATAGCTTACAATCAACGTCGTCAAAAGTTTGCAAACAAATTATTAATTTCATCAATTTGGTATCAATTTCAATGTTTAGAGGTTTCACAATTCATTAAAAACGTTTTTAAAGTACTTGCAGCTACTAAATGACTTGTAATATTTGATTCATTACGGATGGAAGAAGAGTTTACATGCACATTTTTCTAGTTTTCAATACTGGACATTTTTCAGTTTAAAAGTACCAGGAAGTACCACGTCTTTTTGAAGTTTTCAAGAAATCATTCTTCTCGTTAATTATTGAAGTTTCAAATGTGCTGCCACTGGCTGCCACTTTTGGTTTTTCATGAAGTCATGCACATATTTCGGAGCCAATATTAATTTCGTGTTTTTTACGTGATAGCATATCGCTATAGATAAATTGTTCAAAAAATTCTAGCCCTGAATTCTTGCTATATAAAGAAGAAATATCTTCAGATAATAAACTTGAAGATAAGTAGATAACTAATTACTCAAAATTACTTCCGCGCAAAACTTAGTCTCAATAGACCATTTTACCTAACTATCGGAAGTTTATTTGCGCATGCGCGGCTGCCATGTGCATCCCGCGTAATATGAAAGTTGCGCTCATATTTTGTAAAAAAATGTATATAATTGTACCTTTTGGCGGAGTCAAATTAAATGAAAATGGTGTCCCGGGTACAAAATTGGGCAAGTGTGTAATAGAAAAACGTAGTTTTGCACAATTGAGATGGTGGTTAAGTTGCCGGAAGCAACCTAATAGTGGTAAAAAAAGCTGAACTTGTAAACAGGTTTGCAGGTTAAGTTTTCAAGATCAGCTTTACAGATGGTGTTGTAAAGCATAACATCTCGCTTGCTGTTAAAATAGTCTCGCAACTGTATAACTAGTGACTCACACAGTTTCCTGACATCTACAATGTGCTTATTCGTTAGGGGATGATAGTCGCTTTCTTACCGGTAAGGGAACAATAGCCTAATATTCGTAGAACCCATCGTTATAATAATGTATTAATCTATAATACATAGATTAACATAGTATTACTTAATTGATTATTTTAATTAATTATTATTATTATTAATTATAATCAATAACATATTTAATATAATTAGTTAATTGAACTGGAAAATTGAAAAAAAAGGGGGAAAAATTAAATTACCCTGAGGGTTTATAAAATAATTATTTAACACGTTTTTAATAAAAAGAGCAAAAAAAAAAAAATTTCGCCGAAAAAATTCGAACGCGCGACAGCGTGCTCCTTAACTAACCACCTTACCGTTGTACCACTGACTCTCTCATCTCAAAGTCAATGTCGCAGAGCAGGCCTTCCCCTTGTGAGTGCAATATTGGCTTGTAAAGAACAAAATTCATACGCGTCAGAAATTAATAATAATGAATTAGAAATGAGCATTTTTGCCCTAAAATAGCCTTGAGCGACCTCTAAATATTTTTTTAAAATTCTGAAACAAATTAGAGGTCATTTTCTCGGCAAAAGGAACAACTTGTAGGGGTACCAAGTTGAATTAAAAAAAAGCCACAAAAAATCACCTTATACAATATATATTTATATATATTTATATATTTATAATTTTTATTCATAAAATTGATAAATTATGGAAAATGGAAGGTTCCTTTAGCTGCTACTATTGAAAAGTAAAATGATCTTCAGTAAATGTATCTCGACATAAAAGTAAAAGTCATGGTCTTCCTTATGACATTCATCATTCTCTGCAGACAATGCCGCTGAAGGTAGAGCAGGTGCAGGAGGCGGTGGAGGAGTAGGAGGAGGAGGAAAGAAAACTGGGCCATTACAGAGAATTATACGAACAATGATGATGATTCCTTTGGCAATACAAGTAAGTACCTTTTGAAGTAAATCTTTTTTAAATTATAACACTAAAAAATAGATTTATTAATGTTTCAAATTTTCTTCGTGCTTTGTTTATTTTTGATAATTTATTATTTTGCTACTGCAATCGAATCTGAATAAACCCGTGTTGGGTAAGTTACTACTTTTTTTGAGTAACTAGTTACAGGTACTCGATAAAGTAACTTCAAGTTATTTGAAAAGTTACTTTTTTCACTTCTTTAACTTTATGATTTAAAAAACAAACTAACTAAGATGGTAATTGATAAAAAAAATATGCCCACTGCGCGGGCACATTCTCGTTGCGCGCGGCTCGCTTCGCTCGCAAGTTTGAGCGCGCCTCAGGCGCGCGACTGTTGGTTCTCGCGCTTCGCGCTCGAGAATATATTCATCTCACGCTTCGCGCTCGATAATGTGTTTATCTAGCGCTACGCACTCGGTCTTTGGATTTTCCACACATTTGTGGACAGACTCTTTAAAATTAAAGGTCAAAGCGTTAACAACTGTAATTTGTGTAAGTCTTGATAAATATACCGAATTGCTCTTAAAGAAAATTATATTACCAATTTGTGGCTTTAACATTTGCCAGAGTCAAAATTGCAAAAGTTTTCGTGTGTAAATTTTATTGTCCATTATACTACGACCTCTATAAACTATGGACCCCATCGGCAGGGCCTGCCATTTCCAAGAATCAGGTAGCTGGGTTAGGACGAAACAGTTGACATCTGCTGAGGATTAAAATTTTACAACCGATAAAACTTCTAATTTTGTAATAACTAATTTTTAAATAAGAAATTTGGAACCTGTCTGTCTTAAACACTGCAGGCATATACAATTTTTCATACAAAAATTAAAACTGTGATTTTCTGGGCGTATCTAGTGAACTGTTGGAGAGAGGAAAAAATTGACAACATTTTTAGATTCGCCATCCAAAGAACATATTTATTGCAGATAAATAAACTTTTTAATACATAAAAAATGAATAACATAAAGATAAATAATATAAACATTCTATAAAGTTTAAAGCGGATTAGTGATGACCCTCAGTGGTCTTGGTCTCATGACATAAATTTGTGTCTTCAAGTTGAAAATATTCGTTTCAAGATATCAAAAATAGCGTGGTTCCGTCTCACGAGCTAGACATACAGAATAACTTGAAATTGTGTTGGATTAGTGTTCACCCAAGACAAAATCAAGACCAAATATTTTTACCTGGGTAAGAAGGGAGACCGCCTTCTTGTAAACTACACAGTTCAGAGACCAGAGATTAACATCTTCGGCGAGCAAATGAGGGAGAGCTTGAGCTATTTTTGTCCATCCTGAGAAAGACTGTTTAATGGATTTTTGATCTCATAGTTCTCATGTGGGCATTATCGACTATCTGCAAAGGTGGTCTTGCTGCAACGGGTGGTATGTTCGCTGGAGGGTGTTGCTCTTCTTCTTGCTGTTAAAGAGCTTCATATCCCTTTCGGCGTAAAAAGGATACCTGATCTCTTAAATACTAAGGCGTTGCATGAGCATACGCTGGGTGCATATTGACCCAACGTTCATGTAACCTCAGCATGTATCCTCTTCGCATAGATGAGCTACCTTGCCAACAGGTAAGATTATATACATACACAAACAAACACACAGACAGGTTTGTGTGTGTGTGTGTGTGTGACCGTGCGCGAACAAAGGGACCTAACGTGCAGAAACTTCATTTTACAGGAGGAGCGTTTGAAGAGGCGGTAAAACACAGGAACTCCAGAAGAGGGGCTCTCTGCGAATTTTTCAGATATAGGAATAATATTTTTCATTATGAAAGAGCAAATAAAAAACTATCGACTTTTCGGACAGCAGTCTCGGTTGCACACTCGAGGCCTGACATTATTCTCCAAGACTTCGAGAAACGAACTATATTCGTAATCGAATTCTCGGTACCGACTGACTACAAAATCACTGCCAAGGAGAAGGAAAAGAAGGAGAGGCATCAAGACCTTAGAAGGGAGTTGCAACGACTTTACCCAAAATATTCGGTTAAAGTAATTGTCCTTGTGATAGGTGCTCTCGGAGGTGCGAAACTATCACTGGTTCGTAAAATTTAGATTGACATAAAGATAGAAAAAGATTGACATGGATAGATAAAGGACAAGAAGAGATAGAGAAAAAGACATTAAAAAAGATAACGGGAGTTTAGATTGATAAAGAGATAGCAAAATATTGACTTTGATAGAATCAGGATAGGATCAGATAGAGAAAAGGATATTGGGAAGAAAGACGTGAATTTAGATTGACATAAAGATATAAAAAGATTAGCATGGATAGATAAAGGACAAGAAGAGATAGGAAAAAAGAGATTGCAAAAGATAATGAGAGTTTAGATTGATAGAAAAATATTGACGTTGATAGATAAAGCACAAGAGGAGATAGAGAAAGAGAAATTTGAAAAGATAATGAGAGTTGAGATTGATAGAGAGATAGGAAAATATTGAGTTTGATAGGATCAGGATAGAATAAGATAGAGAAAAAGCGATTGAAGAAGATAAGGGGAGTTTGGATTGATAGAGAGATAGAAATTTATGGACGTTGATAGAATCAGGATAAGACGAGATAGAGAAAAGGAGATCGGAAAAGAAAGACGTGAATTTAGATTGACAAAAAGATAGAAAAAGATTGACATGGATAGATGAATGAGAGAATGAAATAGGGAAGAGAGGATTAAAAAAGATAGGCGCGAATTTAGATTGACAAAGAGATACAATGGGATACATTTTCGCTATCTATTTCTATCATGAAGATTCAAAATGATTCAAAGGGATAGGATCTCTATCTTTTTACTTCCAGCAGGTAATATAATAATAATATGCTTTTGCTAACAATTGCCGGTACAAGTTTTGCGATATTCCAGTATTTCTTGTAACGCATCCATTCCTGAGAAAGAACCTAAGAAAATCAAGTAGTTATTGATTACGCGCTCTTCGGCACGACCGTTCGGGGGCGGGGGGTCACACCCCTCCCTCGCTTCGCCCCTGATGTAGAGGTTATGTTTGGGGTTATGACGGCTACGCTTTTGCACAAAGACATGCAGGAAAACTTATGCAGGCTATTGTTTGCAAAAGCATGTTGTCATTATGTTAATAAATGTCAAAAACACTTACCTTCTGTGCGCAAAAATATTATTTTCTTCAAAAAGCCATACAAAACACGACAAACATTAAAATATATATTTAATGCATCACCGTTATTCTTCCATAATTATGTTTAGCTAAATACATTTGCTTATCATTTGAAACAAATTTAATTTTCTATTCAAGAAAACTCCAGAATTCAAATGAGGGGCTGATAGCAAAAGCGGACTAGAAAAAAATCGCAGAAAAAGCGTGTTGATTATTTTTCCGCGCAAGAGCGAATTAGGCCACGCGTTATGAGCAAAAACGAGTTAAAGATTTAACTCGATTCTGCCCGTAGTGCGCCGTCTAACCCATTTTTGCCCGCACTCATATTTCGATTCGGTTCGACCCCAACCGAACTCTTGATTCGTTTTCGGCTACGCTGATATTCTTGTTTCATTTGCGCCTGGACGATCGAAAATAAATAAACTTGATGTGTTTATCTCCATAATAGCTCAAGCGCAATATCAACGATTTTTCAGAAGAGTCAAAAAACACAAAAAGTTTTGAGTTATGACTGAGTAGTTAAAAGTTTTTTAAATAAAATAAGTGATTGAAAAGTCGTACTGAAAACACTATAAACTAATATTATCATGGAAAAAATGTTTAAGAAATATGATTACGTGGAAAGAGACATGAAACAGATAATATTTAGAGGTCGCTTATAGTAAATTTGTCTGGTTTGTCATAAAAATTCATCTTCTTGAAAACAGCTGATCTTACTGGCAAATGATGCAAAATGTAAAAGATGCGGGTTATTAAAAAGAGTATTTTTGGATCATCAGTCTCTTTATAAATCATGCATACTTAAAGACCTCTCAATAAGCGGGATAAATAATTCACACTACTTTATCACAATTTCCTTCGCATATCTCCTTAAGTATGCCTAATTATAAAAATAATTACGATAAAGAATCAGTTTAATGAGTCGCGCCTTTTAGATTCTGTATATAATTTCGCGTTATGATCTGCCTTTTTCGAGAAAAATCAATTTTTTCGTAAAAACATACCAATTTATTTCTCCTTCCACGTGGTTCATTTGTGAAGTTCATACCTACTAAAAAAATCTTGTGGCTACATTTTCACGTGAAAAATTCAAAAACTTGGTCGAGTACAACTTAATTCGCACAATTCTTTCAATTTGCGAAATCGAAGATGGTGAAGTAATTACAAAGTAAAATGGGATGAAAAAATAGCACTATAAAAGTATTAGGAATTAATTTTTGTGAAAGTATATTTAAAAAATTTTCAATTTGAAAGCTGCTAGGCACCACGAGACTTTATCTACGTTTCTGTAGTGGAGAAAATCTTGCAATTCCGATAAGTGTAGAGAACCAAGAAGTTTTAATTTGCTTATCTTTAATTAAGGCAGGATTCTACTTTCGAACGCGCGAAAAAAATGCTATTTTTGTACATTGTTTTTTAAAACATTAAGAAAGATATTGATGTAGGGTTTGTTATGCTTGATGGATATACTCTTAAAATACATTTAAAAAATTTTCTTTTAGTTCATTTTATGCGCTCTATATATATTTAAATGGCACTTTCTCAAAACCACGTTTTTTACCGCTTGTTAAAAAAATCTCCGAAACTACCAAATCGATTGGTCTGAAATTTTTACCACATATTTCTACACATATAGACATCAACCGTTGGTAGCAGATTTATATGAAAATTTTTATTTTTACTATTATATTTTTGCAAAAAATAAGCAAAAAAAGTTAGATTTTCTTTTTTTCGAATTGCAGCTATTTTTTTTATTATTATTATTTTTTTTTTAATATTTGTCCTGCTTTCAAAATGGTATATCTATATTTTGCAATACTATATTTTTCCAATTTAAAAAATCAAATAATCTTGAAAAGAGGCGGAATACTGACTCAGAATCCCAAGTGGAAATTTACAACTGGCTTGGTACCACGCCAGTACCGCCGGTGGAATATAGGTACTGGCGCGGTACTGGCATCGGTACAAAATGTCACTCGGCTGGGAGTTGTCTGTCGGTACTGGGGCGGTACTGGAAATGGTATTATGCCTGTACCTAAAATTACCTAAAATATAAATTTCTTCAGTTTTGACGGCGCGTGACGTCACACCATGTGTTTCATGCCATGAGGGCGCCACTTGTTTCGTTAAAAAATCGACCTTTCCGGTTGATATTTTGTCACTTGTTAATAAATTATTATAAATCATTAAATGAACAAAATTAAGTTTTAATTTCACATTTAAATTCTTTGGGAGTCAAAGTTTATAGAAAGCTTATATATAAGACAAACAAAATGTTTGTGGATGACCCTATTATGAATCTTCAACTAAACAAAGTTGTTCAACTGTCATTCGAAATAGTTTCATTTTCTAGCAAATTTTTAAAGTCTTAAGATGAAAATACGAATTTTCTAACAAAAAGTTGAACTTTCAACCAAGAAGTATGACCTTATAACAAAATTGTTGAATTTTATACATTAATTATTAACCAAAAATTCAATACATAGTAGACATTTTAACCGAAAAGAATAAACTTTCAACCAAAAATAGTTAGATTTTATTATTGGTTTCTATTACATAATTCAGTTCGCATTGAAGTGGAAATATGAGAAACTAGCAGTGAATTCGATCTCGAGTGTTTTCATTTTGTTTGTACTTCTAATGATATGGTATTTGCTTCCTCATAGAGGAATCATTAGTGATTTTTTAAATAATAAACAAAATAACTTTTTCATTTTGATTAATTTAAAAATAGAGATTTACAAAAAATACAAAATAACACAAACAATTTTTAAAATATAATTGAAAATCAGACAAATCAAATTATGTATTTGAAATGGTAATATTTCGGGCTGGAAAAGGGAAGGGGGAAGTTCTTTTGCACCCTATTCCCTTCGCTTTATGATTTTTTTTACAAAAATTGATCAAAAAGTCTTTTCTATTTATGCATCAATTTTGAATTATGTCGATGAAAAAAGTTTTACTATAAAAAAACCGTGTTTTAAAATATTATGCATTACCATAGCTTCCTAACTCTTCAATAAAATGTATCAATATTATAGGTCAATCTATTTGCCTTGAATCAAGGAATCTTTTCCTTTCTTGCATCAATTTTGAATTATGTTAGTGAAAAATGTTTTACTATAAAAAATCATATTTTTAAATATTATGTATTACCATAACTTCCTTACTCTTCAGTGAAGTGTATCAATATTATAGGTCAATCGATTTGCCTCAAATCAAGTAATCTTTTCCGTTATTGCGTCAATTTTTAATTATGTTAATGAATAAATTATACTATAAAAACCCGTGTTTTCAAATACTATGCATTCTCGTGTGGAAATTTTGTCATGGCGCTAGCTGGGCCCAAAATAGGAAAAACTTGGCCCCAAATTGGGGCTTTAGACACAAATGAAACGCCTAATCCGGCCAGAGCCTAACTTACCGACCGACTTGGCCCCAACTTGGCTTCATTTATTTTCCTAGTTTCAGCCACAGTAATAATTACTGTACCAGTAATAATTATAAAGTTTTTATTTAAAATAAACATTTCAAGTAGCTGAACATTTGAAGAAAAATATTATTCCTGAACCGGCTTATTCGTCGTCAGCCTCATCTTTCGGTTGCCATCCCAATCTTTGGAATTAAACGACCCCATTATACATTTTTTGACTCGCCCATCAGACGAATAATTCTTTTCTTAGAATGATTAATTATAATAGTCTTTATTATGATAATATTTGAGCATTTATTGAATAATAGTTGCTTTTAAATTGTAACAATAACAACCGCGTGAACTTATTAAGAAATACACAAATGAAAATGTACAGATCATGTCCTTTGCATACAATAATTATTTTCTTAGAATTATAACAAAATGTATGGGCAATTTTTACTTTATTTGATTTTTTACTTATATATTCTCTACTATCATACTTATCTTTCTGCACTCGTGACAAAAATATAAATAATGTAGGTACAACTTAAGAAAAAACTTATAATTAAAAAACATTTTCTCATTATTGTATGTACAGTTGAGCTCTCGGATCCAATAACCCACCCGACTCTCGTACTATTTCACAAAGTATATATTTCAGTCAATTTTTAATGAATTCATCTAAAATATTCCGGACATTTTCTTTGATCTATATAGAACAACTTTCTCGCTGGAAGTTGTTTCAAATCAGAAGTTGCCTCGATACCTTTTGTCTCCGAAAGTAGAAAAATGTGATAACCGATCGGCCTTAATTTTCAATTTGATATTATTAAACATAAGGTAATTTTCAACTTTTTATCATCTTGCAGGCATTCGCTGAGTATACTTCGTATGTGTAATCAATTTCAAACAGTTTCAATAAAATTTGTACGAGTTGTGATGATTTATGATATAATCACTTATTGAATATTATGAAAAAAAAATTTCTTTTCAGTTTTTAATTTTTATTCTTAAAAATAATTTTAGAACATGAGAATTCTAAATCGACTTTGTTAAAATATAGAAGCCTATATATAAAAAATAAATGTTGTGATTTCGAACATTCCCATTTATTGAGACCCGGGGCAACACTTTTAGCGTTTTCGAGCGTCGGGCGAGTTATTGAATTCGAGAGCTCAAATGCAGAAATTGTTTCATTGAAACACGTTAAAAAAATAAAAAATGCGATTCTGACACAAGATTTAAAAATATTAAAAGTATAACAATAAAAAAATCCTATAATATTAAATAACGAACTACTGAACAAGAAATCCGTTTTTTTATCTCACTTTTAAAGTAAAATATGATGTACAATATACTTGAGGGTTTCCACCTTCAATGTTGTTTGTGTAATTTGGACGTAATTATTCGAAAAAATTGATATTTATTAACCTACGCATTGAAACAAGAATATTTTCCAACAGTGCGTGAGTAGAAAAATAGATATTTTCACCAAAACAAAAAAAATCATATTTTCTATACTTTTACCAATACCGTAAAGAAAGTTCCAATTGTTATGTAAAAAAATAGTTTCTTTGTTCAAATTTTTTATTAAAAAAAAGTGCAGAACTGAAAAGGTAAAGAATATTCTTATTTCTTAAGACTACAAGATATAACGATGTGCTTTATAAATATTTAATTGTTTCCATATAATTTACACGTGAAAAGTATTTAAAATAACGCACATTCCATTTGCATACCTGCAAAGTTCTGAATTGTTACAGAGATTTATATGAAAGGTGGTATCGTGGTACAGGCGATTCATAAAGGATTTCGCTCAGAAGGCAGAACCACTCCATCGATTATTAAAGAAAAATCGAAGGTTCGAGTGGCGTGAAGACCAAGAAAAGGCCTTCCAAGAATAAAAAATCCGCGTTAATCTCCGCTCCCACGTTATCTAGACCAGATTTCAGTTTGCCGTTTTGTTTACAAACGAACGCAAGTAGTACGGGTCTGGGAGCCGTCCTCACCCAAATCCAAGATGGCGCGGAATACGTCATAGCCTTTGCTAGTTGATCCATGCAAGGCGCCGAGAAAAACTACACCGTGGCGGATTCAGAATGCTTAGCGGTGGTATGAGCGGTCGAAAAGTTTAGACCTTATTTGGAGGGCTATCACTTCGTAGTGGGAACAGATTATAGTAGTCTCCAAAGGCTCTATCACTTAAGAGGTCCTACTGGGAGATTAGGTCGATGGGCCCTTAAGCTGATACAATACGATTTTGAGATTAAACACAGAAAGGGTGCCTTTCACCACGTACCAGACGCGCTGTCGCGCATGTTTGAGCCTGACTCTGAGGTGGTAGGTGCCATTGGCGAGACTGATGATCTGTGGTACACCCGAAGAACCAAACTGGTCCAAGAAATGCCATATCAATTTCCGGATCGGAAATTGGAAGCAGCTGACTATACTGCCATCGCCCTGACCACCTGACTGACCCATTACTGCCTGAGTTGGAGGCCTGGAAACTGGTCTAATTTGGAGCTTCGCAATAGGGCTCGTTGCTTTACTATTGGCCCGGAATGTTCAATGACGTTGCACCTAGTCGCCCATCACTTGGATATAGCGTCCGATCGTCAGGCGAAATATTACAATCGCAGGAGACGAGACAGTCGCTACCAAGTAGGTGATGTTGTCTGGCGTGGAACTCATACTTTATCTCCAGCAATAGATTATGTCGCGAAAAAATTATCCCCGAAATATGCCGGTCCGTTCAAGGTTATAAAAGTAATATCGCCGGTAGTTTATGGAATCCAAGATCAGTCCGGGATATCGAGAAAGCTCATATTGAAGATTTAAAACACTACTGGTCGATTGATCTGAACCTAGTTAACGAAGGTCCTCTTTCGCGGCTTGGAGGTGAAACAGAAGATTCCCAAGTTTCACCCGGGGAAGGCTTAAGAGCTCCGGGAACGCAGGAGTCATACCTGCCAGAAGACGCTCCCGATACCACGAGCCCACATTCAGACAGCGCTGTTCCGAATAAACAGCGAACCAATCGATTGGACGAACTGGTTACCGTCCTATGCCGGGATACCCTAGGAACGTCCGTTCAGACCCGTATGAATCCCGTGACTGGAAACCCTGAAATTCCTCCCAGAAGGGAGAGGGGAAGGCCCCGAAAATACAGAAGCTCAGGTGAGTCCGGAACCAAGAATGGACCCAACACCACTGGAGATCCGCCGGAAACCGGAACAAATACCACCACCGATCAACCTCCGAGTCGCAAAAGAGGAAGACCTCGCCGGAGAACCATCGGTATCCCAGTCGCACGCCTCGTCCGCCGCCGTGGTCCAGGTAGACCCCGATCGTTAACATTCACGAGGTTCTCTCCTTCCAATGGCTATCAAACACAAAATAAATGACCCAGCTTGCTCAAAATTTAAGAGTAGTCTATTTATAGATGGCGTTGACGGGATTTAGTGGCGCCTTTAAAGTTACTGCGCAAGAAAATTCAAAAAGTCACCGACTTATCAAATATCTCTCTTAATACTCATTTCATACTCTTCACACAAAATTAAAAATTTCTTTTCTTCGGCGTTTATCACTTTTTCTTCAGATTCCCTGGTTACATTCAAGTCTTTAAGAATACCGTAGCCTTTACTCCCTGTACAGCTTTGTCTATTTCCTGTTCTAGCATTACAATCCCCTACAATTATTATTTCGTCCCCCCTTTCATTCGCTTTTTCAATTAAAACTTTTAGTTTCCCCTTAACCTTAGCTACCACTTCGTTATTATATACAGTTAAAAGGTTTATTCTTCTGTCACCATATTCAATTTGATTCCCTGTAATCATCATTCCATATTTCCATTCTCTTAATTCCATACCCTTCACTAAGTTTTTCCTTATACCTATCAGCTGTCCCCCTTTAGTTCTACCTTTTTTATTTACTCTTATCGCCGGCTTGGTATCCCACAAGAAGTTACTGTCCAAATTCGACAGCACTTTACCTTCGAATTGTTTTTCTAGCGACGTCTCTAGTAAAATTACGATATCGAACTTCTTTGAAGAATCCTACACTTCATACACTTTTTTAACTCCCGTTATATTCCATGACACTGATCGAATGCCATTAGCTTCGCCGAACACTCCGCTCCTCCTTAAAACCTTGCTACTCATTGCAGTTGTACATCTTGCTTCCCAATTGCAACTTCATGTACCCCGTTTCCGCAAGTTTCCCTGACTCGCGTGCTTTCTGTCCTTTCTCTTGGATCCATCCTTGTATTTCTTGCTCCCTAGGTGTCAGGTAATCTTCAATTAATGTTTTAGTTCCCTTGAGATTCTTTTTCCTTTGCATTATTGCCTTTTTATCTTGCCAGGATTCCAGCTCTACTAGGAGCCCTCCGGCGATTCTAGTGGTTCCTTTGAATGCACAATTCACTACAATTCTCTCCTTTATCATTGATTACACTTTTTCTTCTAGACCCCTGCTAACCATCCTAAAGCCTCTCACAATGATGTTGTTCTTCCTCCTTTTTCTTTCTTTTAATTCCCACTCTATTTCGATTTCGGGCATTCTTGTTGGTGCAGCTGGTTCTTTACGACGATTTTCTGACCTTCTTCTTTCTGTCACTATGCTCCATTCAGACTCGTTGTTTTGCTCATGAACTTCTGATCCCTCATGTTGACTGTAGGTAGCCGAGTGACAGTTGGTAGGGGGTCTCATAGTATACTCACTTATTTTGCCACCATTTCCCTCTTTGCACGATTTCAGGGATGTTACTTCTTCTTTTAGCCTTTCTATTTGATCTTCCAGAGTGACTCTATCTTTATCCCATTTGGCTTCCCTTGCCTTTCCTCTTTGTATATCTTCTTTTAACTCTGCAATTTCCTGTATCCATGCTGCTTCCCTCTCCCTTGCTCTGTTCAAAGCTATATGCCACGGCACTTGCGAGATGGATGCAGAAAGCTGTCATCCTTGGGTCGCTTCGTGTCCTCAAAACACACGAGTGTTTCGCCGGCCTGTCGCTGTGATTTCTTCGTGTCCTGTGGCCACACATCTCACCGTTGTGAGACGTGGCCATGAATGGGATTTACTGCGGTCCTACTGGGAGCCGATGTCATTCGTTCGATGTTGTTCGTTTCTCGCAGTCAAGAACAACCATGTTATTCCTCGAGTGCGCAACAGAAACAATTGTCGAGAATATGAAGTTCCAGTATGTCCCGCGCTTCTCATTCTCGACAGTTGACTCTATTCCCCTAGGAGCGTTTAGCGGAGCGGTATTGGGGCTGATGCCGTAAGAGTGACAGAGATGGTAATGAAGCACTCTTGGTGCCGCATTGTACCTTTGGATGTAGGTAGTTCCCGCGTGAGTTGGACAAGTAGATAGTATGTGTCCTAGATGCTCTGGGTGTGCATGACACGCTCTGCAGCTATCATCGGGAATGTTTCGGCTCAAAATGTGGCGACGGTATGCTAGAGTGGAAATGACACCGACTTGACATGAAAAATGAAACCTTCCGTGCCCAACTACAATCCTGGTGATTTAAGGAAAGCAAATGTTAGCTCATACGACATCGACAGATCCTCCACATTACTGTGGAAGATGCTGTGCATCTTCTTGCCTGATATTGAAGTAAAGTTCGAGTGTTTCAGGAGCCTCCTCCGCTGCTTTGTACAGAAACGCTCCTTTGCCCACTTCTTCGTATTTCCTGACCATTCTAAGAAGAGGGTCTTGTCCATTTGCGACTATATGTGCTGTACCCAGAATTATCCTGTTGTAAAGACATTCGCGATTTAGTATTCCACGACCACCTTGAGGGCGTGAGATATAAAGTCGCGGAACAGAAGATTTAAGGAGCACGATTTTGCTCATGTGCATAACTTTTTGGCGCTACCGGGACGGCAAGCATGTTCGTCGCAGATACTTTGTTCCGCGCCGACAGTTCGGAAGATTTAATCCGTCGGATGAGACGTTTGTATCTGCATCGGAGAGTATCCTTTATAGATGACACGTCCTGAATTCGTCTCTGTGGCACGCCCAAGTATGTATAGGTTTTCCAGCGCCAAGGTATCGTATAGCGATTCTGTCGACGAGCGCAGAGTCTTCCGGGACGCCATTAGGTTTTCCTTCCTTCAAATAAGCCTTGGCTCATTTTTCTGACTTGAACTCCATTCCAATCTATTGAGTGTACTCTTTGACAATGTCTAGAGCTAGGTATAGTTCCTCCTGATTTTTAGCATAGATCTTAAGATCATCCATGTAAAATACATGAGTGACATTATGCTTTCGTTTTCGAGGTTTGCCGCAGAGGTACCCTTAGGAATGGCGAAGTGCGAGAGATAGTGACAATAATGTGAGGCAAAAGAGGAGATGGCTCACGGTGTCGCCCTGAAACACAGCTCTCTGAAAGGTGACACTATGAGTGATCACACGATGTTTTCCAGATGAGATTGTAAATCTGGTTTTCCAAAGCGGCATTAATCTCTCTATGCACCTCATCGGACTTAGAGAGTCTCCTTGGAAGACCCCCCTCTTATATGTGATATAGCTGGTAGTCACTTGTCTTTTATCAGATCTTATGACAAATCTTGTCCGCCACAAGAGCATAAGCTCTTTTATGCATCTCACTATTTTTGGATGCATCTCCAGTGCAACCTTTGACGTTGGCAAAAGTTACGATAGAGTGATATATCTGAAGCGTCCTCATTCAGCTGATAAGTACCTCCATACACTTTCAAAAAGGACATTTATTATTGTTATTATTATTATTATCAAACTCCATGTAGAATTTGTTTGAAACTTTTTCTAGATACGTGTAGAAAAGTTGCTTAGACAAATTTGTCTCTTAAAATTGCGCCATGTTATTTTGTGACAGCTGTGGAATGGTTTTTGATGTCGGTGAAGTAGAGATGCATCTTCTTCTTGTAAAAGTGGCTCAGTAGCCCTCTTGTATCAGTGGTCCAGTATCCCACGTCTAAATATATAGATTTAGCTTAGTAGCCCTCATGTAAAAGTGGTTCAGTCCCCCTGGTCTAGTACCACTCTTGTATCAATGTTGGTAAGGTAGGGATTCAGGATGACGTCATCAAAATATTTTAAAAATATAGCACGGACATGAACCACTTTAACTGCAGAATGTTCTCTAATAATATATCTTCCACTTTATCCTAAAGTTCCAGAAGTTTCTAGACTGCAGAATGTTTTTCGCGAGTGAAATGCGTATGAAATAAATAAACACAGGGGTTTTTAGTTAAAGGCTTATCTATAAGAAAGCAATAAATCAAATTTTTATACAGACAAAACAGGATGTCATACACAGCCCTCTGCCAAGTTTCTGGGAGACTTTTACGCAATATTGTCAGACATTGCATCATATGGTGCAACAAAGTTCTGGAAGATTCTACATTATAATTGATACGTTTAGGACATAATTTTTTTCCATCGCAAAATGTAATGCGTTATGAGAAATGACCTTGAACTTGCTTACCAAAAAATTTCGCAGTAGAATTTGATTACGTCATTAGGAATATTCTAGAAACTAAGCACTACAGCTGTAGAATATCGGTAAGGTAGGTTTGTATGGTATCTGATAGTAATGTATCTACCTCTTTGTTTCTGATTTCCATAAGATTCAGCATTATAGAAGAAATTTTTGACCGCTGAATTAAATTAGTTAGCTAGAAAGCAATAAATCATCCTCGATTTCTATCAACTATAATATACAGTAGGTTTAGTGGATGAAAAATTTGAAATATTCTATTATATTAATTTTATATTTTTAGAAATTTTATTTTAAATCAATAACGTGTAATAGGCCAAATTGACCTTTCTATATAGGAGATGAAAAATGAGCATATATCTGGGAATAGAAAGGTATGTGACCTCGTGACCTCATCTGAAATGTCGTTAAGGAGCGATATACGTAAGGCAGTGCACCCTTAATATATATAAGTTAGAGCACATGTAAAAAAGCGTGGAATTAAATGCACGCTGTATTATCTCTCTTTCGAGTCTCGAAATTGTTTGCAGTATCTTATTTCATGTGACACGTCGAGAGGTTGACGGAATCGACTTCAATAACAACAATAACATTGAAAATTTCGATAGTAAATTTTCTGAGGAAAAATTTTCTGAAGAAAAATTCTTTTCCTAACAATGTCAAATGCACTATCGACTTCAATAACAACAATAACATTGAAAATTTCGGTAGTAAATTTTCTGAGGTAAAATTTTCCGAAAAAAAGAATTTTTTCTTAACAATGTCAAATGCACTATCGACTTCAATAACAACAATAACATTGAAAATTTCGATAGTACATTTTCTGGGGAAAAATTTTGTGACAAAAAAATTTTTCCCAACAATGTAAAATGCACTATCGACTTCAATAACAACAATAACATTGAAAATTTCCATATTAAATATTCTGAGGAAAAATTTTCTAAAAAAAAATTGTTTCTCAACAATGTCAAATGCACTGTCGACTACAATAACAACAATAACATTGAAAATTTCGATATTAAATTTTCCGAGGAAAAATTGTCTAAAGAAAAAATTTTTCCCTAAAAATGTCAAAAGCGCTATCGGCTTCAATAACAACAATGAAATTGAAAATTTCGATAGTAAATTTTCTGAGGAAAAATTTTCTTACAAAAAAATTTCTTACCAACCATGTCAAATGCACTATCGACATCAATAACAACAATTACATTGAAAATTTCGATCGTAAATTATCTGAGGAAAAATTTTCTGAAAAAAAATTTTTCCCCAACAATGTCAAGTGCACTATCGACTTCAATAACAACAATAACATTGAAAAATTCGATAGTAAATTTTCTGGGTAAAAATTTTATAAAAAAAAATATTTTCTGAACAATGTCAAATGCACTTCAATAACAACAATAACATTGAAAATTTCGATAGTAAATTTTCTGAGGAAAAAACTTCTGAAAAAAATGTTTTTCTTAATAATGTCAAATGCACTACCGACTTCAATAACAGCAATAACATTGAAAATTTCGGTAGTAAATTTTCTGAGGAAAAATTTTCTCAACAAAAATTTGTTTCCCAACAAAGTCAAATGCACTATCGACTTCAATAACAACAATAACATTGAAAATTTCTATAATAAATTATCTGAGGAAAAATTTTTCCCCAACAATGTCAAGTGCACTATCGACTTCAATAACAACAATAACATTGATAAATTCGATTGTAAATTTTCTGGGGAAAAATTTTCTGAAAAAAAATTTTTTCCCCAACAATGTCAAATGCACTATCGACTTCAATAACAACAATAACATTGAAAATTTCCATAGTAAATTTCCTAAGTAAAAATTTTCTGAAGAAAATTTTTTCCCCCAAACATGTCAAATGCACTATCGACTTCAATAACAACAATAACATTGGAAATTTCGATAGTAAATTTTCTGAGGAAAAATTTTCAGGAAGAAAATTTTTTTCCCAACAATGTCAAATGCACTATCGACTTCAATAACAACAATAACATTGAAATTTTCGATAGTAAATTTTCTAAGGAAAAATTTTCTGAAAAAAATTTTTTTTCTCAACAATGTCAAATGCACTATCGACTTCAATAACAACAATAACATTGAAAATTTCGATAGTAAATTTTCGGTAACGGCTGGAGCTGCCCAGGGATCGATCCTAGGGCCCGACCTCTGGAACATCTCATACGATGGAATCCTTCGAATAGAGATGCCGGACGGGACATACCTGTCTGGATACGCAGACGACATAATAGCAGTTATAGTTGCACGTAACTTAGAACAGATACAATGGAAACTGAACCAGGTTATGCGCCGAGTGAAAAGTTGGATGGATGACCATGGGCTCGACCTAGCAATGCAAAAAACCGAGTTGCTTCTGGTGACCAAAAAGCAGATACCAACTATGGTACCGATGCAGGTAGGCTCAGAGGAAATCCGCACAAAACCAGTATTGAAACATCTCGGTCTAAAGATAGACACGAAACTAAATTACTGGGAACAGATCAGACAGGCGGCTGATAAGGCATCAGTAGTAACGTCAGCCCTCAGCAGGCTTATGGCAAATGTAAACGGGCCGAGACCATGCAAAAGACGGCTGCTGATGTCAGTATCGCAATCCATAATGCTCTATGGAAGCGAAATCTGGGCTGATGCGTTAAATGTGAAAAAGTACCGACACCGGATGGCAACAGTACAGAAGATAGGAGCACAAAGAATTATCTCATCATACCGTACAGTATCAGAACCGGCTGCATTGGTCATCGCGGGAGTGATCCCAATAGATTTGCTGGCATCTGAGAAGAAAAGGATTTTCGAGACATCTACGGAAGTCGAAAAGAAGACCGCAAAATCAGAAGCCAGAACTCTAACGAAAGAGCGATGGCAACGGCAGTGGGAGAGCGATACCAGAGCAAGATGGACGGCAAGACTGATTCCAAAACTCGATGTCTGGATAGACCGAAACCATGGCGAGGTAAATTATTACCTGACCCAATTTCTCTCAGGGCATGGCTACTTTCAAGCCTACCTGCACAAAGTGGAGAAAGTGGGAAGTCCAGAGTGTGTGTACTGCAGGGCAGAGAGCGACAACGCAGACCACACCTTCTTCGTGTGCGACCGCTGGTCCGAACTACGAAGAAAACTTGAAACGGAGGTCGGCAGCATCACGCCTGAAAACATTGTTGGAGTGATGCTCGAAAGCGAAAGTAACTGGGCCCAAATAGGAACCTACGTACAAGAAGTTCTGCTGCAAAAGAAGAGAGAAGCAAATGAGAGAAATGCGTCAGAAATACCATAGAACATGTCACAATAAAAGATTGAAGCCCAAACAAGATGTCGAAAGCCGACGAGCCCGATGCGCGACATTATCGCGCTGCTGAGGACGATGCGTACATCTTGGTTGGGACACAACGGTGAATACGATCAATCAGAGACAGCGAGTACAGCCATGCCCAACCAGGATGTTCGAAGGCCGACGAGCCCGTTGCACGACATAAAAGTGCTGTTGAGGACGACGCGTACATCCTGGTTGGAACATAGAACACAAAGGCGAACCGAAGAAGAACCAATGAAAGGCCTGAGGCGCTTGCAGCGGCAGTTCAACCAGTTAAAACCAAACAAGATGTCGAAGGCCGACGAGCCCGATGTGCGGTATCACCGCACTAATGAGGACGATGCGTACATCTTGGTTGGGACAATTGAACAATTATTAATGTGGAAAAAATCCAGTTAGTTTAAGAGATATTTACAAGTTTTGGAAAGATCCAAAATTAATCTCAAACTGGAAAGGATTTCGAAAAATTAAAACTAAAGTTAAATTTTGGAAGATTTCGAAATAAAATTTTAAAGCTTTTTAATGATCTTTGAAGGTTTGAAGAAAAAAAAAATGATTAGTATGCTGGGGAAATGATTCTTCACTTACTGGAAAAGATTTCGTAAAATAAAAAACTAAATTTACATTTTTGAAGATTTCAAAATAAAATTTTGAAGCTTTTCAAGGATCTTTAAACGTTTTGAGAAAATAAAAAAAAAAAAAACATTTCAAGTTTGCTTGGAAAATACTAAATGATTTTTTATTTCGAAAGATTAATTTAAAGAGAATATTTAAAAAGATAAAAAAAAATTGTTCGAATAATAAATGAAAATTAAACAATTATTAATTTGGGAAGAATCGAGTTAATTTAAGAGATATTTACAAGTTTTGGGAAGATCCAAACTTGATTTCAAAATGGAGAAGGTTTCGAAAAATAAAAAAATAAATTTAGGTTTTTGAAGATTTCGAAATAAAATGTTGAAACTTTTCAAGGATCTTAAACGTTTTGAGAAAATAAAGAAAACATCTTAAGTTTCCCGAGAAATTTTAAAATGATTTTTTATTTTGAAAAGTTTATTTTAAGGGAATATTTGAAAAGATGAAAAAAAACTTCAATAATAAATGACAATTGAACAATTATTAATTTGGAAAAAATCGAGTTAGTTTAGGAGATTTTTACAAGTTTTGAGAAGATCCAAACTTGATTTCAAACTGAAAAAAATTTCGAAAAATTAAAACTAAATTTATATTTTTGAAGACTTCGAAATAAAATTTTAAAGCTTTTTAAGGATCTTTAAACATTTTAAGAAAATAAACAAAAATATCTCAAGATTGCTGGGAAATTTTTTAATGATTTCTTATTTTGAAAGATCAATTTGAAGAGAATATTTGAAAAGATAAAAAAAATGGTTTGAATAATAAATGAAAATTGAACAATAATTAATTTGAAAAAAATCGAGTTAGTTTAAGAG
>JAABKJ010075445.1:167311164-167487842 GCA_011634705.1 Andricus grossulariae | reverse complement strand
TGAAGATTTTCAAGGATCTTTAAACGTTTAAAGAAAATAAAATAAAGTTTCTTAGTATGCTGGGAAAATGATTTTTTATTCAGAAAAATTAATTTTGAGAGAATATTTAAAAAGATTTTAAAAAAATTTTGGAATTGAAAATGACATTTGAAAAATTAATTATTTGGAAAATCATCGAGTAAGTTTAAAATACACTTCGAAGTTTTCTAAAGAGTCCAAAATAATTAAAAACGGAAGAAGATTCAAAAACATTTAAAACACAATGTCGATTTGTGAAGATGTGTTGCACAAAATTTATAATCTTTTAAGAATTTTGACAGGTTTTAAATGAATAAAAAATGTGTATCAAAATTCCTGAAGGACTAACAATAATTTTGTTGTTGAGAAATTAATTTCAAAAGAATATTTAATAAGATTTTTAAAATTTTCAGAAAAGAATCTGAATGATTTTAAAGTAGTTTTTTCTACTTGTCTTCGTATTCTGTAATGATAAAGATTACTGGTTTCTTCTAGAAAGTAATTCACCCATCACTGATTAAACGTTTTGCATTTTTAAATTCTCATCATAATTTAAAGGTATTGATTTTATGTGAAAACTGATTATCACGAATGTCTTTAAATTTCTACGTTTCGAGACCCCCCGCATCCAAGAAAAAAAAAACAGTTTTACGATGGTGTCTGCCTGTCTGTCGTCGTTGTCGTCGTTGTCTGTATACAGGGTAACTTTTGAAAGACTACTCTCTTTGGATTGTTCTTTGGCACACTTTTTGAAGGTCTAAAAGGAAAGAAAGCGTTAATTGAACGGCTAGTTTTGATAAAAATTAAAAAAGCTAGGGCACTTTCAAAATTGCTGAAACAATTTTTTTTTTGAAATCCAGAACTGTTATGTACGGCTGCCCTAGCACTGAAGAATTTAAACGATTCATCCCCACGACTTCTTTCATTGAAAAGAAAATCGTCAGTGTAATATAATGTTCAAAATCCACCAAGAGTGAACGAAAATGAACATTTTAAGCCAAACAACGTACGATATGAAAAAAGACGTGAGGAGAGAAACGTTTCTTTTTGAAAGCCCTACAAGGTGATCATAACCGGTTTTGGAAGTTGCTTGAAAAATCAAAAATTCAAATTTTGATGACACAAAAAATAAGGAAAAATAACAAATTCCATTTTGCGGTCAAACTATGCCAGATGCGACAAAATATAATATAACAAAAATTATGCCCTTAAGAAATATCTACAAATTTGTTGTTGATCATTTTTTGATAGAATTTGTAGTTTTTGTTCTAATCGTGAAAAATAACATGAAAAATAATAAAATTTAATTTTCAGACAAACGACACAAGCTACGAAAAAAATAATAAGACAAACTTTGTTGAATTAAAAAAGAGCTGCTAATTTATTATGAATAATTTTTTGTAATAATGTTGGGTTTTTCTGTGATTCGTAAAAAACTGTATTAAAAAGAAAAATAAGACATTTCTGGACAAAAATGTGAACAAAAATGTATAGAAAAAAGTTGCTCTTCCAAAAAAAGAGTGAAAAATCATCCAGACTTGTCATTAATAATTTTTTAATAGCACGATTAGATTTTCTTTCGATCGCATAGGGTAAAATTAAAAATAAAATAATAATTTAATTCTTGGATAAACGACACAAGAGGCGAAAAAAATGAAAAAAACAAAAGTTGTTCAACCAAAAAATGTCTACAAATTTTTTTATAAACTCTTATTATAAAAATACATTAAAAATAACAAAAATTGACTTTCTGGAAAAAGGAAACAAGTTACAATAACATTTATACTTTGTTTTGCAGTATCTGAATAAGCGCGAGCTAAATACGTTATCGAGCAGATTTTTTTAAATTGAATTAGTAAGTCCCACGTATAGTGAACATTTTTTAAGTAAATTGTGCAAATCGTGCGACAAGAATCTTAGTTTTTTTAGGGATATAAATGCTCAAAAAACGATTCGAAAATGGGAGGCATCTGCATGTGATTAACATAAGTATAAAGTGAGTTAACATACATTTTTATGAGTTTAATTTTCGAATAAACAGATGAATTTTTAATCAAAAAGATCAAATGTCTATAAAAAAAAAAATTTCGACGAAAAATTGAAAACTTAAATTTTTATTTAAAAAAAAAATCATTTTCAATAAAAGAGAAACTAATTTAAAAAAAAAATGAAATTTCAACATAACAAATAATTTTCTACCAAAGAGGAATAATTTTAAAAAATTATATTAATTTTTATCAAAATAGTTATATTTTCAACCAAATGGATGAATTTTAAATCAAAAATATTAAATCACTATCCAAAAAAAATTTCTACAAGAAACGGAATAGTTAAATTTTTATTTAAAAACATTAATTTGCAATGAAAGAAAAATTTTCTACCATAAAAGGATAATTTTCAACAAAATACATGAATTTTTAACCAGATATTTTAATTTGTAATAAAATTTCCAAACAAAAAGGTAAATTTATAATTTTCTATCAAAAAAGATAAATTTTTAGCAATATATATGAATTTTTGATTGAAAAAGATCAATATTTAACAAAAAATAAAATAGTTTAATTTTCAGTTGGAGAAATAAGTTTTTAAGCAAATAAATTTTAAACCAAATAGTTAAATTTTCAACCAAATAAATTTTTTACCAAAAAGATTAAATGTGTATAAAAAAAAATTTCGAGAAAAAATTCAGTTAAATTTTTAGTTGAAAAAATTAATTTTTAATGAAAAAACTAATTTTCAACCTAATAGTTAAATTTTTAACCCAAAAGATTAATTTTCTACCAAAAAAAGACAAACTTTCAACAAAAAAGATTGAGGACTATAAAAAAAATGTCAACGAAAAATTGAATAATTAAATTGTTCGTTAAAAGAATTAATTTTCAATAAAAAACTAATACCAAAAACGACAAATTTTCAACAAAATAGACGAATTTTCTACTAAAAACGGTAAATTTTCAACAAAAAATACAATAGTTTAATTTTGAGTGTAAGAAATCAGTTTTTAACTAAATAAAATAAATTTTCAACAAATAAGGTAAATTTTCAACTAAAACGGATGAATTTTCAACAAAATAGAATAAATGTCAAAATAACATCGATGAAAAGTCGAATAGATACATTTTTAGTTAAAAAATTAAATGTTCAATAAAAAAAAAAGAATTTTCTACCAAAAAATAATTTACTACCAAAAAAGAATAATTTTGAACAAAATACATGAATTTTCAACTAAATATTTTAATTTTTAAAGGAATTTTCAGCCAAATAGGTTAATTTTCTACCAAAAAAAAAGACAAATTTTCAACAAAATAGATGATTTGTCAACTAACAAGATAAATTTTTCAACAAAAAATAAAATAGTTTACTTTTCAGTTAGAGTTTTCAGTTGAATTTTTAACCCAGAAGATGAATTTTCTACAAAAAAAAAGATAAATTTTCAATAAAATAGATGAATTTTCAACTAAAAAAGATAGATTTTTAACCGAAAATAGAATAGTTTAATTTTCAACAAAAATATTAAAGACTATAAAAAAGTTTCAACGAAAAATTGAATAGTCAAATTTGTTGTTAAAGAATTAATTATCAATAAAAACGATTTCAAATTCAAAATTTTTCCTATTGGTTCAAAAATTATGACAAATTTGTCATAGTTACAGCTTTTACTAGTAAACAATAATAACAAATTACGAAATGTTAAAATAATTTGGTGTACAGTAATAATTTTTTTGACACTGTGCAAAAACATGTTTTTTTTTGGATTGAGTCATATGCACATATATTAAAAATAGTTGAATATGTTGTACCTGAAATTTATTTAGCTTGAACCAAAGACAAATTTTATCGGTTTGCCTTTTCCGAAAAAAAACTTTAGTTGCGATTTAGGATTTTTGGGATTTCATTTTTTTTTTCGATTTTGGGACGTTATATACATCACGAAAAAAAAGTTTTCACTGAATAAAAAATAATAACATGTTTCTTCAGTTTAAGCTGAAGAAATTTTAGGTTCGAATTAATCCGAAAAACCTGTCTTTGTACATTTTCCCAAAATTTTAAATGAGGCAAATTTTTTTTCAATTTTCAAAACTTTAAATATTGTAAATTTAAAAATGAGAGCCGAAGATATTAACTGATTTATGAAAACGGTGTTAAACATATAAAAATGTTGTATTCAACTAATTTTATTTTGTCTTCAAACTTGTTTATATCACTGAGAATGGATTTCCAACGATCTAAGTTTATCCAATTTTCAAAAATAAATTCCTTAATGACAGAAATAATAGAAAAATCATTGAAAATTATTTAAAAATATAACATTTCTTATAAAAAGATTGTTCTTTTCGACACATAAAAATAAATGTTTAATTTCTCCCCTATTTTCTCCTTTTTCTTGAGAAAATCACAATATTTCCGCTTTTTTGAGCTCCTTTCACGCTGTGATCACTGAAATTGTCTAAACAATGTATTATTATTTTTAGCAATTTTCTCTCAGAGTGAAGATAGAAAGTCGCGGTTTTTGCATAAAATTTCTACTTTTTGTCCAATTTTCAATTATAGAGAGGAAATAGGTCAATAATGTCAACAAACGTAATTGTTGAAACAATTTATCATTATTGTTAATAATATTCTCTTAGAATAATGCTAGAAAATTCTTAGTTTTTTTTCTGAAATTTTCCAGTTTTGTTCACTTTTTATTTGGATTGAGTTAAATAATTAATTAAAGTTAACAAAATTATTTTTATAAATAATTTATTACTATTATTATTAATATTCTATTTGAATAATGCTAGAAAGTTGCGGTTTTTCCTGCAATTCACAACTATTTGTCTACTTTTCACATAGGATGAGTTAATAATTAATTCAAGTTAGCAAAAATAATTATTTAAAGTTTGAACAAATTATTGTTTACAACTATCTTCTTCTTTACTGAAGCAATATAGTTGCGGCTTCTTTTTAAATGTTTCACTTTTTATCTACTTTTTACTTAGTAAAGTAATAAATAATGCAAGTTAACAAACATAGCTGTTTGAACAAAAAGTTGAACATTTCAGAAAAACCGCAATTTCTAGCATTATTCAGACATAATATTATTAACGAGAATAATAAATTGTTCAAACAATTATGTTTGTTAACATTGATTATTAACATTAACATTAACATTAACACAATCGAGTGAATTGACAACCATACAAAAAATTAACTAAATTTATTATAATTGAGTGAATTTAAAAGAATTTGAAATGATTTAGAAGAATTTGAAAGAATTCAGGATAAATTAATAGAAATAATACAATTCAGAAGAATTGAAAAGAATTGGAAAGAATTCAGGATAAATTATTAGAATTAATCGAATTCAGAAGAATTGAAAAGAATTTGAAAGAATTCAGGATAAATTAATAAGAATTCAGGGTGAATTCCAAATTGCAGAAAATATTTGAAAATCTCTTCAAATCTTTGAAAACCTAATAAA
Source organism: Andricus grossulariae (assembly GCA_011634705.1). Lineage (NCBI taxonomy): Eukaryota > Metazoa > Arthropoda > Insecta > Hymenoptera > Cynipidae > Andricus > Andricus grossulariae. Next base: position 167,482,360 of record JAABKJ010075445.1, on the reverse strand, counting down.
AACCTAAAAAAAAGTGGAATTCAAAAGAATTCAAATGAATTTACAAGATATTAGAAAGATTGGGTGAGATTCATAAAAAATCAATCTTAAAAAAAAAACATTCGACTGAATTGAAAATATTTCAAAAGATTAATTGAATTGATTAGAATTGAGTGAATTTAGAAGAATTCAAAAGAATTCAGAAAAATTAAAAAGAATTTGAAAAAATTCAGGATAAATTAATAGAAATAATACAATTCAGTAGAATTGAGAAGAATTTGAAAGAATTCAGTATAAATCAATAGAATTATCGAATCCAGAAGAATTAAAATAATTTAAGTAAAATTAGAAAAATTTGATGAAATTCATAAAAAATCAATCTGAATTAAAAAAGCAATCAAGTGAATCGAAAACAATTGTAAAAATTAATTCAATTTATTATAATTGAGTGAATTTAAAAGAATTGAAAATAATTCAGAAGCATTGAAAAGAATTTGAAAGAATTCAGGATAAATTAATAGAAATTATAAAATTCAGAAGAATTAAAAAGAATTCAGGATCAAAAGAATTAATAGAATTCAGAAGAATTAAAAGGAATTTAAAAGAATTCATGAACAGCAAAAAATATTTGAAAATCTCTTTAAATCTTTGAAACCCTACTAATTCCTAACACAAGAAGTGACTAATGCCCACTAAACAATAAAAGTTAAATTCAAAAGAATTCAAATAAATTTAAATAAAATTAGAAAAATTGGATGAAATTCATAAAAAGTCAATCTGAATTGAAAAAGCCATCTAGTGAATCGAAAAGAATTCAAAAAATTAATTGAATTTATTATAATTGAGTGAATTTAGAAGAATTAAAAAAAATCAGAAGAATTCAAAAGAATTTAAAAGAATTCAGGATGAATTAATAGGATTAATAGAATTCAGAAGAATTAAAAAGAATCCGAAAGAATTCAGGATCAATAGAATTAAAAGAATTCAGAAGAATTAAAAGTAATTCAAGAGAATTCATGAATAGCAAAAAAAATTTGAAAATCTCTTCAAATCTTTGAAACCCTACTAATTTCTAACACAAGAAGTGACTAATGCCTACGAAACAATAAAAGTTAAATTCATAAGAATTCCAATGAATTTAAATAAAATTTAAAAAATTGCATGAAATTCATAAAAAATCAATCTGAATTAAAAAAGCAATCGAGTGAATCGGAAAGAATTCAAAAAATTAATTGAATTTATTATAATTGAGTGAATTTAGAAGAATTCAAAAGAATTCAGAAGCGTGAAAAAGTTATAAGAAATTCATTATAGTAAAATCCTCAGAGACATATCCAGAACAATTGGTCTTTTTTTCTTTACAACTTAACTACTTGGTTTTAAATGCGACTGTTTTTTGGGTGAATTTTATATCTTTGAATTAAAAATTCAACCATTTTGTTTAAAATTTATCTTCGTAGGTTGGAAATTCAACTATTAGATTGAAAATTTATCTCTTTTGCTATAGAAATCAACTGTTCGGTTGCAAATATTTTTTTGTGAGTTATTTTTTGTGCTTAAAAATTAAACTCTTTGGTTGAAAATCAAACTTTTTGTTGAAAAATCGCCTATTTGCATAAAAATTCAAATATTTCGGTAAAAATGTAATTCTCTTACTGAAAATTAAATGCTTTTGTTGGAAATTTAACTATTTCAGTGAAAGATCCATCATTTCAGTTAAAAAATTCATCTTTTTCAATTTAAGATTAAACCACTTTTGCAAAAGTGGCAAATTCAACTCTTTGGTGGAAAATTTAACTATTTTATTGAACATTCTTTTTTTTTTGGTTGAAATATCAACTATTTTATTTTTCTTTGAGAATTCGATTCTTTGGTTGAAAATTTAATTATTTTGTTTCAAATTTGATTATTTTGTAAAAATTATTCTCTTTGGGTCGAAAATTCTTCTGTTTTGTTGAACATTCGTTTATTTGAACAAAATATTCCTCCTGCTGCATTGAAAATTTATCTTTTTTCTCAGTAAAAATTTAATTATGTTGTTGAAAATTAAACTTTTTGTTGAAAATTCGATTTTTTTTTTGTTGAAATATCAACTAATAACATTTTTCGCTAAGAATTTAACGGTTGGCTTGAAAATTCAACCACTCTGTCAAAAATTCGTTTTTTTTAATATCAGCGATTACATTTTTCGTTGAAAATTCATCTTTTTGTTGAAAATTCCACTATCTTCTGAAAAATTTGTCTTTATGGCTTGAAAAAGCAACTATTTGATTATAAATGCTACTTTCTTTTAGTTGAATTTGAATATTTTTTGTTTAAAAATTCGCCTATTTACATAAAAATTCAAATATGTCGGTAAAAATTTAATTTTTTGTTTGGAAATTAAATTATTCTGTTAAAAATTTAACTGTTTCAGTTGTAGATGCATCATTTGAGATGAAACTTCATCTTTTTTAATTTAAAATAAAAGCTCCTGAGCAAAAGTGGAAAATTCAACTCTTTGGTGGAAAATTCAACTATTTTGTTGAAAATTTTTTTTTTTTGTAAATGTCAAATATTACATTTTTCTTTGAGAATTCGATGCTTTGGTTGAAAATTTGATTATTTTGTCAATTTATTTCTTGGAAGAAGTGTTTTAGTGGAAGTTTATTCTTTTATCATTGAAAATTTAACTATTTGGTTGAAAATTTAACTATTTCATTCAAAATTTAATTATTTTGTTAAAAATTTAACTGTTTTGTTAAAAGTTTGATTATTTTGTTGGAAAATCATCTTTCTGGTCAAAAATTCTTTTTTTTTTTTTTGTTTGACATTCGTTTATTCAAACCAAATATTCCTCCTGCTGTATTAAAAATCTTTCTGAAATTTATTGTATTCGTTCGAAATCACTGGAATATTTGAAATCCTTTGAAGTCGTTTAAAATCTTTAAGATTTTCTGAAATCTTTGAAATCTGGTGTTTTTACTTTTTTTGAAATCTTTGAAATCTTTTGAAATCTTCATAAATTCTTTGAAATATTTGTGAAACTTTCTGAAATCTTTTACATTCGTTTGAAATCACTTTGAAATCTAGTGTACATGCTTGTGTATATGTCCCTTGATGAAATCTTTGATATTCTTGAAATCTTTTGAAACCTTTAAAACTGCTTTGAAATCTTTGTGAAATCTTTTGTATTCGTATAAAATTATTTAAATATTTAAAATCTTTATCAAATCTTTTGAAATCTTCCAAAAAAATTTTAAATCGTTCAAAATCTTTGAAAGGTTTTGAAATCTTTGAAACTCTGGAAATCTTTTCAAATCCTCAAGAATTCTTTGAAATATTTGTGAAATCTTTCTGCAATATATTGTATTAGTTTGAAATCATTGAAATATTTAAAATCTTTGTGAAATCCTCCAAAAAAATTTGAAATCTTTTAAATGTATTATCTTTGAAATCTGGTGTATACGTTTGTGTATATGTCAATTTTTGAAATCTTTGATATTCTTAAAATATTTTGAAATCCTTGAAAATTCTTTGAAATATTTGTGAAATCTTTTATATTCGCTTAAAATCAATGAAATATTAAAAATCTTTGTGAAATCTTTTAAAATGTTCCCAATAAAATTTGAAATCCTTTCAAATCTTTGAAATGTTTTGAAATCTTAGAAATCTAGTTCATCTTTGAAATCCTTTGAAAGTTTTAAAATCTTTGTGAAATCTTCGAGATCTGATGTCCACGCATTTTTCAAATCTTTAAAATCCTTGAAATCTTTAGAAAATGTTCAAAATCTTTTGTAAATTTTTGCAACAACTTTCAAATCTAGTGTACGCGCTTTTTTTTATTTTTGAAATCCTTGAAATATTTGAAATCTTTGTGAAATCCTTCTTAAATTTGTGTTTTAAAAATCTTTTGTATTAATTGAAATCATTGAACTATTTGAACTCTTTGTGACATCTTCTAAAATGTTTTGAATTCTTTGAAATCTTGCCAAATTTTTAAAAAATTTTGAAGTTTTAAAATTTTGGTGAAATTGTTGTGAAATCTTGATTGAAATCTGGTGTGCACGCCTTTTTTAAATCTTTAACATCCGTGAAATCTTTGTGAAATGTTAAAAATTTCAAAATATTTTGAAATGTTTAGAAATATTTTGTAACAGAATTTGTAACAAAACAGTTGAATTTTCAACCAAAAAAGATGACATTTTAACAAAATAGTTTAATTTTCAAAAAAAAAATATACATTTTTAAACGGAATAACAAAATTTCAAAATAAAATTTGTAAATTTATTATTAGGTAAATTTTGATAGGTGGGGGGTAGATTAAGTGTTATTCTTTTTCTGTTTAAAATTGTATTAATTAGTTCAAAATTTCATTATTTTATTAAAAATTTAACAGTTTTATCAAAAATTCATCCTTTTTAGTTAAAAACTGATCTTGATGGTGCGAAGCGCTAGTCCGTTCGAAAAAAATATTGCGATGTTGATAAACAATGAGTTTATTTACTTATAGGATTGAAAATACATCAATTGTAGATTAAGATCAATCTGCATTGACAGGACATATTTTTCATATGAATTAGAGATGCTACTCATATGTTCTGAAGATATTTTGAGATATCCTTGGAATATCTAATGAATATCAAAATTTCAGTACTGTAGGATATCGCTCTCGATATGGCTAGGCGATCCTGTAATGGGATGCTTCCGGATTTGAATATGAACGCCTACATATATACTACATATATGTGATCGGTGGGTGAGTGTTTAGATTCGCCTGGTGAAAATTCGTATTCACTATCATTATGATATTTGGATGTATTGAAGATTTGAAAGGGGCCAGCTACATAAAATTCGTTTTTCATTTTTGTCTGAGCGTCCTATCGAGTATGTTGAGCAGGATCATATTGTCAAAACTCTTGTAAGCCGTAGAGAGTAACAGCAAAATAACGATCTCTTATATAAAACTCAGCGAAATAGAGCAGGGGAGGAAAATTGGGATATTTTGTATAGGTGGGTACTTCCAGGTGGTGCCATGCCTGGACTTCTTCGCCACAAATACAGACATCATCCATTGATACAGCAATATAATTGAGGTGTCCATCTGCACCTAATTTTGTAAAAAAATAAAATCGCAATTCCTAAAAACAAAGAAAAAATTTGCTTCTTTGGACAAAACCAACCAAATCCCCTTCCTTCTCTTTTTAATTTCTTTCGCCCTTTTTATTTCTATTATTATCAAATCAGAATATAAAAGCATTTATAATATTTACCAACGTTTTGGTGCTGATACAGCACTCTTATCAAGGCAAGAACAATTAGAACAGGTGGGAACAGCAACGAAAAACGACGCTATCTCCTTGATACCTGAGATCTAAGTGTGGGTCAAAAGGCAAATCTGTTATAAACAAACAAGAAGTAAAAGAAAGTTAAGATTCATGGAAACCTATTGCTGAATGTAATAAATCATACTAGAATAACTTTTTTTCAATTCATTCAAATAAGTTTTCAAATCAATAGACAACTTATTTTGTTTTTTAATATAAAGCATTTCCATGAATTCCCTCTTTCTCTCATTACTTTCACTATGTAAAGTTTCAACATTATACCAGTCGAACTCATGGTCAACATCAACAAACCCTCTCGTATGTCTGGCAAAAACACTCTCATAAACAAAGTCCCAAACGATCATCACTTTTGTGTTCCTCCATCCTAGTATTAAGAAGTCTGCCAGTCTGTCCCGCGTAAGTCATCTTACAGATCTTTCAAGTGATCTTGTAAATACCACCTTTTTTAGATTTACCAAAAGGATATGTACAAAAAGTTATTATCAAATCCATTTTGAATGCTATACGGAAAATAGTATAAATCTTAAATTTTTTCAACATAAATTCTCTCAATTCCTTTTGATTATCTGTATATGGAATGTTTCTTCGTTTGTTTTTGATTTGTTAAATTCTGATTGCAATATGTTTTTTAATTAACTTTTGTGGGTAATGATTCAGAAAAAGGATACTGAACAAAAAGAAAATACTTTTCAACAAAGTAGTTCAACTTTTAACCAAGTAGTTGTATTTTCAACCAAAAAAGACTACATTTCTACTAAATTTCTAGAAAAAATACTCAATCAAATTTTTGAACTTTCAAGCTAAAAAGATGAATTTTCTACCAAAAATTGAATTTTCAACATAAAATATGAAATTTTAACTAAAAAATTAATTTTTGACTGAATAGCAGAATTTCCTAAAATAGTTCAATTTTCAACAAAATACATGAATTTTCAACTAAGAAAGATCAGTTGTAAATCAAAAATGGAATAGTTCAATTTTCAGTTAACAAAATAATTAATTTTCCACGAAAAATTTGACCAAATATTTTCATTTTCGACCAAGATAGTGGATTTTTAACAACTAAAAGAGATCAATTTTAAACCAAAAATGAGAGAGTTAAATTTTCAATTGAAAAAAAATAATTTTTAACAAAAAAAAAACAATTTTTAACAAAATAGTTAGAATTGTCATCAAGTATTTAAATTCTTTACGAAAATAATTGAATTTTCAACCAAATAGTCTCATTTTCAAATGAAAAAGATCAATTTGAAACCAAAAATTAAATAGTTAAATTTTCAGTTGAAAAAAATTAATTTTCAACCAAGAAAGAAAATTGTTTCAACGAAATAATAACATTTTCCATCAAATATTTGCATTTTCTACCAAAATAGTTTGAATTTCAACCTAATAGTATAATTTTCAAATAAATAAATAAATAATTACAATATTAAAGCCAAAAAGACCAATTTTCTACAAAAAAAAGTAAAATTTCCAACCCAGCAGATGAATTTTCATTTAAAAAATTTATTTTCAACCATAAACACGAATTTTAATCAAAATAGTTCAATTTCCAACCAATGAGATGAATTTTTGACTGAAATTCTGTCTTCTACAGGAAAATCAATTTTCGACTAAAAAAGGCAAGTTCTCAACAAAATAAATACATTCTTAACCGAATAGTTGGATTTATTACCCAGAAGATTGATTTTATACTATAAAAGATGATATTTCAAGAAAATACATCAATTTTTAAACAAATAGTTGCATTTTTAACCAAAAAGATTAATTTTATACAAAATAAACTAATTTTCAACAAATTAAACAAATTTTCAAACAAATAGTTAAATTTTCAAACTAAAAATATCAGATTTTAACCAAAAATGGAATAGTTAAATTTTCATTCAAAGAATTAATTTTCATAAAAAAAAAAATTTTACAAAAAGTTGCATGTTCTACCAAATTTTTGAATTTTCAAGCAAGTATTTCAATTCTCTGTTAGAATTTCAATTTTACCAAAAAAAAACGAATTCTTAAAAAAGTAGTTCAATTTTCAACCAAATAATAAATCTCCAACCAAGAAAATTAATTTTCTACTAAAAAAGACGATTTGTGAAAAAAATAAATAAATTTTTAACAAACAGACAAACCAAAAAGACGAGTTTTCGACAAAAGAATTAAATTTTCAGCCAAGAAAATTTTTAAAATCAAGAGACAAAAAAATTTGAAGAAATTGTTTAAATTTCAAGCGAAAATATATAATATATATATAGAAAATTTAATCATTAGGTTGAAAATTCAACTATTTTGTTCAAAAAACATATTTTTTTGTTTCAAAATTAATTATTTTTATTTGCAGAGATTTCTGTTATATTTTTGCTTCAAAATTCATCTCTTTTGATTAAAAATTAAACTAGTTTGTTGAGAATTGAACTATTTTGATAAAAAGTAATATTTTTTTGTCGAAAATTAAACTGCTTTGTTGAAAATTCGTCTTTTACCGTTAAAAGTCAATTTTTTTGTTTGAAAAGTCTACTATTAAATTTTCGGTTCCGAATTAACCTCTTTTGGTTAAAAATTGAATTATTTTGCTGAAAATCATACTATTTTGCTGAAGAGTCATATTTTTGGGTTAAAATTAATTCTTTTTATTTGGAAAGTTTAATATTATATTTTTGGTTCTAAATCTTACTATTTTTTGAAAATTTAATTATATTGTGGAAAATTCAACTATTTTGATCAAAAGACATCTTTTTTGGTCGAAAATTCAACTGTTTTTTCGGAAATTTGTCTTTTTGGATAAAAAATCAGTCCTTTCAGATTAATAATTCATCTTTCGTTAGAAGAGTCATCTTTTTTGGTTAAAGTTAATTCTTTTTAATAGAAAAGTTAACTATTATATTTTTGATTCAGAATTCATCTCTTTTGTTTAAAAATTTAATTCTTTGTTTTTCGATTCAACAATTTTGATGAAAAGTCACATTTTTGGTCAAAAATTCAATTTTTATGTTGAAAATTCCTCTTTTTGGATAGAAAATTAATCTTTTGATAGAAAAGTCATCTTTTTTGCTTGAAAATTCCTCTTTGGTAGAATATTTTTTTTCTCTTTTTGAAAAGTCAAAGACCAGTGAATTTTCGGTTCCGATTACCTGATATTCAATAAATAAGAATAAGATTTTGTGATTTCAGTAAAATTGATTTTTAATTGGTATATCTAGTTCAAATATTTTGTCGAGAGCAAATGCTGAATTGAAAAAAAAATCAAGTACATTCTATTCTCGAAATAAGTTTTTAATTTTATATGTAAATTTAATTTAATAGAATCAGAGTTTTCAAATAGAATTTTTCTGCAGCTACCCAGTTTCATTTTTTTCTTATTTCCGACACATTTTTCGGTCTTCTTTATCAAGCGTCGACTTTCACATATTCTCAGAGCGAGGTCGACGTTAGGAAAAATCTGAACAAATTCCCAGATATTCTTCCAACATCTTTGAATTCAAAATTAAGGTGATCATATCTTTGAACTCGGAAGACTTTAGGCTTTCAGATTTTTTTAAATAATTGGATTAAGAAATTTTATGAGCGAGTTGCAATCAAAAGAAGTGAGAAGCCCGACTTCAGGTAATATTCGAATGCTATTCTATCGAGTTTTTAATAGAAATATGCAGTAGGCCTATCTGATTTTTCACAAAACGTGCAGAAAAATTACACAGAGAAAAAAATTTCATCATGTTGATAGTATTTTGGGAGCGTCCATAAACTACGTAGCCTGTTTTTCTTTTGTTTGAATAAAGACGAAAAGACAATTGCCGTTAAGTGATAAGAACCGTCATGCTATAAGACTGTGCAGCCTCCTGAAAAGTTAGAGTTGAATAGTCCTTCACCGGAATTGTCCGAGAACGTCCTACGCAGTGAATGTTTTTTGGCAATGGTGATGATCATTTTATAACTGAATCTACTTTATGTAACATAGAAAAAAATTAGTTTTATAGACGCAGATAAAAGAGATACGTTTCAATCTGATTTAGCGTTCAATTAACAACGATTTTATACTGCTAATAATTGTAATCGATGCATCCCACAAGATTTGAACCTGGCTTTGAAATATAAGAAATGTATTAAAGAACACAAAGACATTATCATTACACGCGCCGACAAAGGCAGTGTTACTGTTTGTATGGGCCGGAACGATTATATAACTAAATCTCTTAGATTACATAATAACACATCTACTTATAATGAATTTAATAAAGACCCCACAAATGAAGTGCAAACAGAACTTAATTCTCTGATAGACGAAATATTATTGCTTGGCTTCATCAATGCTGATATGGCTAGATAACTGAAATGCACAAATCTTCATCAACCTAAATTGTACAGTTTACCCAAAATACATTAGACAGGATACCCTCTGAGACCTGTAACATCTTTGATTGGTTTTCCTTTTCACAACATCTCAAAATATATTGGTTTCCCTATCAAACGTATTCTGGTTCAAACATCGAGACACGTGAAAGAGAGTTGGCAATTTGTTGAAAATATCAACAAACATACAATTCCTGATGACTTCGGAATTTTATCATTAGACGTTAAATCCTTATTTACTGACACATGACACGACCTAGTAATGGAAAAACTTAAATCTGAGATTTGAAATCGTTTTTTACCAGAAAAACCTTTATTTTGTATAGATATGTCGACACTTTCAACGATTTTCTCAGTAGGTTACAATTTACAATAGAGCGTGAATCAAATAATAGTATCAATTATCTAGACGTATATATCACTCACCATAATGACCAAATTATGACCAATTGGTTTAAGAAAGATTCCTGGTCTGGTCGTTACACCAATTTCAGCTCAATAAAATGTCCTCCATATAAAATTAGCGTTATCAATATCTTAGGTGATCGGGCAATAAAACTTGCCCACCCTTATTTCCATGAGAGCAAGGTAAAAATAGTTACCAAAACTTTTGAATCTAATGGTTCCCTAACTGGATATGTTATCAAGCAGATATAACGTCCACACACAATACGTACTAAAAATAATAATAACATCAACAGCAATAACCAAAACAAAGTCTGCTGGATTGAGATCGGAGACTGAGGAATTTATTTTCTTTTGCCAAGACAGCGTTACAGACACCTTAGTTTTTCCAGAGCGCATTATGAATGTTCCTGTAGGAAAAACCAACTGCCGATCGTGCAAGCAAGTGCCAGATACACTTGTACAAGTTTTCAGTGGATGTTCAAAGTATGCACGCTAGGGGTACATAGAGCGACACAATGCGACTCTAAAAGTGTTATATTATTATTCAGACACTTCTATGGTGTTGATATATTGCCCGTCTTGACATATGCCTAGGGGGAACTGGAGTCGGTTGTGGAGAGTATTCATTTAAAATCACTGGAATATTTGAAATCTTTGTAAAATCTTTCTTAAAAAATCTAAAATCGTTTATAATTTATCAAATCTTTGAAATTCTTGAAATCTTTTGAAATCCTTATGAATTCTTTGAAATATTTGTGAAATTTTTCTAAAATTTTTATTAATCGTTTATTATCACTGGAATATTTGAAATCTTTTGAAATATTCTAAAAAAAATTTGAAATCGTTTATAATTTTTGAAATGTTTTGAAATCTTTGAAATCTGGTGTAAGGCACACTGATTGAAATCTTTTAAATTCTTGAAATCTTTAGAAATCCTTATGAATTCTTTGAAATATTTTTTTAATCTTTCTACAATCTTTTGTCTTGGTTTGAAATCATTGAAGTATTTAAAATCTTTGTGAAATATTTAGAAATATTATAAAAAAATTTGAAATCCTTAAAAATATTTGAAATATTTTTAAATCCTTACGAATTCTTTGAAATATTTTTGAAATCTTTCTAACATCTTTTCTCTGGGTTTGAAATCATTGAAGTATTTAAAATCTTTGTTAAATATTTTGAAATATTCTAAAAAAATTTGAAATGTTTAAAATCTTGTAAATGTTTTGAAATATTTGAAAACTGTTGTTGTACTGCACCCTTGTTGAAATCTTTGAAATTCTTGAATTATTTTGAAATCCTTACGAATTCCTTGAAATATTTTTGAAAGCTTTCTAAAATCTGTTGTCTTGGTTCGAAGTAATTGAAGTATTTCAAATCTTTGAGAAATATTTTGCAATATTCTAAATAAATTTGAAATCGTTTAAAATCATTTTAATATTTTGAAATCTTTAAAATCTGGCGTTGAAATCTTTGAAATTCTTGAAATATTTTTTTGAAATCCTTATGAATTCTTTGAAATATTTATTTAAATTTTCTGAAATTTTTTGTGATCATTTATCGTCACTGGAATATTTGAAACCTTTTGAAATATTCTAAAAAAAAATTTGAAATCGTTTATAATTTTTGAAATGTTTTGAAATCTTTGAAACCTGTTGTACTGCACCCTCCTTGAAATCTTTAAAATTATTGAAATATTTTGAAATCCTTACGAATTCTTTGAAATATTTGTCAAATATTTCTGAAAACTTTTGTCTTGGTTTGAAATCATTGAATTATTTAAAATCTTTGTGAAACATTTAGAAATATTCTTTAAAAAATTTGAAATCCTTATGAATTCTTTGAAACATTTGTGAAATATTTCTGACATTTTTTGTAAATCCTTAAAAATTCTTGTAATATTTTTAAATCCTTACGAATTCTTTTTAAAAATTCTGAAAACTTTTGTCTTGGTTTGAAATCATTAAGTATTTAAAATCTTTGTGAAATATTTTGAAATGTTCTAAAAAAATTTGAAATGTTTAAAAATCTTTGAAATGTTTTGAAATCTTTGAAATCTGGTATAAGGCACCCTTGATGAAATCTTTTATATTCTTGAAATCTTTTGAAAACCTTATGAATTCTTTGAAATATTTGTGAAATCTTTCTGAAATATTTTGAAATCCTTACGAATTCTTTTAAAAATTTCGTTTTATGTGTGCATGAGTGACAGAGGCATTTAAGTCCTTGGCGGCAATTTTAAGTATGACTCGTAGAAATTTTTATACACGTAAACACCGAGCGCAAAAACAGCACGTGATAGTCAACAACTGAAGCTGAGAGAAAATATGATTTGTAGTTCATTCGGAACCATTGTCTTCCGATTATTATATTTTTCAAATAGGAAAGGAAATAGTCCAAAAAGCAGAAATTCAAAAAATTGCTAATATTGAAATAATCCCTTGTATAACATTTTAATGAAAAATAGATTTCATTCAATAAAATAAGTTACAACAATTTTTTTTGGCCTGAATTGAAAGAACTCTAAAAAATATTCTTAAGTAAACCCTGTAGGTCGAAACGAATCTTCAGTGCAATGTCTATTCAAAAATATATTTAAGATCGAAATAAAATATACTTTCTTAAGAATACTTGTATGCACCGGATAGAGCCTGAAAAAAAATCACAAATTAAAATTAGATTTCCAAACTACCTCTTTTCCGACTCACTAGAGACAAATACGTAACAAAGGAAGAAAAGAGGGAAGAAGGAAAAAGTATGAAAATTAGAAACTTATACTAACTAAAATTCACATAATATTTAAAAATAAAAACATAGACATAAATGAAGAAATTTACTGTGTCTGATTCAACATTTACTCATGTAAATTGATTAACCTATAAAAAGCCTTTTTTTGAACAAGAAAAAAGAATCAATTTAGCTATTGAGCTGACCACATTTTTGACTAATTAAATAAAATTCCTTAATATTTTGTACCGCTCCTTCATCATATTAAAATGAAATTTCCCAGTTTCTATCAACTTCACTGAAATGCATAATTCTAGAAAATCGAATGCAATATATATGTATATATTGTAACCTGCGAGTTATAGGAGTAGCCTAAGCATAGGCAAAAATCTATCTCCTGAGTGATTCCTCTTAAAAGTTAAATCACACAGGAGAGAGAGCAAAGCGGACAATCTGATAAATTCCAACTCAAACCCTATTGCGTAAGTGTGGCAGGGCGAAAGCGAATAGGAAAATAAAAAGAGCGTCTCAGTCTAAAAACGGCATTATGGATTTGGCGCCTGAAAAGCGCAGATCGCAAGGACAGTAACCTCGAAGGAAGACTAGAGGATCTATCCGCTCTTCTTGCTACGCAAAATCTTCCCAGAATGGGGAGCGACTGAACACTTAGCCCAAAAAACTAATTGTTCAGAACCTCTTCCAAAAAGGACAGAGTTTCGCTTTAGAAGTGCAAAAGAAAATCTATTTCCCCACACAGTCCATAATAGCAGCTTTACCTGAAAAACGATTTGCGAGATTCCTGTTAGAATCTTAGAATTTTTTGCGTTCTCAGTGCATTCTTTACAAACAGAGCATTATGTCTTGTTGTGGCAGAGATCCACTATAAATTTTGGAATTTATTGAATTATCTTTTGGCGTATGCTCGTTCCAGTACCTTTGTTGAAACTTCAGAACAAAAGTTTCGGGACCTGACACGTCCCTTTTTACAACTAGCCACCAATCACTCGGAGGGCCAGAGAGGGATTTCTCGTTATGTTACACAATCCAAAAAAATTGAAATTCCATATATACAACATTTGATATTGTGAAAAAAATTAATCAGTCAATCAGTTTACAAAATAAAAAGCCTTAAATAATTATTTTCATTGGAAAATTAAAATAATTTTCACTTTATATTTTCTTAAAAACTTGAAATTTCATTTCTGAAAATGGTAATCATCAATAACATTTTATAATAATTTTCTGAAAAAAATGAAACACATGAACATTGTACATATAATTTTGAAAATTTAATTCAGATACTCATTTGACATCATGAATATGATAAAATATTTTCTTAAATATGAAATTTAATTACTGAAAATTTGAATCATTAATAACTTTTTATACTAATTTTAGAAAAATTTAAACATAGTATTTAGATATAATTTTTAAAATTGAATTCAGATACTCGTTCAAGCATTAATCTATAGTTTTCACTGAAACATTTTCAAATAATTTTTACATTATAATATGTTTTTTGTTTGAAATTGCATTTCTATACATTTAATTCAATAATAACCTTCAAAACTAATTTAAAAAAAAGTTAAAATATATATGATTACATAATTGGAAAGAGGTATTTTAAATGTAAATCAACTTTCAATTTTAATTTCCAATGAACAGAATATTTAAATACAATAATTTCAAAAGTTTCTTATAATAATTCGATAAAACTATCAAAGGCATTGTTATATCTCGAAAGTTTTTTTTAAATTGATTGCATTATTGCCCTCTCTCTTCATGTATAACATTTCCATGAATTCCCTTTTTCTTTGGTTTCTTTCGTTATATAGCACTCTTACCCCATCCCAATCGAACTCATCGCCATGTGTGATTCTATGTTTCGACAGCACGTTATGATTTCTGATTTCTATAAAAATTGTTTGATGTTCATCTCTCCTTATTCTTAGTGGTCTCCTTGTTTGGCCTATATATACTGCCTTGTAATTCCTACATTTTGTTTTATAAACTACATTTTATAAATTAAGATTGAAAAGAAATCCATTTTATCATAAACAATTTTTGCAGAATAAGCAACAAATTGATTCACAATTTAAAAATAAACTTCCCATAAACCTCACATTTCTCCTCGTCAGGGATTATTTATAGGGAATAACTAAAGATATGAAAAACCAATAAAACCTGTAAAGAAAATATTTTTAAAAATTGTTAATACAAAATTGGATTAAGTTAATTGGCATCAATTATATTTATTGAGAAATTAATTGCTTTATGAAGAAGAAATCTTTCTCTTATCTAGTCAAAGAAAATTACTTTATCCCATACTTTGTTATATCTTGAGAGGTACCTTTTTAAATAATTAGCCTTGTTTCCCTCTCTCTTTATGAATAAAATCCCCATGAATTCTCTCTTTTTCTGATTTTTATCATGATAAAGAATTTTAATATCATTCCAATTAAAATCATGACCATGTGTAATTTTATTAGAAAGGACTGAATGATATCTGGGACTTCTGTGACAATTATTTTCATGTTCATTCTTCCTAAGCCTAAGTGCTCTTTTTGTCTGCCCTACATAAACTGCATTGCAATCTTTATGAACGTCGTTGATAAAAATAAACTGCCCACTCGCGGTAAGGGTGGGGCCCTCTCCAGCTTTAAAATAATTGGTCGGGTACGTTTCAAGGACCTTAAAATAAACGGAAGTTTACTGTATATTAAATTTAATTTTAAACGATTCAAGCCAATAATAGTTCCAGTAAAAATATTGTATTTTTTTAATAGTTCAATTTTAAAATAAAGATATTAATCTTTAAACAATAAAGGTTTTTCAGTCAAGAAAGGAATAAAATTTCAACCAAATTGTTAAATTCTTAACAAAACAATTGAATTTTCAACAAAATAGGTACATATTCAACCAAGAAGACCAAATAAAAATTTAATAGTTGATATTTCAATCAAAAAATATTTTAAAGAAAAAACAATGGAATTCATCCAAAAAAGGCGCATTTTTAATAAAATAGTTAAATCCTCAACCAAAACCGATTAATTTTCAACCAAACAGTTGTACTTTTAACCAAAGAAGATGAATTTTATACAAAAAAGACGAATTTTCAACAAAATAGCTCAAGTTTCAGCAAAAAAAACCTTTTTTAGTGAAGAAAGAAAAAAATTTCAACCAAATTGTTGAATTTTGGAGCCAAAAAGATTAATTTCATACAAAACATTTGAATTTTCTATCAAAATAGTTGAATTTGCAACAAAATAATTAAAATTTCAACCAAATAATAAAATTTATTACCAAAAAAGATGAATTCTTAACCAAAAATATAATAGACTTTTCAACCAAGAAAAATGAACTTTTAACCAAACATAGTTAGATTTTCTTATTAGGTTCTATTAAACTACGTAAAACGGCGTATCAGAGAATATATAGTACTATATAGTAGAAGGATTTTTTCGAAATCTCAATTTTATTCAACTTTTTAGGGTTGATATTTCATGAAATTATTATCATATAATGAAAAAAAAACTTTCTTATTTTTCCTGGATTTTTAGCAATAAAAGTTCTGTTATATTGTGATATCGTGTCCTTCAATTCGGATTTTCTCGTAACAGGATCATTATTTTTGATAGAGCCTTTTTTATTCTCATGCAGCATCCTCACATTTCGAGAGCAAGTTTTTCTTTTTGCAAAACTTTGGAAAACCGATTTTCAATCGCTATCCAAAGTCGATTTAGAAAACCCATGAAATTTGTATATTAAAATTCTCTTTTGATTTTCTCGTAATTGGCTAACCTTTTAACATCAACATTTGTTTACTTTTTTTAATCCAAATTTTTTCAACTCAATTTAGCAACACTCCAGCTAGAGAGTGGACTTTTATTTCGTCTTTAAATAATTATTTCGATTTTACCGAACGCTTTCTCGCTCCCCTGAAAATTTTATATTTTGTTCGTTATCTAGTTCTTGCCATCCTTCAAAATTTTGTAAGTTGAAAATAATATGGAAAAAAGTAGTGCATTTTAGGACATTCTAATAAAGTGCAATTAATTTGGAGTTGATTATTACAGTAAACTTCCGTTTACTTTAAGGGCATGTGATACTTGTGAAAATTATCGATTTTAGCAGTGTTAGGTTCCCCCGGCTTTTTTCCTACAATAATATCTGAATAAGCAGTACCAGCTTGAGATACATAAATAAATATTATATATTTGATATAATAGTGTTGAACATAATGTAGAAAATTCAGATTTTGGGAAAAATCGAGTGCGAAACACGAGATACGTGATGAGAATGTGTTCGTTAAAGCCAAAGGAGCTTTACCAAAAGAGAAGTCACAATCACCAAATCAGTTGTCGCTGATTTGACCTTTAATTTTAAAAGGTCTGGGCACAAATGTGGGCAAAATAGAAAGAACCGGGGGCGTAGCGCGAGGTAAACACATCATCATGCGCGAAGCGCGAGATAAATATATTATGACTATTTCTTGAAAATTCTTTTCTTTGGTTTAACATTTCCTCCTTTAGTAGAATTTACTCCTTTCAGGCCAATTATGCATTTGAAAATTATTTGATTATGAGTTAATGCAATAAAAGGTAATCTGTTTTGGCCGAAAATTAATTTTGTAACTAAAAATTAAATGTGTAAAAAAAATGTAACCGTTTTATTTTATATTAAAGATTGACCTCTTTAAATTGACAATTTGACTATTTGGTTGAAAATATATGTATTATGTTAAAACCTTATGTTTTTGGGACTTTTTCTTTTTTGAAAGAAAATTATTCTTCTTGATTACCAATCCATCGTTGTTCAAAAGTTTTGGTTGCGCATTCACAATTTTAGTTGAAAATTCTTTTTTTTTCAAAAATGCGAGTTCTCTATTGCTAGAACATTAATCTTTTTTATTGAAAACTTCACTACTTGTGTTTTGAAGCAATAAGAAATAGTTAAAATAAGAAGTTTTGGGCCCTCTCATATGAACATCCTCATTTGTCAAATTTTGTAACTTACCTAATTATTATAAAAACGTATAGCGCATTAAATGACTCATTTTAAACAAGAGAAAATTCACTTTTGGTCTAACAGATCAAATATCTGCAGAGCTTTCCCCTGAATTATAATATCTTTGAATTTTTTATTTTTCTTTTTATTGAAACTTTTTCTTAAGTAAGATTGCCTTTCCCTCCTTATAAGGTAGAGTAAGACTTTTTAAACCCCTTCAACGATCGAATTGTCCTCCATAATTTGTGGATCACCACGTATGATGGTACAATACGTGCCCGCGCACATATGGTACGAATTTTGTGTAAAAAGAGAAACTTCGAATTGCATTCTTCTTTAACACGTACATTATAGATTCCCCCCAAACAAATTCAGATCAAAGTTGCATTCATTTAGGATAAACTAAATAAAGTTTTATAGAAAATAGCAAAAGGGATAAAATTTAGATTAGATCGCAAAAATTTTGATTTGCTCATAGTTTGAAAAATGTACATAAAATTATAGATACATTATATTATTATATTCACCAATGGAATCGAGGATAAAGGCCAAAGACAAGACGAAAATAGAAACAATCCTCATTTTTTCCAGTTAGTGTAAAAGCTAATCAATGTATTCAAAAAGACTCAGGTTGATAATTCTAAAAACTATTGTTCCAGTTCTTCATCAGATCATGTAGTATATTATATTGTCGTTATCTGAGAGATTGTAGCCGTTAAGCGTGTTATGCTCAGGGATGTTTATCAAATGCGTTAGGTCTTTCCACGGCCTAAATTACTATTCTTAATAATTTACTGCAAGTTACGTGAAACATTCGAAATTTTGCTTCACCTGCTCTGGCATAGTTTTCCTTGCATTTTCACTTGGTATCCATTTCGGACCAACTAAAATAAAGTTTGAAAATAATAGTAATTAAGATACAAAATAATTAGAATTGAATATTTTGCTTGAAATAAAACTATTTTAAACTGTGTGTCAGTGTATGTTAACACAATCAAATCAATCAAATAGAATTTTGTCTTCTAGATACCGAAAGTCAAAAAAAGCCAAATTCACTTTTGATCTTCAGTTATAAACTTGAATTTTTTCCGAATGATGAACATAACAAATTAACGCACGAATCAAATTTCGTATTTTCAGCCTCGCGATTTGGACTTTGGAGCTACCCTAGATACATAGATTATAGCGTAAATGATATTGGAATTTGAATTTGGTAAAGCAATCCATAGATATTGATTCCTATAATTCGTATGTTGATTTTTTTAATCCTCGATTATAAAAACTCATATCTTGGTTTTACGGCTTAATATCTAAATTGTTATATAAATTCAAGAATCCAAGATCATTTGATAAAAAGTTCCAAAATTCCTATACGTAGGATTTGGTGAAATTCCTCAGTGGATAACATTTTATGGCATTCAAATCAGAAGTTTTTGATACAAAGTTGTTTGGTTCTCTAAATTCTACACGTCATAAGTCTTTTCTTGAACTTGTATGAATGTGGGCTTTATGTTCAAGAAAGACTCTGCTTTCCTCTCTAATATTTCTACTAGGAACGAATAGCTGTTCGGGAAACAAAAGGGATTAGGAAACAAAACTCAAAATGTTTTCCGCAGAATATCAAAAGCAACTAAATTATTTATTTTGTAGAAAAGGTTGCAACAACAATAGTTGAATGAGTAGATAGGTCTTCCTGCAGCTCAAATAAATATTCTGAATAATTAAACATCTAGATTACTTTCGTATTCATTTCTGACTATGTCAAATAGCGTTTGAAAACGAATAAAAACTAGGATAGAATTCATATTGCCATGCAAAAATTTCAATTTTCGAAAAGCTTGAAAAAGTTTTTGAGATTACAAATTCAGTATAGTATTATATTCACCAATGGAACTAAGTATCACCGACAGAATAGAGCCCACAGTATAGACGATCCTCATATTTGGCAATTAGATAAAAAACTGATTTGTACGTGAATAAAGAATATGCTTCTCAGGGTATAAAATATACATCCTGGTGCTTCATCAGAGTTTACATATGTAATGTCAATCATTATATCATGAATAATAGGCGTTGAATGTGTTCTCCCAAGATATTCATGTTTATGTTTCATATATCAGTCCAAGACAAGTATTCAGTTACCTGAAGGGAGTCAACTTTGGTAAAAATAAAACACTGTATTATTATCTCCTTCATTTACTTATTCTTATCTCTTTTATGATTAAATGTAAATAAATACATAGAATCTGTATTTATGGTCAAAAATCATACTTAAAGTCTGGTAACTATAACTAATTACATATATATATATATAATCATTTATCATAGAATAAATATAATTTAGTACAGTGAATATCAGAATAGTCAATTGTATAATAATTTGGATCAATCTTTGGAACAATCTCGAAAAAATATGAAAAACTTTAATGATTTGAAGGAGAGATGACCACGAGACTGTGAAAAAGAGTAAAGTACTATTGTTTACATATATAGCAACTGAAAAAACTTGATTGCGTTTAAATTGATTTGAAAAGCAGGATATCCTCGTTTCCTGCCAATACAAAAGAACAGACTCATATCTTATTCACTACAAAATCAATTCATGGTTTTTTCTATTTCGAAACTTTAAATTACTTGGAAGAACTAATTTGATTTTTGTTCGAAAATATTTAGAATTTTGAATATGAATAAGAAATTATAAGATCTATGAGGGTAAATAATCGAGAAAATTAATTTTTCAAAGCTTGTGGATGTTGAAATTAACCTATCAATGCGGTCAGGGGTTCTTGCCTCGTTCCAGTAATCGTGCGCAGATTTAGCTGCAATTTGACCTGACCCGCGCATTCGGCTTTCCTCAGTTGCCTCTCTATACTTAATATTGTAAAATAGGTTCCATTCCCAATCAGATTAAAAAATATAGCTTAATTTTGCACATTTGATACGGACTTTCTCTCAAAAAGGTAAGCTCAGACTTTTATTTCGCATCAAACCTCGTTGAATTCATCTTTTGTTTCCAAAAAAAATCACTTGTTATTGTAGTATAAAGTTATTGAATTTCAAATTACATATTGATAATGAAAGAATTTAGGTTTATCGTAAAAAAATTTTATTCCGATTGTATAAAGTGGATATCTACCAATTAAATCACCTAGGTATTACAGTTATTTCTTATTTTTCGTCTTCTTTAAATGTGAATAAGGAAATAAATAAACATTACTTATTTACATATATGTAACTCATTTCAGTACAAATATTTAATTCTTTCAGTTTCCTCCAAACACACAAGATTCATAAGGAATTTGAGTTTTGATTCAATTTATATATAATTTATGCATTTGAATAATATAAGGATCTGCCAATTGCTTTTACGTTTTTTTCAAATAAACTACCACCTCACTTTATAAACGTGCACTTCTTAATCATATTTAAACTCAAATAGAAAGGTTCCAACGATTTGCAATATTTGTGTTTCAAATTCCAAACTCATTAACTTTTCAATGATTTAAATTATTTTAAACATTGAGTTTTTAAATTTGGATAATTTTCAAGTTTTCTTTTTCCTTAAGTTAAATTGTTATGCATGGTTTTGTAATTAAGTATAATAATTATAATCATAGTATTGTTTATAGGTTCGATAGAAGTAAGTGCGATACGAAATTACAAAGTTAGACTTTGATTAGTGATATTTCAAATCTCTGAGAAGATTCTTGTTTAAAAATTTGCCAAAATTATCTTTGACCTTTCTATTTTTAATCGCCACTACATACAAAAATTTGAATTTGAAACAGCCACGTGGCACTCTGAAATGAAAGTGACGGAAATGTTGAGTATGGCCGAGGGTGGCGCTGGCTGTACTTTTAGGCCGAAACAAATTTCAACGCTTCATTCTCCATCCCATCCTCTCCTGTCGCCTTGTTTCTTTTTAACTTCTCAATTGCTTGATTCGCCGCCTCTCTGGCCACCTCATTCCCACCTTCCATTCCTCCCTCTTTGATCTTTCTACCTTCACCCCTCACCTTGCTATCCACCCCTCCTAGCAATTCTTTGAAATATTCCGTCCATTCATCCATACTTATCTCTTCATTGATTCCTTTCCGTCCACTTCTTTCTCTATTAATCAGCTCCCATTCTCTTCCTTCCTTTATTGCTTTCTCTACCTCCTCCATGTACCTCACCCTCTCCTTCTGTCGTTTTACATCCAGTAATTTCTCGTGTTCCCTTTTTCTTTGATTATACTCCTTTCTGTCTATCTCTTCCCTTTTCCAACTCTTTAACGATAACTTCATACTCTCTTTACTCTCTACAAATTCCACATCCCACCCTGCACTCTGTTCCCTTCTTTCTTCCTCACTTGGCCTTATTTCTTCCACTATCTTCTCTGCCCTTCCCCTCATCTTACACAACATCTCATCCACGCCTCCCCCGTCTTCAATCAAGACATTCTCTCCTTCCATTCTTTCCGTATATTCTCTTAGCCTATCAACACCCCATTTGCCCATCTTTGCTTTTTTCCTTGTCGCTCCCTCCTTCTTCCTTCCCTCTCTTCTCCAATTCCCGCATTTTAACGTTGTAATTACCGGGAAGTGTTTTGACCCTATTTCGTTCCCTACTTCCGTTCTTTTCAACAGCCTCCTTATCCTTTCTTTGGCCAAAATGTAGTCTATTACTGTCTCCCCTTTTCCTGCAAACGTAATCTCGCCTTCCTCATCCCTTTCCGAGTTCCCATTGCAAATGAACCATCCAGTTTCTCCCAGGATTTTCTACACAGTCCTACCCTCCTGCTCCACCTGTTTTTGTTTCGATTTTCTCCTGAAAGTCTCTCTCTCTCTCTCTTCATCCCATGTTTCCCCTCCCTGTTCCCCTGTCCAAGCATTCAGAGCACCTCCTATCAATACCAATTCATCATCCTTTTTCGCCACCCATTTCCTAATCACACTCCAACCTTCCTCTTCTCCACTTGTCCTGTAAATTCAAACTATCCTCACATTTCTTCTATCTTCACCACTCTCGTCATTACAGTAATATAACATTAATTTAGAAACTCGTACTGATTTTTTTTGTTTTAATTTAATAAATAGTAATTATCATCCCCTACAAAATGGTCATTTCTTTTTTTTATTTGCGCTCCTAGTTATTTTAATTTACTAAAAGAGCACCCCAAACGTCATTACCGTACGGCGTCCCAACCTCACTTTGCACAAGGATAAACAGTTTTTCTCCTTTTTTTTAGACAGTAACCTGCAAAACGCTTAACGTATCAAGTTTGTAAGATTTAGATGAACATAAATTTAATTTATGCACATTTTTCAAGACAAATAAATAATATTGTACAAACCTTAGTCTGTCCCTCGATTTTTGTCATTTCAGACGTCATTACCGTACGTCTTTTTTTTCTAGTAAAATATTGTAGTTACAATTGAGTAATAAATACAGAAATAATAAATATCGCGTAAACCGTAAGTGATAGGTCAAATTCGATGTCAGTTTATGATATGGATATCATATTATAGATAGCATATGCGGTACTCAAAACTCAAAAATGACATCCATTTTCACCTATCTCTTATGGTTTACGAAATAATTGTTGTTAAAAATAACAATAATGAAAGATTCCCCTCAGGTCCCAATGGAACGTTCCTGGAACGTTCCCAACCGGCGGACATTTTACACCTCCCGGGAACGTTCCTGGAACGTTCCGTGCTATTAGGGCGCACTATAATTTCCAAACTTTCATAAATTTTTAAACAGATAAGAAGAATTAAATGATGAGAGGAAGTTATTTTGAAGAAGTCGGAAAAAATGAGAAGATTTTTAATCATTTGGAAATATTTTGAGATTAAATTTTTGGAAGATTTCTGGAAAAATTTCAAATGGTTCTGGTTTAATTGAGACAATTCTTTTTATTTTGCAGGATTTACAAAAATTGTAGATAAACTCAATCTTGCAGGGCATCAAGAGAATGATCTTTTTTTTTTAGGATTCATGGGGAAATTCCAAAAGATTTTTTTCTCAATTAATTCGAAGGAAAAATTGAAAAACAATACACAACATTTGCAATCATTTCCAAAAATGTCAAAAAAAGTGTAAACGATTTTAAAGCAAAATGTTGCCACAATGCATAATTTTATAACAAATTTGAGTAAGCTTGAGGTATGTTCAGAAGTTTTGAAACGATTCAAAAATAATATAAAATTATGAAATATTGTAGGAATTTGGTAATTGCAAAACATTTCGGAACATTTGTAAAATTTTCAAAGATTAATCTGAAAGACTTTGAACCATTTTTTTAATTTTGCAGATTATGACAAAAAAGTCACAAAAAATTTGAAAATTTTAAAAATATTAGAAGGTTTGACAATATTGAAGGGATTGAAAAAGAATTTTCTTAAGATTAATGAGAAAATTTTTTAAGAATATTCTTGATAAATGAACTTTAAGAGAAAATTGAAAAAGATTTCAAAATATTTCCTTGAAATTTGAAACAAATTAGGAGATTCTACAGCAAAATGTTTCAATTTGGTAAGATTAAAGAATCAAAATAATAAAATCAATTAAATGCAAGAAATATTGAGAAGATTTGAAGAGATTGAAAAAGTATTTTAAACTGTAAAAGATTTTTCGAAAATTCCAATTTTTTTCAAACATATCAAACCAAAATTGTAGAAGCCTTAAAACAATTTGGAAAGGTTTCAATATATATTTCAATACTATTTTTAAGTATTTTTAAGAATGGAAGAGATTTTGAATAGATTACAAATATTTCGAAACATGCAAGGATTTCCGAAAATGTATCATATATTTTGTATTTCTTCCAAACTTCTAAAAGTCCTAAATATCTTCAAAAAACGCTGGAATATTTCCCAATATTTTGTAAAATCATGTAAAGATAAATTATATTTCTTCAAATCTTCTAAATTATTTTTTGACCTATCATTTAAAAAGCACTCAGTGTTACATTGAAATATTGTTTTCTTTCTATACAGCACCTCATATTGACAAACATTCTAGACGATTTATGTTTTAAAAAATAATTGAATCTGGCGAAATTTTTTCATCCCTTTTTCAATTATATTATTAAAAATAGACATCGGAAAGAAAAACTTTAAATAGAAAAAGTCGCGTCTTGTCATTCTCTACAAGCACATATTTTTTTTTAATTCAATTTTTTTCACTTAAAAAATTGGATATCGCAAGACGTTTGGACAATACTTTTTCGCGTTTTCGAGCGCACGTCCCCTTATTGTATCCGGATCCTCAATTATGAATTCCAATCCCAAATATTTATTTTGTCCGTAAAATACGTATGTCCGACTAAAGTCTTCTGTGACTACTGCAAAATACATTTAGTACCACTTGTCGATTATTATTAGCCGCACTATCATGCTATATTGTTAATAAAACAGATACATTTAACATGAAAAGAAAAAGAATATATTAAGTTCTTTTTGACTGAATTACAAAGTTAATTTCTTTTGGTTTCTAATAATATGACTACTTGAATTAGTTTAGAAACTTTCTACATGTAATTAAATTAAACGGTTTACAATGGCGGATAGCTATTACATTTTATCTCCGATTCTTTCAAGTTTTGATTTCTTTCCTGAAACTTGAAAGTTTGTTTTAATAGACTTCAGACTTTCGTACAAAAGAACTTCTTCAGGACATTAAATTGTTATTCTTACAATCATTTCAGGTTTAAGTGCGTGTATTGGCATTTTCACAAATTCTATAGTTTCACGGCAATAATAATGGATGTTTCATGTTATGTTTAGTGATTCAATTTTTGTTAAAAACAATCAGTTTTAAAATCAACAAAAGTTAATAATATTATTTTACTGGTAAATTCGATATTATGTTGCATCGAATAGAACTGGAAAAGCCATAAAAATGCTTCAGGTTAACTGGCACTTCCACAACAAATTACTTTAATATCTTTTGGCGGTACAAATACGGGTGTATGCTTTCTGTATTTTATTTTTCGAAAACTTTTGTAGGGCATTCCCGTTTTCATCCACTTCTGTTCTTTCTTTGGCCGCAAGCATGTCGATTCGAAGCGAGATTTCATTTTTAAGCAATTGATTGTGAAAACTTAAGCGTACTTGTGAAAGCTTTACGCCAAACTTTTCTTAACACCTGCGTCTTTTCCCAAGGACATATAACACATCTATCGAGAGAAGTTGCAAAGAAAGATTTCCCACGTATAGACATACATAAATTCATATCTAGCCTTCATATAACATATTACGGTATAGATACGTTATTTTTTTAAAACTTTTTTTCTACTGACATTTTTCTACTGAATCATTAAAGTGTATTTATTATAAAAAAGAACATTACTTATAAGAGTGATTCATTTTATAAGGCAAAAAAAAAAAAATGATTTTGGAATCTGAACACGCACACTAGCCTAAGTTGTCCCCTTTTATTTAAAACACTTTTCGACAAAATAATTCAAAATCCAATATGATTAAGGGGTCGCCCATTATAGCTGTGTCTATTTTATTGATTTGTTGTTGCTTTTATTTTCCCAATGTCATACAAATGTATGTATTGAATATATATATATATATATATATTACAGAATGGCGAATCAACAACTGTACTGGTCCGCGGATTTGACAGAAATCTTGCATGCGCAGTTTGCTTGTAAGAGCAACCGCTATAGGTCGTGAGAACTCTTGAAATTTCATTTCTAACTGGGTCTTTCAATATTTTTATCATGAATATCATGATTGTTGTTTTGGTGTGAATTGAAAATATTGGAGTAAACCTAGCTAAATTTTGAGAAAGTGTTTTTAAGTTACATTTGCGAATGATTTAGTAAATGTTAACACTAGAAAGTATTTAGAATTGTGCAAATATTAAACGACTTGAAAAAATATTAAAAAATCTGCCCGCTGCGCGGGCACCTCCTCGTCGCGCGCGGCTCGCTTCGCTTGTAAGTTTGAGCGCGCCTATGGCGCGCGACTGTTGGTTCTCGCCCAGACCTTTTAAAATTAAAGGTCAAATCATCGACAACTGTAATTTGGTGATTGTGACCTCTCTTTTGTTAAAACTCCTTTGTCTTTAACGAACACATTCTCATCACGTATCTCGTGCTTCGCACTCGATTTGGTCCAAAATCTGAAATTTTCTACATTATGGTCAACACTATTATATCAAATATATATCATATTTATTTCTGTATCTCAAGGTGGCAATGCTCATTCAGATTTTTCGAAATACTGCACAAATTTTATTTTCCATCATTTCTGCAATATTTGCTCCTTATCTTGCACTAATTTGTATTTCTAAGCTACTCTGAAAAATCTATCAGTTCAATAATTTTATATTATCACAATTCATAATATGCATTGGTATTGAAACATACGTATTTTCATTGTTTTGCTTTTATACTTATAAAAAAGTGTGCATCCTATACAAAAAAATGTTGTTATTATACATTTTATTGCAAATTTGTGTATATAATTTAGGTGAAAAATGTTTTTAAATAAAAAGTTATTGCAGCTTGTGTCGTTTTTCCAAAAAATCAATTTTTAATTTTTTATGTATTTCTATAGCAAGAGTTTATAACAAATTTGTAGATCCTTTTTGGTTGAACAGTTTTTGTCTTTCATTTTTTGTTCGTCTCTTGTGTCATTTTTAAAAAATTCCATTTTTTTATTCTTATGCTTATTTTTCGCGATTGAAAAATATACTCGCCCTTTCTGAAAATTAAAAATAATGAAATTTGTACATCCACTTTGAGTGAACAAGTTTGCATATTATTTTTTTTCTTCCCTTGTGGCGTCTTCCAAAACTTTATTTTTTTTATTTTTATTGTAATTTTCACGAATAAAACAAAAACTACGCGTCCTATCAAAAGAATAAATTTGTAGAACTTTTTTGGTTGCACGATTTTTGTATCTTCATCTTTTTTTGTATCTTGCATTGTTTGACCGTAAAATGGAATTTTTAAATTTTCATTACTTTTTGTGCGATCAAAATTTGAATTTTCGATTTTTCGAAAAAATTCAAAAAGTTATTATGATAATCTTGTAGGGCTCTCAAAAAGAAACGTTTTTCTTCTCTTGACTTTTTTTCATATCATGCGTTGTTCGGCTTAAAATATCAATTTTCGTTTGTTTTTTGGGCTTTTGAAAATTTAAAAATTGTTTTTCGTTGAAAATGTTTCAAATAGTGGTATTGCACTCGGGGTCTTCTTCTTTGGTTGAGAATTCTGTTTTTAAATTTTTTGTGAAAAATTCTTCTATTGTGGTGGAAAATTCTACTACTTGGTTGAAAGTGAAACCATTCTTTTGAAGATGTCTCCTTCTTGGTTGAATTGGGCTCTCTCTCATCCAAAATCAAAATATTGTTTGTTTTTAACATAAAAATAAATCATTGTTGAAAGTTTTCAGTACTTTGTTAACAAATAATTAAATCTGTTCAAGATTCATCTCAAGGAATATAAATTGCTGGAAATTTGTTTTTGTTGTTAAAAATTATTTTTTTGTCATGAAAATTCAACAGTTAGAATTTTTGAAAATTCGTCTTTTTTTTGGAACTCACCTTTTTTTGATTTGAAATAAAAAATTTGTTATCTTTGTGGTTAGGTATATAAAGTATCCTTTTTTTTATTGGCGATACATTTTTCTTCCTTACAAATTGAACAACTTGATCACATTTTTACATTCTCATCCAGAGAAGGTATTAGATTTGTGTAAACTTTGACACCCCCGGTTTTTGTCAAATATCCACGTTTTGAGACCTCCTGAACCCAAAAAACAGGTTTCTACCAATGTGTCTATTTGTCTGTATGTCTTTAGTATACTCTTTTAGGCATCTAAACTAAAGGTCAAGTTCGTTAGCCAGCGATTTTGGATGAAAATTCAAAAAGTGAGCTCATTTTGAAAATGTTTGAGACCATTTATTTCACAATTTGAAAATTATATATGCGACTGTTCATATTACTCGAAATTTAAAACAATTTATTCTCATGACATTTTTCGATGAAATACAAATTTTCAGAGTTACAGCATTTTCAAAATCCAAAAGAAGAAACTTAAATTAACATTTCCAGCCAAACAACGCAGGGTACGAAAAAAAGTCAGAACAAAAAAAATGTTTCTTTTTGCACGCCCTATAATATTATTTCATCGACTTTCTGAATGTTCTTGAAAAATCGAAAATTCACATTTTCATAATCTAGTAAGTCTGAAAATTTTCATTTTATCGAAAAATGTCATGAGAACAAATTGTTTGAATTTTCGAGTACTATGAACAGCCGCACATATAATTCTAAAATTTTGAAAAAACATGGCCTCAACAATTTTCAAAATGCGCTCACTTTTTGAATTTTAATCCAAAATGTCTGGCTAACGAACTTGACCTTTCATTTACGAGACTGGAAGAGTATACCAAAGGCCATTCCAATCAGTCAATTCTTTCGAAAGTTATCGTGCTCGCAGACAGACATACATACATGCATGCATTAGACAGACACACATTCGTAAAAACCTGTTTTTTTTGGTTCAGGGGGTCTCAAAACGTGGACATTTGACAAAAAACGGGGGGGAGGGGTCAAATTGTACACAAATATAATACCTTCTCTGGATGAGAATGTAGAAATGCAAATTTTCAAGTACCATGAGCAATAATGATGGTTATTTTATTGTTTTAATCGTTACAAATAGTATTGAGGACATGAAAAAAATTAAATATTTTGAAAACCGAGAAGGAGAAGGAGAAGGAGAAGGAGAAGGAGAAGGAGAAGGAGAAGGAGAAGGAGAAGGAGAAGGAGAAGGAGGAAGATAGAGGAAGGAGATATATAAATATTTATCAAGCATGGTATTATCTGCAAAAAGTTTCACTTTAAATTTAATTCACAAGGTATACTTGAACGTCATTTCATCATATCAGCTTTAAAGAACAAACTCCGATAATGTTGATTATCAGAGGAATTTTAGAGATTACTGTGTCAATATAGATAAGCTGAATGTAAATCAGGTTTTATCCTCGCCTTGAACCTTTCAGAATTTTTTTAACATTTGGCTCATTCTTTTTGTGCGAAATCTTTCGAGTTAGGACGATTGTAAACATGGCTGGCGCGTTGCTTTTAAGTGAGATCAAGCTGTCGTTGGAGCCTTTGTTCTCACGGTTCTCCGCGTCAAGAACTCTCACAACTAAGTGGCCGTCACTTGACTGGATGAATTTAAAAATGAGCCATTGGAAAGCAGAAAGAAATATAAGTGGATGCTTTAGTAGCGAAATCTAACAAAATTCGTAACAATGGCAGCTTCCTGTCTGAGCATAATTAAGTTGCACTTTCTTGAAATTCTTTTACAAACAACAAAACAGCTATTGAGGACTGAGGAGATTATGCGAAGAAGTGCAAAAAGGCTTTTACTACTTGATAATTTATTCAAGACTTGAATTTCTAGGGGAACTCCCTGAAGAGGGACGTTAATTAATGTTGCTTTCAGACGCGGAAATGGAAGTAAGTATAGAAGTGAAAAGGCACCTATCCTTCTTTCAGGACCTGTGGGATTTTGCAGTCCAGTCATTTTAACGATAGAACAAACATAATAAAACCAGAGGGGTTACTAGCAACATTTATTCTCAAACGGGCCTGAGAAAAAAAAAATATATATATAAATGAGCCTTGCAATAAGTGAGAGTTCAAAATTTGTTTCATGTAGAGCTCTGCGTCATGTTTGTTCCCAGTATAGCTCCAAATCAGTGTCGGGTGAGTTACTTTTTTGAGCAATTCATTAGAGTTGCATTACTCAGCGAAAAAAAGGTAACTAGTTACATTTACGTTACTTGTAACTGCAACTAGTTACATTTACGTTACTTATAACTACAGCTAGTTACAGTTACTAGATAAAGTAACTTCAAGTTACTTAAAAAGTTACATTTTTCACTTCTTAATTTTATCATTAAAAAATCAAAATAACTAAGATGACCATTCATACAAACCCAATGTAACAATAAATAGACATTGGTTAATTTGAGATTTTCTAGTCACATTTTTTAACCAAACAGTTGAATTCGAACCAAAAATTGGCTTAAACTAAATGTTTTGACCCAACCCATGTTCTTTGATAAGGGAATTTTGTAGATGTTTTTAAGCTTCTTTTAAGGATTCCTTTCGCTATTCAACAGAGTTAAGAAATAGCTCGAAAGTAATTTATTTATTTATTTGAATAAAACATAAAAAAATTATGGAACACTGTGTCAATATTTTCGTTTTTGGGACGCGCCGTACCTTTGACAAGAGGTTTTCTCGGAGGCAGTTGCTTCTGCATAATTTTTCTTTTACAACGTTAATTTTCAAGCTTTTAGTAAGTAACACTATCTCTTTAATAAAATAGATTTCTTTAATGCAAAGTAGAATTAAAATTGTTGAATAATAGCGATGTTATAAGCAAAATCGCCTTTGCCCCACCGGTCGGCGCTGCCCCTCCTTACCCTATATTTCATCCCAGACGTTAAAACATTATTGAGGATTTTCAATCTTTCCTCTATCTATCTAAAATTCAAGGACTTTTCCAGTTTTTCAAGGATTTCGAGGACGCTAGACACCCTGACTCATTTGAAGCACCTTAACGATCGAATTCAAGTCCGAGAGGCTAATGGAGGTCGCGAGCGTGGTGATTTAAATTGCGGTAGGCAGACTAGTATGACGCCTATTACGATATAGTGTATAGTGACTGTACTCATCAGCACCGGTAGCTGCTGGCGTATTTACTTGAGATGACGAGAGACGAGAGCGAGCACATATCTTTGTAATAGGTACTGTACTCGAGTACTCGTAAGTCGTAAGTACGCCAAGAGCGAAAACTGTACAACACACAGGTACAGTCTACCTGCCCATGTACATTGTACATGGGCAGGTGCGTGCCCGAGGCATGTTAAGGTAACCACCGTACCGTTTGCCTTACCTTGTGTCTTAAAGTCTTAAAACCACTGGGTTCGCCCTCGAGATTCCTTTCCGCGTCGAGCGCGTTCCTCATGATCGCATTCTTTCCTAGGATTCTAAAGCGGAAGCTGCCTCGAGATTTTCAAAATAATCCATTAAAACAAGACAAAGGCCGCGAATCTGAAATACCACCGGAGCCTACTCTCCATTCTCAAATTTGCCACATAATTCTATTTCCCTCATGAAATTTGCTCAAACCCCTTATTTCCTCTTACCATACACCCTCCACGCCATTTCCCCTCTCTTCTCATAATTACCCTCCCTTATCACCCACTTTTCCTCTTATTATTTCCCCTACTTATCTTCGGTTTATTTTCCCTCATTTACTCTAAAAAGATCAACGCAAAAAGAGCTCAAAAAAGGGGAAATATGGCCATTTTCTCACGAAAAAGGGGAAAGATTAAACATTTGTGATCGTCCGCGAAGAAAAGGACCTAATGCGGAAAAAATCGATTTTCATTTTCTTACGCCAATCGATAGTTTCTGAGTCACTCTTTCATTTCCAATAATCAGAAATTGTTTAAGTAAATTACTTTTCTTGTTATTAAGCTATAAACACAGGCATGGTAAGATTTCTTGCCCAATCCGTTTGGGCAGCTTCACGGTCGTATACACAGGTCCGGGGGCTCTCGTGGTGGGGGAGGTTCCCTTATCGAAGCTTCCGATTATTTTACAAAGTTGCCACTTCCGGTAGTGGCGTAATAGTAGAGTAGAGGAAGTGGCGGATTATTTGAAATTTTAATTACAAAAAGACAATTTAATTCAGATGTATTCAATAATTTGAATAATGTGGATGCATTTTTTATTAATGAAAAATAATGAACACATATTGATGCTAAAAATTGTATGATATAAAGTAAATTGCATGAAACTGATTTTTGAAAATATAATTTGGGATAATAAATAAGAAGCACTAAGAAACGCGGCTCTGGTCCTAAATTTGTATAATTATGAAAAAAGTTTTTCTTGTAAATAATGTTTTTTTTTTTGCTTTTTTCATAATTATAAAAATTTACTACCAGAGCTACGTTTCTTAGTGCTTATTTATTATCCCAAATTTTCAACTCGATGTGGATATTCGTGTGAAAATAAGTTTACAAATAAAAAAGTGTCCGTAAGGTGAAGCCGGTCACCTGACCCACTCGTCACATGGCCTTAAAACAAGTTATTAAATAATAATTTATCAATACAATTGATGCAATTTTACATTATTGAGGAAAAAAGAAAAAAACTTATACACACGTGAGGGTGAAACCATCTTCTACGGAAACACTGCTTGCCATCTTTCACTCTCTGTTCAAATCCGCTCAAAGTTGTAAGCCATGTAAAAGGTGTGATGAGGTGTAAGCACAGCACAACTGTTGGAGTTTGCCAGCAAAACAATGCTATAGAAGAGATGAGGTCATCTCTGGCAATAGTCATAACCAGGGATCGTGGCCAGGGATGAAGGGCGCAGTCACATGCAGTCTTCCCAACGCGGGCACCACGCACTACCGCGCATGCGATTCATAAGGTGCTTCATTGGCTGCCGTTCGCGCGCTTATTTGAAATGTTGCAAATACAATTTTGTTCATTTATTATTATTAATTAAGAATAATTATATTTCAACATTTTAAAGTGGTACGTGAAAGGCTTTTATTATATTCTGAGTATAAGGTTGAAAAATACAATGAGTATTCAGTAAATAAAAAATACCATGTTATGTAATGTAATCTTTTTTTATTTTTAAAATTATTTTTACCAATTTATGCTTTCAAAATGTTGTATATTAATGAAAATGGATATGAAAATTTCATCAATAATTTTATTAATGATAAATAAAAAAAATTTTATTTTTCAACATTCCAAATAAACGCGCGAACGGCAGCTATTGAAGCGCCTTATGTATCGCATGCGCAGTAGTGCAAAGTGCCCGCATTGGGAACACTGGTCCCATGGTGGCAAATGCAGAGGGTCCAGCAGTGATGCCAATGTGGACGCCTTTTGCTACTGCGCTTGCGTTTGGGCTGAGCAATGGTTCGCCTAGTTGGCGCGTAATTCAAAATTGAAATTGAAAAAGTGATAATCGTACCAAGTCCCACAAGGGACATAACCACTTCTACCTCATACATTTCCCGAAACCTTGTTTACAATACAGAAGTGGTCATATTTGGAAAGAAGACGTCAAGAAACATTTTGAAGAATATAATAATTGCTTACACTGTAAAACCTCTCTATTTTCGCCTCTTTTAAACTTAACCGTGATCCTTCATCAATTTGTGGATCGATGTCCCTTCCTTTTTCTATGCTTTCCTTTATTCTGAATTTATGTTGTTAAATATATATTAACATATTTTATGACAACTTATAATAATAAATTACAGTAACAATAATAATATTACATGCAAGCACGAAATGTGCATTTTTGTTTGTAATACGTTTTCAATGTATTATGAACTTTATTTGTTTGCAATATTTTTACCTGCCGATTTTAATCCCGAATGCGCCATATTAGTCGCATGTGAATAGTATTTAATAAAGATTTTTTACATAAAGTTTATTAATTTTACTCAAAATGTGAAACTTTGAAGCATTCAAGAAACTCGGAACAGTATATTTCCAAAAAATGTTATAAGTTTACACGAAACTGCTGTAACTTTTTACTTGTTTTTAGCTACTCTGACAATACAAGCGAAAAAACAACAAAAACTAACTTTTCGTCATAAAAATCAGGCAATTAATTTAATTATCCTAATTTTTTGATAATGTAACGTTGAAAACATACACATGTAATGAAACTACCTCCGCAAGCAGAAAATGCGTTAATATTCGAAAACTCGAACGCACCACATTAGGCGCCGCGCCGTATTTGCCGCCGCTCCCCTAATGTTTGTTTCACACAATCTTAAAAAAGAAGAATGTTCGATAAACTTACTGTCCAGACAAATAACTTTTAAAGTTGTAGGAGTTTTCATTGATAATAAATAGGATAGGAAAGTTTCAGGTTGCCTATTTCCTCGACAATTGGTTCCTTTGACCTATGTTAGACATTTTTTTGGCTTTTTTTAAATTACTTTATTTTTATTTTGACTTTCAGAATAACAAAAAAATGTGTTTAAAATTCTTACACCGAGTGTATTCTTACTTAAGTGTTCTAAAAATCTATCAATGCTTTTTTAGAAAATAAAACAGTTTCAAATTCACACAAATCCGCTTGTATTAACAGAAAACGCAAATAATATCAGTTACGCGGCGAATCTTTATTTAGAAGAGACTACTGTAAAGTTCAATGATGCTTCTCTCTTTCAATTATACTCCGCTCTAATTCGTCTGTAAAAATCAATGCAGGGTGACCCGCAAAGGAAGCCATTAATGTACGAAGTTTACTGTACAATATTACATTTTTTACTTTATGTGTTCCTTCTGATCCTAATGCGCATATGCGCAAAATGCAAAACGTAAAATCACTAGAAATTTCAGACAATGAGATTCTCCTAGTAATAAATACAGAAACACTGTCGTCGGCAGAACCGTCTAAGTGATTTGACGTTTTGTGCTCAGTTTCACGCTCCCACGGAACTCGACCCCAAGATGAAAGATCAAAATATTACGGTTTGGGGCTTTCTTTGAAAATATCTCGCAAAGGATGCACAAGTTACAATTTAAAATAGTAAATCTTGTCAAACGTAACAGTCATAATATTTTCAACATAAAAATTCAAATTATTCAGAGGAACTGTCTCTTAAATACACCCGTAGTTCAACAGAAAATCCATAGTTATAACCATTTTTTACATATGCAAAGTTTATGTCAGGACTGTCAAGATGAACATTTTTCAAAATATCATAATAGTGCCAAAGTGTGGGCAAACCTTTCATAATATGAAAACTAAAGACTTAAAATTTAAGAATCTTAAATTAGATTAAAATCAAATTCAAAATCCCATTTAACGTCCAACACTCAAGTCAACGTATAAATTCTTGAAAATAAACCAAGAATCTTACGATAAAATTTGGACAAACACCACAAAATGCTCCTATTGTAATTAACATCTCACTTTTCAATATCTACAGATACTAACTTTGAACATCTAGATTGCTGTCCTATAGTTAAACATAAAATATTTTAACCCTGAACATCTAGATGTTACGTTTAAACATCCCTTTTGTCCGTGTAAATTTCTATTCTTTACACAGGGTACTTATTTTTTTCTGAGGGTACAACCCTAGTTTGCATGAGGTGATATTACTTTTTAGTAAATCCCAGCCTCATTTTCTGACCGATTTTATTTACAAAGGATGGCTTAAAGGCCCGAAAACGATTCTCAAGTTATCTTCAAATTATTTTAAAACTGTGAAATATTAAAACAATACCATTATTTTATTGTCATACTTATTGCTTTTACGTGAGACATTTGTCATTTTTACACACACGAAAAATAATTAACATTGTTTATCATTTAAAGGCATTCGACCACGGTTTAAACATTTTTTATCAATAAAAAATTGAAAATTTTTTTCTACACCAAATAAAAAATAGGGGGGTGAGACGTCAAGAAAAAATGCGTAATTCTAAATCTCATAAAACAGAAGTTATACTCTCTCATAGCAGGCTGCTTTTTATGGAATTTTATTATAGATCGCATTTTTTATTAAAAATTTATTTCGTATATATTACATCTCTACTTTTCACTGTTTTCTTGCATGGTGAGTTACAAATTTATCGGAATTTTAAACAGCAAATGACTTTTCGCATGCCATTATTGAATTAAAACATTCATCGAGTTGTTATATTAAAACAAAGCATGTAATTCGATTATTCAATTTGTTAAAAGAATTCCATAAAAAGCAACCTATTATGAGATACCATAACTTCTGTTCTATGAGAGCTAGAATTAATTTTATTTTTTAGTTTTAAATATAATTTAATCTACCTTAATTCATACTCATAAAATTTTTATGTATGATGTACAGTGGACAGCATATTATGCGGAAACAACAGGATTTCACATTTTTTGTCTGCAAATTAACTTTAAGAGACCACCTCTGAACTATTTGCGCTAGGATATTATTTCTTATTTAAAAAGGAGGCGTAACGGATGTTTTTTATATTCGGTAGAAATTCTCAGGAGGCAACCCCAAAGCATAATTTCTATGGTACAAACTTCAGCCTGCTCTTTTAAAAGAAACTTGGTTCAGAGCAGGCGTGTCTGTGCAGTTGTAACTCTCAATGGTAGAGGTCTTTCCAAAAAGTATTCGACCTTGTGGTGTACCAGGATTAAGAGTAAATTCTGATCAATAGCGATGATATCCCCTTTAAATTACTCCCCTTTAAACGCCACAATATTCTTTTTGTTCGACCCCCCTTGAAAACGCGCGATTGCATGCACGTGAAGCAGGCGTAATGTGGCCGCTTCCAGCCCAGTGACGTTCGCACATGCGCACTCCACCGCCGAGCCAACATGAAACTTTACGCCCGCTACAAGAAACTTTACGCCCGCTACATAAAACTTTACGCTCACTACACATACACTGCACCGCGCAAGTGAGAACATGGAGGAATTGATATTTTTATTTGAAAAAATTGTATTGCTATACCCGACAGTCTCCCTTCTGCATGTCTCGCTACCGTATAGCACAGTCGGCACAAATAAAGTATTATATAAGGTCATTTTAGCTTTTTTTGATTTGTTTAATGAATTATACCAAAAACATAATTTTGTTTAAATGATATTACAATTATATTTATGTTTATATTATTTTATGTTTAAACAAAATGAAATTGTTTAAACAATTCAAATTCGTTCCAACGTTTACGAGTATTCTTCGAAAACAAAGTAGCATTTGAAAATATTAAAATTTGTCGAAAATTTGGTGAGATGAAATTTTTCTTCTGCTTCTTGTAGGCAAACTATGCATCTGAGAAAAATGTATTTTTTAAATAATTATGAAATTATTTTAAGAAATTATCTTATTGTTATGACTTATTGAGGAACTTATAACTGATTGAAAATACGTTCATTTTACGACTTACCTACAAAAAATGTGTAAACATATTAAAATTCTTTAAACAATTGCAATTAATTTAAGAGATGACTGAGTATTCTTGAATGACCGATTAATGATTTTATTAAACTTCACTTTCTACTCATGAAGTTTCTTCTGAGACCCATAAGAGTGGCTTAAGGTGCTTCAAACAATTTGATTTTTAATTCATGTTTATCATTGACAACTTCACGGCTACAAGGATGAATTATTTGATTTAATATTTTAACCACACAATCTAAAGGGTTATACACGATCCCAGCTTCAGACCTTCCTTCGAAAAATGGTCTCGTTTTTTTTTTATAAATTGTACCTCTCCAGGTCAAAATGGGATACACGTGGATTCATCTTGAGAAGTATTGTCCAGAAAGTCAATTTTTAAAACTGTTCGAATTTTAATTTTAAGGGCTGATACTCGGAAGTAAATTCAAGGCGCATCTTATTTTTCTATAGCTACTATTTGTAGGTTTTACAGTTTATGAAGCAATTGATAAAAACTAGATTTGTCAAAAACAAAGAAATTTCAATCTTTGTTCACTTAAACTCGCTCTAATTCAGTTGATTTCCAGAATTTATCATTTTTTTAAACTCAATTACATTTTTAGGTCTTCTGAAACTAGTTATGGGAAAGAAACGTAAATATTTTAATAAAAAAAAAAGGTGGCTATTTTTCTGTAAGGCTTTGCAAAGATCATGACTTCCAACCTTCAAGCCCTTCGTTTTATCGAGCGAGTTTTAAGCAACGGAAAATTTCAAGGGAGAAAGTTGTTGATTAAGATCTGAAGAAGTTTTATGGAAAGTTGTAGCTTAAACGAGTTAATGGTGAAAAAATTATTAAATTTTTTAAATTGCAAGCGGCAATCTTAACGCTGCCCTATGTGACATGGATTTCATATCGTACGCTGCGCTGGAACGCGTTCGTAGCAGAGGAGGTGCGCGCATAGGGCGGTGTCTACACATTGCCGCTTGTAATTTAAAATATTAATTATTTTTTAACCATTAATTTGATCGAGCTACAACTCCCCAAAAAACTTCTTCAGATCTTAATAAATAACTTTCTCACTGGACAGGGCCGGCGGAACTTAGGTTATCTGTCTTTCTCGCTCCTTAAGAAGTGTGAATGCAAAATAATTAGAGTAAGCGTGACTAGTTTACGTTAGTAACGTTTTAGTAGTCAGAGTTACTAATAAATTAGTCATCTGTACTACTAATTGATTTCTCCAACAAATTAAAGTAGGTGGCGTAACTATTTTATTTGCTACCTTGGTTGTCACGATTGAGAATGCGACAAAGGTACCAACATACCTTCGGTAAAACGAGGGAGACCGTTTAGGCATGGCCGTCATAACTCGCTGCTCACTTGATGTCACGTTAGATCACAGCTCATTATTTTTTATATGAATGATGGAAGTATCAGAAGTGCTGCAAAGTTTAGGCTTCGGGGATTATATCGAAGCATTCCAAGGTATGTATAAGAAATTGTAAAATCAAACGAGTTTCATGTTTAACTGGAAATCCTAACCTACAAAGTGCATCTGCAATTAAGATTCCAGTGGGCATAGGGGCATATTTTTTTAAAATTTCTTATTAGCTGAACTGAAATCAGCGTCCCTTAGATGTCCAAAAAAAAAAAGATGCGCGCGAACTCACTGGGATCTTTTCAATTTAGATTTCGATAGTACAGTGTCAAATATTTTAATTAGTCCCAATAACAAAAAGAAAATAGTTATACCTAAAAATTTGTCAGTAGACATGATTACCTATATTAGTAAGTTCAAGTACCTACAGACATTCGTTTTGAAAAACTAAAAAAGTTTTTTCTATCTAATTAGACAGTAACCGCAACTACTCGTGCCTCAACGAACAAAAATAGTTCTCACAACTAAGCAAATAGCAGTAAAAAATATATAGTAATCATTAGAAGTTTCTCCAGTACTAAACCAGTACCCTAAACAGTCTGTCGCAGTCTAGTAAATTTCCACTAATGTTTTTCTTCTGATCTTCTGTATAATATCAATAACAAATACGCTTCATAACCTTTTATTATATATTATATATTATATATTATTATTTTATTATTTTATTATCTTTTGTTATTCCAGCTAATGAAACAGGTGACCATTCTTTTTACCCATAAATG
The DNA here is from genome assembly GCA_011634705.1 of Andricus grossulariae. Taxonomy (NCBI): domain Eukaryota; kingdom Metazoa; phylum Arthropoda; class Insecta; order Hymenoptera; family Cynipidae; genus Andricus; species Andricus grossulariae. The sequence goes on along the minus strand of JAABKJ010075445.1, from coordinate 167,442,442 downwards.
TTTTTGGATAAGCTACGAGGCGCTTGAAGCGACCTCAAACACACCCAAGGTCCATAACATTGTGTGCGCGTGCTTACTGCTTAGCTTTAGTTTAGCTTACAATTACATAGAACGCGTGCACATCGAGTGCGCTCTGTAAAAATAAAATAAAGAAGGATGGAAGAGGAAAGATTAATGTCTTATCTTTTTATCGACTACTGACATAAAAAGTGGTTTCATTCGAATTGATTACATTTTTACGGATGCCGACATTGGCGCTCTGAAAGTTACTGTTTCTCGCTTAATTAATTTGTAATTAATCTACTATATCTATATATATATATATAATTAGAAAAATATGGTTAACAACCACCGCGGGGTCCCACTGGGAGCAACTGCCATCTAAAAAATGAAACCGGCTCCCAGTAGGACCGCGGTAAGTCCCACTCATGACCACGTCTCACAAACGTGAGATGGGTGGTCACAGGACACGACGAAATCACGACAGGCCGGCGAAACCCTCGTGTGTTTTGAGGATACGAAGCGACCCAAGGATGACAGCTTTCTGCATCCATCTCGCAAGTGCCGTGGCATCCACACATCACTACTTTCCAACCGAGCAATTCACGCCTACCCCAAAAGGGAAACGGCTTAATGATATAATAATACTTAAAGTTACCTAAAATTACATTTTTTATCACACGCGGGAAGAGCGAGTCTTATTAGACGAAAAATATTGGATCATTTGACGATAACTAATGCAGTGACGATTACCAGTGCATCTACCTTATAATAATTTCTAAAAGAACGTTCAAAATTGTAATAGATTCCACGTCAAATGAGCCCTATTCAAGAGGATTTCTGATTGAGTTAGTAAGTGAGAACGACGGATCTAATTTATGATTTTTGACCATTTTCATCATTCAACTTCAACTCCTAGAAAAATCGAGGAGAGTAATGGTAAAAATTTCAATCCACTCAAATAAACCTTGAAATCTCCTTTTTAAAATGTACACAAGAAACTATCAAAGTGTTCACTAAATTATCAGCCGTAGCGGCGTCGTAAGACGAATATCGCTCAAACGATCGGCGGCTGCAAACTTTTTGTCTCTATTTCCCGTGCCGGTCTTTTTTATTCACTAATTTACAGGAGAAAACTACACCCTTCGGATTTTTTTTTGGATTCATACTCCTCCCAGTAATAGGTCATTACAAAAGTTGTAATATGCTAAAGTTATAAGATGTGCTTTTAAGCCATTCTCGAGAAAAAAGTCTTTTGTTGATTGCATTTTCTGCTAATATTTTTTGATTCAATTTTTTACGTTATGATCATTTGTGACTGAGGAAGTATTAGAATCGTCCGAGATTTCACACCTCAGTTTTTCAACGGATCTCTACGTTTTGATACCTGAAGCCGAAAATCAAGTTTTGGCAATGGCGTTTGTCCGTCTGTATGTCCGTAAACACGATCGAAAAAATTGATGGATCAAATCGAGCTTTGGCATACTTTTTTTTGGTCCTAAAAGAAAGAACGAGTTCTTTAATCAGCATTCCTGGACCAACAGTTATGGTTTTATCCATCGAAAATGTTATGCAAAAATCGAATAATCCAATATTACGCCAAACGACGACAGATACGTAAAAAAAAGTTTAGGAGAAGAATTAAAGCTTTTCAACTATTGGGTATCTCAAATGTATTGTAGGAAGGTTGATGAAAAAGTGCCGTGAATATCAATTCATTGTAATCAAAAATGTTTTACCACGGTTAAAAATTAATTATTTACTGTAAGATTTCTTGTAAATATTAGATTTAAATTTAAATTTCTTCCCAATAGTTCCAGGCTGGTGGCGCTGTCGTAGTTACTCAACGGGCGTATGCCTTGCAACCCATGCACATACCAATATTGAAATCAAAGCAATGTAATGTAAATACAATGTAAGGACAGGTGAAAAATCAGGGTGGCCACTCACCTGGGAGAACCGGGAGAAACTTTCACCGGGAGAAAAATATCACACCGGGAGATTTCGCGTATTTCATAATTCACGCGTTTCGTAAGTTTTGAGTAAAAATGACTTTTCTTCTGAGAGAGAGAGAGAGAAATCACATTTTTTAGTAAAAAAAATCTATGCAGTCTTTTTGAATGTCACTTGATACTGGATGAGTTAATATTATATATATATATATATATATATATATATATTTCTGTTCTTCTCTGATGATAATGCAGACTCCTTGAATAAATTTGACTTGTACCACCTAGCAAAATAATGCGTGTATTTTCTGAAAAAAAAATTCTTCTCTGGATCTCTCTAGGAGCTTAATGGGAAAGCACCCGACCGGCAATCGGAAGTTCTGTGGTTCGATTCCCAGCGGAGCGAAAGGAGATCTTTTTTCAAAAAAAAATTAATTAAACTAATGTTAAGTTGCGTTTTTATTCACGCAGACCTTGTTATTGACAGCCATGACGATTTTTTGTTTTCTAAGTAGGAGCAGTCGATAACCTAATTGAATCACCTTCTTAAATTTCGTAACTTACATTGAAGAAAGATAGAGATAAGAGGACTTTAATCGTATAGTCAGATAAGCCGATACTTGCGGATAAGTATGTACGAATGTAGTATATGATTCCTGTGCGGAAGCACGCACTTCGAGAAAGTATTACTAGATGCTATAGAGTGAGAATCTATTAGTGGAGATCTAAAACGAAGAGAATTTCTTCAGAGGGGAACCAGTTAAGTTTAAGTTTAAGTTTAACTTCAATACCATCAGCACAGTATTTCCTACTGTTGATCTGATCCCCAGGTCTGACTGGCCACAATTTCCCGCAAGAACCGAAGTCACGCCGACTGATTCAGCCACTCCTGGTTTCCTCGTTCGACAGATGGAGGGCGGATATAATTCGCTTCCTGGCCCCGTGCCAATGTAAACGAGCCCATTGGTCTCCATTATTTGAAATTTATTTAATTTTTACTCCCTATATATATAACGAAGTTATTCTTCGAAATTAGTTGAATGCACTTTCTTTCGTTTGAAATTACAAAGCTCCACTTCTTGGCATTGGCGTAACTACTTTTGAGATATCTCGAAAAAAAATGTTCCAACAATAATTCTGGATCGATATCCACAAAAATTTTAGTTAATTGAGGAAGATCATGGCTGATGATAAAAGGCCGATTTCACACATGAAAAAAGTTGAATAAGATTTTCAAATTCTAGCCTTTAGTTTAAAGTACATAAACTTTAAACAAAACAATTTACAAAAAATGCATTACCTGTAGGATTAAACCAGTACGAGTTGGATAGCAAAACTTTTGAAATCATATAATATTGATAAATGATGAACAAGTGGGGAAAGTATTATATACCAAATTAAAGCTGGAACATTCATTTTAAAAATTGCAATTAAATTAGCCATTTATAACGTTGAAATTTTATTCAGATGGTACTCTTCTGGTACGAAGTGACTATTCACATTTTAAGCCTTTCTAATCAGTTGTCAAAGGACAATTAATCGATTCGTTTCGCACCAAGGAATCTTTTATATTATTTCATCAATTTTCAATTATGTTAATAAAAAAAAACTGACCGCTGCGCGGGCACATTCTCATCGCTCGCAAGTTTGAGTGCGCCTAAGGCGCGCGACTGTTGGTTCTCGCGCTCGATAATATATTTATCTCGCGCTTCGCGCTCGATGATGTGTTTACCTCGCGCTACGCGCTCGGTCTTTGCGGTTGTGAGACGTGGCCATGAATGGGATTTACCGCGGTCCTACTGGGAGCCGATGTAATTTTTTTTTTAGATGACATTTGCTTCCAGTGGGACCCTGCGGTGGTTGTTAACCTTTAATTTTCAATTATATATATATATATATATATATGACATTCTTGAGACATTGTTTTCATTTGAGAATATTGGTATAATTTAAAGATTAACTTGGACGGCAAATTAACTTCATAGATTCGAGACCGTTTGTGTAAAATTTGACCCCCTTCCCTCCCTGTTTTTGTCAAATGTCCAAGTTTTGAGACCTTCTGAACCCAAAAAACAGGATTAGGTGACAAAATGACAAAATCCAGTGCGAAGCACAAGATACGTGATGAGAATGTGTTCGTTAAAGCCGAAGGAGCTTTAAAAAAAGAGAATTCATAATCACCAAATTACAGTTGTCGATGCTTTGACCTTCAATTTTAAAAAGTCTGCGCACAAATGTGGGAAAAATACAAAGAACGAGAGCGAAGCGCGAGGTAAATACATAAGCGAGCGCGAAGCGTAAGAGAAATATATAATCGAGCGCGAAGCTCGAGAAGCAACAGTCACGCGCCCTAGGCGCGCTCAAACTTGCATGGTTTATTTTCGTTACCTTCTTCCATATGTATTTGCATTTATTTAAGAAAAGTTCCTAGGGCTAAATAGCCATATAAGGAACAGGTGATACATATTGCAATTAAAATGCGACGGCGATCAATTTGACGATTGAAGTCAAACATAGGTATTGAACAAGAGTAAAGAAATAAACCATAATACACATAATTAGGTGCAGGTTATCAACAGGAGAATACTATAAATATATATACGCAAATATACATAATTAAAAGTAAATACGCATTCATACACACACTCATATATATTTTTAATTAAGAATTAAAGTGTTACCAATGTGTGATTTCGAGGGTAGGATTAGATGTGTTAAGTAAGTAACCAAAAAGCACTTTTCTAAAGTGAAATTGTGAAGGTGCATTTCGAATGTTTATAGGTAGTTTGTTCCAAAGGCGAGCACCGTAAATAACAAAAGACCTTTGCATTTTTCAGTATCATATTCATTTCGATTAAGCACATTCGTATTAAACCAGGGATATTTATGGCTGCCGGAATTAGTTTTCTGTTAATTTTCAACTCGTTTCCTAGGATGAAGACACCAGTTGCAATCATAACGGCCAGTGCGGAAGACCCTGCATGGGTGCTCGCGCAACCGAATCCAGACAACAGACCAAACAAAAAACTTTAACGATCATCATAGTGTATATTTCATAGTGTATATTGCATAGTGTAACTATTTCTAACCCCTGGATCTAAAGCATTAACGAATTACTGATACATTTTACCGTCAAAAATATCTAGAAGAACATTGTCTCCGGGTTTTCTGTAATTCATTACGTAATTATAATAATCCCCATTCGCTTCTAAAATACCTGCAATTTGAGATGACGGGTCGATAGCTACAAATAGTTATTTGTGATACAAGTGCGCAAAATAGGTGATTGTGTGCGAGTGTGAATTTTGCAGCATAAGCCGGAGGCGTCGTAGGCATTCCCATATAAGTATGTACTAACTATGCTAATCCTCATGACATTTGCACCTATCCTATCATGATTGTGACGTCTAGCTCAAATACTCAATTATATAATTATTTGAAATGTTTCTTATCAATTTTCGATTATCAAATTCAACTTTTTGCACGCTTCAGAGAAGGAAATGGGGAAAAATGTAAGGTTGTCTGAATTACATTTGAAAATATCATTTTGGAAATGAGATTAGGAACATGATAAAATATCTACTGGTTCTCGAATTGACATGGAAAATGTGGAAGAATAACCAAGACGAGAATCGGACAGTCCATTGGTGACTACATTTTTTGGTCTGTTGTTTTTCGCACGTTAACAATGATTTAAATTTGACATACGACTGCCGCTCGACGAGCAGATTTTCGCCTTTTACGTGGTTCCATATTTTTTATTATAAGTCGAGTAGATTCCAAGTTTTAAATTATCAAAGTTTGAATTTTTTCAATTTTATTTCCTGGGGCATGGAGGAATGGGACTGAATATATCGCTGAAGTAACCACGAAAAAAGAGAGGCATGTTTCTTAATTCAATTTTCAAAATTATATGTGGATATACTTTAATTATTCAGCAATGTTTTGTCGTAGGCTGTTCTTTTTCTAAATTATTTAAGCGTTCTAATGAGATAATTTTTTAATAACTTAGCGATGTTTCTTGATTCACAGATTTACAAAAATCGCCGTCAATTAAGGATTTGAATTCAATTTTCAAAATGACATGTACAATGTACATATGTTTTAATTATTGAGCAATGTACTTTGACACGCTCTTCTTTTTCTATAAAAATTTATTTAAAAATTCCAGTGCAAATACATGTTCAATGAATTAAGAATCGGATTGGAATATGACTTTTTTAAATAACAGATATTAATTTATTAATCATTTAGCGATTTATATTGATTCTTACATTTAAAAAAATAGTCGTGAAAGTACCCGCAAATGTCATTGTACAAAAATTATGTTTTTTTTTCAAAACATTAAATTGCATAACGTGCACTTGAAATCTTTAAATGATATATCGCCATTTACTATTATCAGTAGTAATAGTAAATTATACTTTACAATCTTTACATGTATTCACTGAATACATTCTTTGAAAATATAATTTCAGCGAGAATTTGATTGGTAAAGAAATTTGAACGAATAAATAGTTATTCGAAAATTGAGTAAATGAGAAAAATGAACATAAAAGCTAGCGAACGCTTGCTCGTGCACATGATAGTCTGGTGTATGGAATATTTTTGATCAAGGCAGAGATGAGGTGTGAGATTGCTGATGTAATGGAACAAGAGACTCCGTCAAAATCGGGCTGCTAAAAGCCCCCCTTGGCCGGTAGACCTAGTCCCGAGAGTTACTTCCCAGTTTTCGGCATTTCTCAGACGTTGCGCGTCGGTAATTGATGAAGTTAAAGAATGTTAAAAATGAGTTACCCCCGAAGTTAAAATTGCACGAGTTACCATGAACATAAATTGCTAACTGCATATTTAATAAATATGCAGTTAAATATTATTTATTTACCACTCGCATCTACCTCTAGTTTCTTAACCTTCTCCCTTACGTCGTCGTCCACTACCACATAATCAATTACCGTTCCCCTCTTTCCTGTTTTTCGTCTGGTCTGATCATTTCTCCCGCCAGTCTGGTCGACTACAGGGAGCAGATGCTGAGTCAGACACTGGCCTTTGTCATACAAACCAGACAAAAAGAAAATGGAAAATAAAAATAAAGGAAAAGGATAAGTACTCACGCCGTCTTGGATGGGAAAATGGGGTACCATTTTGGTTCTACTGGAAGAGCAACAGAAAAACATCGAGGCGCTACAAAAGTCCGTCTTCATAGCCAACAGCATCCTGTCCAAGAACACATCGATACCAGTAAAGGATGGCATAGCAAAAGCACAGGAGCACATGGGAAGTATGCGGAGCACCGGCCTAGCTCTAAAAGTGGCGAGAGATAGCCTCGATAAGGAACTGTCGGAAACTAGGCTACCGACAAGAGTACGCAGACAAAGGGAGAGCCGTTTCACTCGGGAATAAGGTCAATAATCCGCAATCAGCCCCAAGGAGTAAAAAGAGAGGAGCATCCAAAACTCCGGAAGAAAGCACCTCAAAACGGGGAGTGACGCGTCCACGAAAATCTCTGCCGCCACTCTCAAAGACCTGGAGATGTAGATAGAAACGGAAGAGGAAAAGGATAAGCGCAGGGGCCAGAAGGAAGATGGCCCGTGGGCAAAAGGAAGAAAAAAAGATCTCCAAAAAAGAAGGAGAAGGCGGAACCAAAGACGAGGCCGAAGCGGGCCAGGAGTCAGGCCTAGCGACGCGCTCAAGTTAACGGCGAAGGAAGGTCAGTTCTACGCAGATATCCTATAAGATATAAAGAAGGGGGTGAACCCGACATCGACAAGCACGGAGGTCCTCTCCATCAGGAGAAAAAAAAGGAAGAGATCCTTATTGTTCTTAAAAAGGGACAGGACAACACTGCATTCAGGCAAGCACTAACCGGCGCGATTAGAAGCGAGTCGAAAGTCAAGCCCTTGATCGTCAAAGATCCCTAGAGATAAGGGATTTAGAAGAAAGGACAAAGGAGACAGCTACAGTCGAAGCTGTGAGGGAGAAACTAGGGAAAGGAGATCTAGAAATACCGTGCCAGTTCTTCACGAGGTACGGTAAAGCCAAGATAACAGTGATACAACTGTCTCAGGCCAACGCGAAAGTCCCGAAAGGAAAGAATCCTGTTGGAAATAAGCCACAATCATAAAGACTGAAGCATGGAAACCAGTTGTACGACGTGTGCAATCAAGGATCTTCTAGACACCAAGCACACCGCAGGCAACCGACTCAGCTCGAGCTTTAGGGAAGAGCTAAGAAAGGCGGCTAACGGGCGCCAGAAATAAGGGTACTGCAAGTCAACCTAAATGGGCGCAAAACAGCACTAGACCTGCTTAAACAAACGGCTAAAGAAAGGGAGGTGGGAGCCAATTTAAAGACGGGCAAAGCACAGGGCCTCGATGGTGTACCGAACAAGGCCACCGAACGCGTCCTCGGGTTGCGGATAGAGGGTCCCTGTACCAAGGGTTTCTGCTCAATATGGTTACAACAGTGTACTCGTGGTTCCCCACTTATACCTTCTGGTGAAAACAACCGCGTCTGTCTTACTCGGATTGACCGATAGTCTAGTTTTCTTACACCAATTATCCAGTATCATCAGTGCTTGCTACATTACTCCGAAGAGCGCATCCAGATGCTTGCTATGACGTGGTGACCCTGACTCTAGAGTATATGAAACAGTTCATTTCCTACTAAGCACCACAGCAAGGGCAATAAAACTCCTTCCTGCGGACATCCCGAATCAACGGTTCCACATAAAGTGGTATCACCATTAGTTGTAGTTAGATTCCTGTTGGCCAACATGTGGCAAGTCCATTCCACGACTGCAGTAGGCGCACCATGTGTGATCATGGCCCTTCGGATCACCTCTCCAGAGGAGGTATTAAAGGCTCCTTCGATGTCCATGAAGGTTCCAATCGCTACGCCTTTCTCCTTCAGTTGTCCTTCAAATAGATTTACTGCTCCGCTTAGGGCAGTCGCCGTCGAGTGATCAGCCCTATAGACGTGTTGCTCTTTGCGAAGTTGCCTTCTTGACAAGACCTTATCGCGGATATATCTATCCACAAGTCTTTCCCTTTCTTTAGTAGGAAAGATGTTAGGCTGATGGGACGGAAATCCTTGGGTAAGGTATAACCGATCCTACCTGCTTTCGGTATGAAGACTGCTCTCGTACACCTCCATGCCGCCGGAACATGTCCCAACGTCAAACTAGCCCTAGCAAGTCTCACTAGCGGCCCTATGATGATCTCTTCAGGCCTCTGTAAGAGGACCGGATATGTGCCATCTGGGCCAGGAGATCCGTAAGGACTTCAGGGCTCAGCTGACCTGGCAGGGGTGACAATTTCGTTGGCTAGCCGCCGTTTCGGCCCCAGTTGGGCGACAGGCGACTTTGGTTGCATCTGAGGTGTCGTCGCCATTTCGCCTAACCTTGAAAAGCCCGGAAAAAGTGCCTTGATCAGGTGAGCCAGGGTATCTCCGTCCGACTCGGAGTACCCCCCACCGGGAAATTTCAGAGTGCCGAGAATAGCGTCCGGATTTCGAGAAAGCAGCTTATCCAGTCCAGCCGCCTCAGCTCCCTTCTCGATCTCTGTGCAAAAGTTGGTCCAGCTTTCTTGCTTTGCCTTACGTATTGCACCCCTGTATTCATCCCTCATCGTTGTGAATGATGTCCATAGTTCCTTCGTTTTGCCAGTATTGGCATGTCTGAACCTCTCTCTGGTTTCCCTGCGAAGCTCTTCGAGTTTCCCATTCCACCAGTGCGTTTCCCCAGCATTTCGAACTCTTGTAGGTCGATAATTACTTTCAGGAGTAGCTTTGATGGCTTCCGTGAAAATGATGGCTGCCATCTCCAGGGTATCCACTTCTCGAATTGACCTGGGAACCTCTGAAAGTGCACATCTTAGATCCGTGGAAAACAGATCCCAGTCCGTCTTTCTTGCATTTCTGACCCATTTGGGGCCAGCGGGTGCAATGAATTTCAACACGAACTCTATCTGTGAGTGATCTGAGAGAGTGGGTTCATCTGAAACTCTCCACCTCTTGATATTATCTCTAAAACTATTTTAAAGAAATAGCGCCCAAAGAAATGATTTCTTTGAATCAATGCACGAGTTTGTTGCTTTTAAACAATATTCAATACAATTAAGTAAACAGTTTTCATGGCTCAAATAAATGGAATCAAAGAAATGCATTTCATTGGATTCAACCAATTTTTTTTCAGTGTAGAGTAATATATTTTCTTCAGGATATTTAGTACTTTTAAAAAAACGTTTTATCTGTGTAAACAATTTTTCCCGGTAAATCGTGAAAAAAATATTATTTTCTGTAATTAATGACACAATCAACGAATGGTAAAAGTAGTTTTTTTGGTTTAAAATATTTATTAATTCAGTACTCGGTTTTGTATTTTGAGGCTGCACGGTTGAAAATTTTTGTCTAATATCTCGCATACGTCATTTACATAATCATATCTTGAAGCACACAGATTGTTAATTATTTAAACTATTCTAAATTGTTCAAACATTTTGTCTCCTTGGAGTCTTGTTAAGTTATTGTTTTCGGAATTTAATGTCACAATTAACCAATGTTGATAGGCACATCTTTTTCAGTAGCATTTGCTAATTATTGGTATGATTTTAATTTTTTCAAACTACTGCTTCTCCTTTAAATCGTGAAAATTGATTTTTTCTGCAATTAATGACACAGTCCACGAAAGTAAAGGGTAATATGTTTTTGTTAACCATTTTTCGCAGTTGTGTAAACAATTAATAATCACTCACTTGCGCCTTTTCATACTCTCTAAATATGAATCAGTGAAAAATTCACTGATTGGAATAGTAGTTGGAAATTTCACTGATTAGTCAGTGATTCCGGACTTATTCATTAATCAATTCAGTAACACTAGAGTAAATCATGTGAGACCTCTTAGTTTTAAAGTAAAGCGTTGTTGTTATTCTTTTGCTTGAGTAGCAAAAATAATTTTGTGATAGAATAAATTTATGAATTTTCGGACTATAAGTGTGCTGAATTTACTGGGGGAAAGATATAATCTAACTTGTATAAAAAGTACTTACTTGCCGAATGTGTACATGACAGTCGAATCTAGAAAGTAAATAAATAATATGAGGTTTTTTGTCATTTAGAAGCATCAAAACTTTTCACCTCTTTTAATATTTGATCACATTTATGGGTTTTAAGTATTTACCATGGTCATTTCATGGAATCCACTAAAATCTTATTTTATTATGACTGCTAAATTGACTTGGTGCAGTGCTGCCAACTCTCAAAAGTGTTACTTTCACTTAATGAATAAGTAACTTTTCACTGGTTGTCAGTGACCCTATTCTAGCTATTTGAATCAGTAAGATTTCACTGACAATCAGTGACTTTTCACTGATTCAGATTTAGAGAGTAGAGATGGACGAGAAAAGGCTAGTTCTTTCAAATCTCTTACACTCTGTCGCTTATTATTCAGTATTTCCTCATCTCAGAACGTACACCCTATGTTGTTCAATGAATGAAATGAAATTGCTCCATGGAAAGTATAGTACTTTTTACATTCTCATCCTAATGAGAAGGTATTGGTTTTATGTAAAATTTGACTTAGTCGGTTTTCATCAAATCTCCACTCGGGTTTATAACGAAATAATCCAATATGAATCACTTTTGTACACATGTAATATACACTAGGTACATAAAACGATGGTCAAGATAGATTTTTAACCTGACCGACACGCGGCATTGCTCGAAGTTTGTCAGCTGAATTCTTCTCCACGCATTCGAGCGTGACCGCGCTCAGAGTGGGGGTTTATGGCTTCTAGGAATTATACTCCCCTACAGCCCCGAAAACGGCATTGCTCGGAGTTTGTACTGTATTAAAAAAGTTTACAGGGGGAATGAATTCTCTTGAATAACATTAGTGTAGGTATTACATTCCAAAGGTTTTGAGTCGAAATGTATGGAAGTTCAATCAAATGGTTGAATTTTCACTCGAACAGATAAGTTGTCAACAAGAAATGAGTTTTCAAGGACGAATACTTGAATTTTCAATTATTTGAATTTTTAACTCGACAATATGCATTAAAATTTAACAAAAATGATTGATTCCTCAACCAAAACAGATGATCTTTCAACGACACTATTGCACTTTAAACCAAAACAGATAAATATTCAAACCATAAAGACTAATTTGCAACTAATAAAGATTCTTCAGTCAAGAAAGAAAAAAAAAACTTTCAACCAAATTGTAAAACGTTTAAGCCATTTGTGCAAGAAAAAACACATTTGCGTTAAAATTAAGGGTCAAAGCATCGTCAACTGTAATTTGTTGTTTGTGAATTCTCTTATGTTAAAGCTCCTTCGGCTTTAAGAGGGCTGGAGACATGAGCTTTTGTAAGGTCATCGCCGGCCACCGTTTCCTTCGAAAGTATAAGGTAAAATATGACTTGTGTGTCAGGAATGTCAGGATTTAGAAAAGAATCAGCTTCAAAGGACATTTCTCAAATTTTTATAAACATTTATCTTATTAAAAATATACTTGGTCAAAGTTACCCTACTTTTGAAAACTAATTTCTCGGCTCGTAATGAATATTTCGCAAATTTTCAAAATGTCCAGACTAAATTGATATTTTATCTACAAATGTATGTATTTAATTAAAAAAATTCTCCTAAATAAATATGAAAAAACATGGGCAGACGAAGTGTCTACATCGAGTAAATTTAAGGCGAGTAACTACCGATCCTGGCGGCCAAATATTGAGGAGACCTTTAGGCTCGCCCACGCTATTGTACTCACTACAATGCATACCCCTCACCTCACCCCGTCAAGTTGTTGGGCCTACTGTAATTCACATCTGGCACCACTCTCAAGAAAATCTTCTGAAATTCATTTCTGAATTTTCTCTCTAGCCACCAAATAAATGTACGAAATGTTAAGTCCTCAACAAATTTGCCAAAAATACTTCTCTGACGTTAAACGGATGTGCATGTTTCTTGAAATTCTGATTCGAATGATATATACTTTTAGGAGTCACTTTTGTCATAAAAATTGGCCATAATAATCGAAAAATGAAAAGAATCCAAGTTTCCTATTTTGGCAATCGATGGTCAACAGCAAAAAGGTGGATAGCATTTGATCAAGCATATTTTTTTCAATATTTAAAAATTTTTAATTTGAGAAATATTCGTTCAACCTTATTTTTAAAATCGGGTCATAAAGTGTGTCAGTTGCATTTTGCTCCGAAAGATATTTTATTGGAACGAGAAGTAAAAGCATAAACATAAACTTATTTCAATGTAAACTAAATATTGTATTTCTAATTTTACTTGTTAATTGCATTTAGAGGCTGAATATGTAGTTTCTATTTTTATTCATATATTTGTTCAATTTGAATGGACAAAATATATAAGTAAAAATAAACTCCGGGTATCAAATACATACTTAACCTCTAAATCCAATTAACAAATAAAATTAGAAATACAATATTTAGTTTACCTTAAAATAAGTTTATGTGAAAAAAGAAAATAAACAAAATAAATTGTATAAGTTTTTAAATAAAAAATTAATACTATAAACTTACTACTTCGAACACATCATAATTCTTCCATCAGCTGCTTTTACTTCTCGTTCAAATAAAATATCTTTCGGAGCGAAATGCAACTGACACACTTTATGACCCGATTTAAAAATTATATCGTCGCGTGGTATTGCTTTCTGCCATAGTTTTGACATTTCGTCCAACTTTTGGCAAAAGAAAAACACTTTCGTAAGATTAGAATTATAACCCGAAGTACATCTCGGAGCTATACACCGGTTTCCGCTTTTTTTTTCTTTTTTTTTCACTATTCCCGTGTTCTTGGTTTTCTTTTCTTTTGGGGGGTCTCTTTCCTTCTCAATTTTCCCCATAATTTATAATTAAAATCATTCGTCAGAACACTTTCTTTTTAAATAAAAATTATAAAAATTATAAAAACCAGAGCCTGCCTGTACATCTGCCATGTCTTTGTTGGCAAATTCAGGTTTACATGCCACCCAGCGTCACCTACAACTCAGCTAACACAAAAAAGCTGCGTGAACTAATCGAAATACACGGGCAATGCATAGGGCTGGCTTGCACTTAATGCATTCCGGAATAAGTAAGGTTATATTTTGTTCTTTTCCCACACCCGCTACCGTTACCAACCTTTCAAGTCCGCCATTTTTTACGTTTATTACATTTTTATAAAAGTTCGAGTTACGCGTAACCGTGCAACCCTGAGCGGAACCAAATCTTTGGCGGAACGGTGTGAACGCGAAATAACGCAATCATAAAGGCGGCTACATTCGTGACAATTTCATTGTTGCTAAAAGTCACTAGCTTTGTGCGTCACGCCCAGTTTTGCGCTGCCATGGGACGGCACCCTTAACGCGCAAAATGTCAAAGTACTAGCTTGTGACCTCTAGCCAGCCCTATGCATCGACCGTGTATGTGTATGGGGTAGTTGTTCTCTTAGCATCTGGTGGGGTATCGTAGTTCAAATAAATCCAACAGATGGCGCTCCGAGCAGGTTTGCCCGTTTTTGCATTGTTGCGTATAGCAAAAATACTAAACTTCGTTTAAAACTTGATACTTTCTATGAAAATAAAAGAAGAACATAGTTTTCAGTAACAATAAGAGAAGCTGTAATTAGTAATAAGAAAAATTCATGAAAACATGTAATTGAATAGTAGGAAAATTGAATATAAAGATGAGTTTTTTTAAAACAGTTTGAATTGTATTCATATTTTTCAACGTTCCCGAATTTACGGATTCCGAGAATTGACGCCGCGCCGCGGGTAGGCTTGTCAGGAGCTGCGCGGGGTGTCCGGGGTTTACGAAGGCGTGACAAAACGTAGCTAAATCCGGTTTAGTCAGGGTAGGTCAGGTCCAAGGACAGCCCCAAAACCGACGTTAGATCCGAGTTCGACTGTATATAATAAATGGCCGGAATATTGTTGACATTTTGTAAATAGCCTTCACTGTCTAAATATACAAATGCTTCGGGTGGTATGTAGCCAGTTTTTCTTGTTTTTTCATAGTAGACAGGGTTTGGACAAAAAGGTCCCGAAATTAGTGCATTTTCGTTATCAGAGGCTGCGCTAGCGATGTGTTTCCTAATTAGTTTTAATATAAAGTTATCAATCCGAGGGATATTTGCTCGGTCGTATAATTTTTGGTTAGAATACTGCCTTTTATAGTTAGTCTTCGGCGATTTATACATTTTTAGACAAGCTCTGAGCCAGTTTCTTTCGAAGACTCTTCATTTTTATTATACCAGATCTTACACCCGTACGTCAGTATGGGCCTTATCAGCAACATGTAACATAGTATTTTGACTTTAGGGTTCAAATGAGTTGAATGGAAAAGATGCTTGGCATTAAAATAAGTTTTTTTTGCTTTATCGCGGGCTTTTTCTACTTGTATATCATGCCTCAACCGATCATCGAGTTAATCTCCTAGATTTTTAACCACGTTTTTGTGTTCCAGATATTGATCTCCGTTTTCGTTTGATTTTATTTTAAATTCCCTCCAAACCTTGCGATATTTGTTGTTTACTTCGTTCATTTTAGGCCTGAAAAGAATTGTCTCAGATTTATTGAGATTGCATTTTAACTTCCATGTATCAAAAAAGAACAGTAGTTTCAAAAATATATCTTGAAGATCGGCTTGAGCTTTACGTAGGCATTTGCTGATGACGTAGATTATTATTTCGTCACTAAATCCCAGGCCTTTTTTTATGTTCAACGTTCAACCCATAACACCTCAACAAGTCACATATATAAATAATAAAAAGAATGGGACAGTTTACTGCACCCCGTTGCAGACCTTCACTGAGCCCGAATGTCAGGTTCGATTTATTATCGCTGTCAAAGACAAACATTTTCTTACCCTGTAACACATTCCATACGATTTTTATAAAATGTTTAGAAAATTCTTCCTTTAACCCGGCGCGATGGGGGTGGAAAAGTGTTACACGGACGTAGGGGTGAGTCATATAGACACGCTTATTAAATATGAATTATACCAGTACTTTGTAACAGTTCAAGTTTCGCTTTAAAATTTTATACCTAAGCAATTTTAAATTAAAAGACCCAGGACATGCAAACTCAGATTGAATCAGACAATTTGACAATAAATAAACTTATTTTATTTAACTCAATATTATTTTACAACACATCTCTGCCATCGTATATTATATATAATACTAATTCAGTAGATTGATTAAATAAATCAACAGTGATTCGTAGCATTTGATCATATCTCTCAGTCTCGAATTGTCTTTGAGCGATTTTCCTAAAGCGAAAATATTATTTCAAACGTGATGAGAATGTGTTCGTTAAATCCAAAGGAGCTTTAACAAAAGAGAAGTCACAATCACCAAATTACAGTTGTCGATGATTTGACCTTTAATTTTATAAGGTCCGGACGTAAATGTGGGTGAAATACAAAGACCGAGTCCGTAGCGCCAGGTAAAAACATCATCGAGCGCGAAGCGCGAGAACTAACAGTCGCGCGCCCTAGGCGCACTCAAACTTGCGAGCGATGCGCGTGATGAGAATGTGCCCGCGCATCGGGCAGATTTTTTTACTTGAAGACTTATGTTTTTAATTCATTGTCCAAGAATTTTACGCATTTCACAACGTTTTTACTACATGGTTCGAAACGTTGCCTTTTTTTATAGATCAAATTTCGTTTTTTATGTTACTGACCTTCTTCTCCGGAGACTTGCTAATACATTATTTTTATTCCGTTCACTCTCACTCGAAAAATTATTTGAATATGGATTTCCATATTCGGACATATAGCTAATGTGACGTACTAAAAATTCCACATAGTACTTGTAATCGTAAAATTATTTGTATATATTCCGAGTATCTGATTTTGAAATTGAACATTTTAAAGTTTGAACTGATTTGCTGTGAAGAGGTCGAAAGTCTGGGTCCGTCGAAAGCTGCTGACCAGAGTACAGGTGATTGGTTAACTGCAAATAGGTAGGGGTTTGTCATCGACTCAAGAGGAAGTGCCTCCCTCAACTCAAATATTATCCTCATAATTGTATACTGATCTTCGAGTGAGGTAGTGATTTTCCTGATGTTTGAAAAGTGTTTCCTATGAAGCTTTGTCCGAAAGTCAGCAATTTGGAAGTGTCATTGTGGCACGCGCACAACAAATTAAAAAAATGTTAGACTTTTAGATGAAGCGAGGTAATTATATCATTCTTTCATTTTCTTTCACCATAGTCATTTATTATTTTTATACTTGTAATTCACGCGGACGCTAAGTTGGCGGACGAATATTTACCAAAAAGTATAATACGTAAATAGGTTCGTGAAAAAAGTTGCACTGTCTGAATGTTTGCATATTATATAAGTGATACAAAATTCAAAATCAGCACATTTAAAAGAAAATTATTACAAGTTAAGGCATAATATTTGCTTAAAAACTTGTCGCTTCTTTCAGTGCAACTGAATTCAATTGATGATTAACTTACATTTGACAGCACTGTTAATAATACAGCACTTTTATAATATTTGCTCTAAAAGTGCATGATAAGGGACAAGATTTTTGTCGAATTAATTATCATTTCATGCAAGAAGTTCTGAAGTAATGAAGAATCCTGTAACCCTTCAAGTACACACTGGGTCAATGTATGTTAAAGACTTTAAAGACACTATGTAATTGATTTTTATTTAATTGAAATTAAATCTATATAATTCAATTCATTATTTATTCATATATTGCAATATGGAAAAATAATAGTTGTGCGTCATATCCCGTGTGGAAATATTTCGGGGCGCTGCACTTTTTCTGTCTAGTCCGCCTTGAGTCGAGACTGGCGCGCCACAGGCTGACTGTCCAGTGGCTAGACTGGGATGTAACGCTCGTATGTTCTGTAATTGTTATGGCATACGATTGTAACAATGTTATGTATAAATGTTCTCTTTTTGTTATGTAACATTTAAAGAACGTGTCCGCTGGGATACTTTACAAGCATGTTGATAATCTTGGTCTGAAATATTTGAATCATTTAATTTTGAATAAAAGGCCTCTTGTATTGGCAATTGTTTTTCGTGCATTTTTACCCAACTGTCAATATAATCATAAGGAAAAACACCTTTCCTTGTTAAGAAATTAAATTCATCATCATTTGCGCAATATTGTCTCGTAATTTTTTTCTCATCATTATTTAAATATGATGCTAATTTTTTGAGGCTACTAGGCATAGATCTAAAAGATTCAATGGATTTAAGCTCCATATTTGTACCTTCTACTTGTTTTGTAAACGACATATATTCCTCTTTGTTTATAGGTAATAATTTAATCTCGAACCTTCTAAATTGAATTATAACACAAACCACGTTTTTTTAACATGGAGCAGAACCATGTCGGTAACATGTCGGTAACAGAAATCTTGCGTTAGAACTCCCTCTACCTGTCTACTAACGCCCTCATAAAGGCACACTCAGAAACCTCACAAACATTTGCTATTACAGGAGAGAATATTATTATTTATATATTTTGCAGGAGAAATGTGAATTTCTTATCTAAAATAACAAACTCTGCAAACCTTTGCAGACATTTTTAAATCATCGTCCTTATTCACAAAGATTCATTGTTCTCAGATATTGAGATAGTGCACTCGGAGAGATTCAATGCACAAATTGATTAAAATAGAAATTATTCTATACAGCAGACTTAGAATTTAGTAATAATTTTTGCAGGAAAAATTTGCAACCAATAAGCAAGTGTCTGCATTAACGGCGCTCAGTAAGAGAGTTCTGTGAGAGAGGGGGGAGGTAGAGAACAGCGCTGACATAATTTAATGCAACTAATTGCAACCGTTGCCGACGTCTTTATACATGATTTTTCAACGCCATTTATATCCTAATGAGAAGGTCTCATGTTTAGAAAAACAAAATTTGTCATTTTAAAAACAGCACACAGATATTAGAATCAATTATATCATAAAATAATGAATTATATTACATTACACTGTATTATATTTTATCATAGAGTATCATAGAGTATCATAGCATATCATAATGTAGGATAGTATATCATAATATATCATTGTATATCATAGTATATCATAGTTGTAGCAATTAGTTTATTTGGGAAAATTAATTGAACTTTTATCACCCAAACCTCACCTTTCTGATTAGAGGAATTAAGTAAGGTTTATACTTCAGAACCCAGAAGCTTCCGACCGATTTTTATAAAACCTTTTGCATTATATTGCTTACTATGTGTAGTATAAATTTAAACAAAAAACCCGGTTCCGTAATTTGAAAATCTATTTTTTTCAAAAATTTCCAAAAATCGATTAAAAACTTGAAGAACTTGAATATATTAAGTCCTAGAGAAACAAAAACACTGTATATATATATATAATTAAAAAACTAAAGGTTAACAACCACCGCAGGGTCCCACTGGGAGTAACTGTCATCTAAAAAGGAGGTGCGAAACTATCACTGGTTCGTAACCTTAAAGCCATACCCGCGTGCCAAAAATATGCCACGGCACTTGCGAGGTGGATGCAGAAAGCTGTCATCCTTGGGTCGCTTCGTGTCCTCAAAACACACTAGAGTTTCGCCGAACTGTCGTTGTGATTTCGTCGTGTCCTGAATTTACTTGATTTAAAAGGATTTAAATTATTTTAGAGTACCTTAAAACTTTGTATTTCACAATTTTGTATTTATTTCGACAATTTGAAGGAATTTTCAAAGATTAGGAATATTTTAAGGTATTTGAAAAGAATACAAGGTATTTTCAAGAGATTTCAACAATTTGAAGAAATTTAAAAAAAAATGAGAAGATTTACAAACTTTTAGAGTTTTCTTTAAGATTCCAAGGATTTTTCATTTGATTTCAGTAATTTAATTGATTTTAGAGAATTTGAAATATTTTTGAGTATTTCAGAAGATTCTAAGGCATTTTCGAAAGCTTTAAAAACTTTCAACTTTCAAGCAATTTTAAAATATTTCAAATAAATATTTAAGTAATTTGAAAAGAATTTAAAGTATTTCCAAAAGATTTCAATAATTTAAAGGCATTTCAAAAAATTTTAAAGGAATTGAGAACTTTTAGTATATTTTAAAAGATGCCAAGACATTCTCAAAAGCTTAAAAAAGTTTCAAGTGATTTTTAAAGAATCAAAGGATTTTTTTTCATTTAAATAATTTGAAACATTTTCAAAGGATGGGAAATATTTTAGGGTGTTTTTAAGAATTGCAAGGGGTTTTGAAGAGCTAACAAAAATGCAAAGAATTCCAAAATATTTTGAAGGATTTTAAATATCTTAGGGTATTTTTAAAGATCCTAAGAATTTTTTAATTGCTTTCAGTAATTTAATGCTACTCATAGGATTTGAATTATTTTACGGCATTTTAAAAGATTCTAAAGAATTTTTAAGAGCTTTAAAATGTTTTAATTGATTTCAAAAGATCTCAAGAGATTTGAAAAAATTTGCATGGGCTATTGTATCGAAGAGTTTCCTAAAATTTCTAAAATATAGATCGATTTTATAGGACCTATGTCAGGTTTTAGGGCATATTGAGACATTCAAAGAAATTTTCAATTGATTTCGGTAATCTGATAGGATTTGAAATGATTTGAATTATTTCAGGGTACTTCAAAAGATTCCGAAGCACTTTCAAGAGATTTAGAAATTTTAAGGCATTCCAAAAGATTTGAAAGTTGTTGAAATATCATAGGGCATTTTAAAAAGACTTCAGTAATTTTAAGTGATTCAATTCTTCCTCTTTTTTCCTTAGTTATTTCTTTGTCTCGAGTGAGCCGAAAAGAAGGTATAGTTTGAAAATTTAATTTTGATTTGTGAATGTATTTCATACTGTTGTTGCATGAAATTATTCATAAGAACATAGATTTCATTTAAATCGCAAATTTAGAAAAACGATTCTAAATAATCGAGGGCACTTTAAAAACTCCACGATCTCGTATTGGCAGACCGCCGATTGAAGGTGCGCGAGATAGCTGAGACATTAAGCATCTCAAAAGACCGCCACTTGCAATATTACGTTAATATTACAGTTTTTAGGAAGGTAGATACTTCTGTCATTCAATTTAATTTGTTTTTAGAAAGAATAAAAAATGTTTTTAAATATTTATCTGTATGATTATTCATAGCCTGTATTGATATCAAATATTCCCGTGCTTTTCGGCACATGCGTAGTTGAAAATATGAATAGCCATCTATCGGGTACCAACTAACTAAAAAGGAACCCTCAAAAGGAGTTCTATTGGAGTCTCAGTTCTAAATGATACCAACTTTTACTTGAGCCGCATCTTTACTGAACACTCAGTTTTTTCTGTGTTCTGTTTGGAACGTTTTGCGAAATTTTGGTAATTGGCTGTGATATATGCAAAAGCCCATGATTTTTTTGTTATGGTTTCGCCCTGGAAATTGCCTTGTCGTCAATTTTCACTATCATATACGTAATTAGCGCGTCAAAATACACAAGGTTTTAGAAAATGTAAAAAAAGGATCTCATGAGGCACCCTAGTATATATTTCTCTTGATTGAAAACACCACAGTGTAAATGTCAAAGTGAATCTACTTTTTTTCCACCTTTGACAAATTCTTGGACGTATGAATTAGAAGGACCCAGCGCAACAGTCGCGCAGTGAAATGCGCAATCGATTCGGGGGTACAGACACGCCATGTTGCGGTATAGGTGTTATGATTGGCTGATGCGTGGAACTACGTTGGAAAGACGAGTGCAAACGATACATATGACGTAATCTGTCGGCACTCGTCTTTCCAACGTAGTTCCACGCGTCAGCTAATTATAACACGTATACCGCAACATGGCAGCTCTGTCCCATTGTGCATTATCCCGCGTGCCTGCTACGCTGAGTCCTTCTAATTATTATATAATTCATACGTCTGAGGATAAATTCATGAAGGTTTTTGTAACGTAAGATGAGAACTATTTGTTTCTTTGTGTTAATTATGTAATGTTTAAATGTATGCTCTATGTGCATAAGCATTATTTGGTGGCGATACTAGTTTCTCATTGAAGTATACACTGGAACCTGGAATTAGAAACCTCTAATTTACGGTATTCCTAGAACTGATGGCCCGCAGTTTCGTGGTGAGAGAGAAAGAGGCTTGCTCAGCCATGCCTTACAAACAGCGGCAAAGGGATTCGTTTGGATTCCCTAGACGTAAGATCAAAGCCACTGCAGACCATGCCCGAAACTGTTCAACATTCCAGGTTGCAGTGTATATCTTAAAAATGTATTGCAAATTATTCCTAAAAACAAACTTCCAAATTCGTCACACGGAAGAAAGTAAATTGGACAAATGACAAATTGAAACTGTAAGCTTATGATTTCCACTTTCAAGTTGTAAAAATAAAAGTTTTTCGCAGCATTGTTTGCTATGTAAACTGTAATTATGGTGCATTCATGTTGAAAATGCAAATATTACGGTTTCAAATTGTGAGTGAAAGGAATACTGGTACAGATTGTAGACGTTACCATGCGAAACTGTATTATTATTATTATTATTATTATATCATTAAGCCGTTTTCCTTTCGGGGTAGGCGTGAATTGCTCGGTGGTAAAGTTGTAAAATATAAATGTTATAAACTGTTCTCACTTAATTATCGTAGACCTAATCTATCATTGCGTACACTTTTTTTCTGAAATATACGAATTGAAATGAAAATACTAAGACAC
This sequence comes from Andricus grossulariae, assembly GCA_011634705.1. NCBI lineage: Eukaryota > Metazoa > Arthropoda > Insecta > Hymenoptera > Cynipidae > Andricus > Andricus grossulariae. Next base: position 167,419,794 of record JAABKJ010075445.1, on the reverse strand, counting down.
CCTGCGAATCCCGCTTTGCGACAATGACACATTGGACCTATATGTCGATGCTTGTGAATTCATGAAGATTGTATTTCAATTTCAAATCTTTCTACACGTGCAAATACAGTGCAAAAATCATTGGTCAATGCGTCTGAATTCGTGGGAGTGAAACACACACTTGAATTCGCCCCAATACATCACGGCGAATTTCAGCAAGTGTTGATTTATAAAATGTAACCTGTAACAGAAAAACTAACCTGCGGGGTATATCGAATTTATCGTGAAGGTTTAGTAGATATTCTCGTAGCTCAGTGGCGGGTATTCTGGACTGATAAAACAGAGTTCGCTGTTTAAAGTCTCGACGCATACACTTGAATAAAAAATGTTTTCAGTTGACCTGGATCACGCATTCATATGAATTCAAACGCATTGAATTCGAAGCAGGGTCCCTGTTGAATTAGGACCAGACTAACAAGTTTGTAGACGGGCCTCAGCATCCAGGCAGGCACAAAACGTGCAGTCGAGACTTTCCCATCCTTGCAATTCTCGTAGACGGTGACTTTTTTAAAATGTAGATGCTCAGCCCGGAAATGGTACTAGAAAGCTCGGGAGCGATCTCGCAGGATCTAGGGGATCTCGAGGCAGGCCATAGACTTGTTAACTTACTCTTGTAACCGGGTCTCGATCACTCTTCCTCACTATCTAGGCGACCAGGCTAGAGAATTTATTCTCGGCAATGAGTACGAGGGTAGTAAGGGCAAACGGCCTGTGAGTTTGTGCACGAAATTTTAGATTTAGATCGGAAGAAATTTTGTACCATCTTCTAGAAATTCTACGAGAGTGTTACATGCGAATAAATTTTCTGAGCAAAAATTTCATTCTGACTTAAAATAATTTAGTATGTTTGGAGTTACAGTGCAAACAGCATAGAGAATTAATTCTTGACCCCGAGTCTGCCAAACCTTCAAATTTCTTCTCTTAGAAAATTCTTTGAATTGATGAAGTAGGCTGCATATTTAGAAAGAGATAAAATAAAAGAGATTTCATATCCGACTGTTTGGATTTCGACAAATTCAGAATTTGGAAAAATAGATTTGTTTTCTTCCCACAAGATAGGGCCTAAAAGAATATTCAGAAAAATAAGAAAAGCGAACAAAAACATTTATATACGTGTAGATAGGTACCTCCTACAAAATTCAGAAGTTTTTAGTGTGTTATACATTCAGAAATAATTATTTAGTACTCAAGTGTGATTATAATCAAATCTTGAAATATTTTACTTAGAATCATTCGACAAGATATATATATATGGGTAACTCAGCTGACCCTAAACATGACAGGCCAATAACTTGTCTGAACACACTGTATAAGATCTTTACAGCTATCCTAAATGATAGAATTGTTCGGACAATTGGACCTGTGTGGCGAGAGATGTACGAACAACGCGGCTCAAAGAAAGGCGTAGCAGGATGTCGTTCGTCAGTGTATTTCATAGTAGATTCGGTCAGCTCCGATTCCCAAAAGTTATTTTTCTTGGTTCAGAAAAAAATCTTAATACTGTCGATTTTTGATAGATATTGCAAATAGTCTCATTAACAACATGTAAAAAATCTAAAGTTCTCAGACTTATATATTACTGAAAAAATAACACTTCTGTTGAGTTCGTTAGTGTATTTCGCAGTAGACTCGGTCAGCACCGAATCCCAAAAGCTATTTCTCGGTTCAGAAAAAAATCTCAATAATGTCGATTTTTGATAGATATTGCAAATAGGCTCATTCAGAATATGTAAAACCTAACCTTCTCAGACTTATATATACCTGGAAAAATAACAATTTTTATGAGTTCGTCAGTATATTTCATAGTAGATTCGGCCAGCTTCGAATCCCAAAAGTTATTTTTCTTGGTTCAGAAAACATCTTAATAATGTAGATTTTTGCACAGATATTGCAAATATTCTCATTAACAACATGTAAAAAATCTAAAGTTATCAGACTTATATATAATTGAAAAAATAACACTTCTGTTGAGTTCGTGAGTGTATTTCGCAGTAGACTCGGTCCGCTCCGAATCACAAAAGTTATTTTCCTTGGTTCAGAAAAACATCTTAATACTATCGATTTTTGATAGATATTGCAAATAGTCTCATTAACAACATGTAAAAAATCTAAAGCTTTCAGAATTATATATAACTGAAAAAATAACACTTATGTTGAGTTCGTCAGTGTATTTCAGAGTAGACTCGGTCAGCTCCGAATCCCAAAAGCTATTCCTTGGTTCAGAAAAAAATATCAATAATGTCGACTTTTGATAGATATTGCAAATAGGCTCATTCATAACATGTAAAACCTGAGGTTCTCAGACTTATCTATAACTGGAAAAATAACAATTCTGTTCAGCTCGTCAGTGCATTTCATAGTAGACTCAGTCAGCTCCGAAACAAGCACTTTTCACTTAGTTTGGTAATAATTAATGCAAGTTAACGAACATGATTATTTAAATAATTGATTATTGTTTATAACTGTCTTCTCTCAGACTTATCAATACCTGGAAAAATAACAATTCTGTGTGAGTTCGTCAGTGTATTTCATAGTAGACTCGGTCAGCTCCGAATCCCAAAAGTTATTTTCCTTGGTTCAGGCAAAAATCTCAATAATGTCGATATTTGATAGATATTGCAAATAGGCTCATTAATTACATGTAAAACCTAAGGTTCCCAAACTTATGTATAACTGGAAAAATCAAAATTCTGTGTGAGTTTGTCAGTGTATTTCATAGTAGACTCGGTCAGCTCCGAATCCCAAAAGTTATTTTTCTTGGTTCAGGAAAAAAAATCAACAATCTCGATTTTTGTATAGATATTGAAAATAGTCTCATTAACAACGTGTAAAAAACCTAAAGTTCTCAGACATATATATATAGCTGGAAAATAGACATTCCTTTGAGGTCATTTCATAATAGATGCGGTTAGCTCCGAATCCCAAAAGTTATTTTTCTTGATTCAGAAAAAAATCTCAATAATGTCGATTTTTGTATAGATATTGCAGAAGAGAGGATTGAAAATGATCGACGTAAGTTTAGATAAACGACGAGATAGAAAAAGATAGACGTTGCTAGATGTAATATAGGATGAGATAGAGAAGAGGAGGTTAAAAAACGATACACAGAAATTTAGATTAACAAAGACACAAAACTTTGACTTAAATAAATACAGGGTAAGATGAGACAGAGATAAAGAAATATTGACGTGGATAGATAAAGATAGGATGAGATAGAGAAGCCGGTATTGAAAAAGATAGACCTGAATTCATATAGAAAAATAGATAGAAAAAGATAGACGTTGATAGATGCATGATACAATGATATAGGGAAGAGGAGATTGTAAAGGTTAGATGGAAATTTAGATTATTTCACAGATAAAATAATACTGACGTGGACAGGTAAAGGATATGATGAGATAGAGAAGAGGGTATTGAAAATGATAGACGTGAATTCAGATTAAAAAATATATAGAAAAAGATAGACGTTAATAAATGAAGGATAGGATGAGATAGAGAAGAGGGCATTGAAAAAGATATACATGAATTCGGATTGAAAAATAGATAGAACAAGATAGACGTTGATAAACATAGAAGAGGATGAAATTATGAAAAAGAGATTGAAAAAGATAGAAGGGAATTTAGATTGACAGTTATATAAAAAAAGATTGACGTAGATAGATAATGGATAGGATTAGATAGAAAAGACGGCATTGAAAAAGATAGACGTGAATTTATATTGACGAAGAGATAGAGTGGGATACATTCTTTCTATCTCTTTCTATCGTAAAGATTCAAAATTATTCAAAAAGATAGGATCTATATCTTTTTCTTTCCAGCCGGGTGACGCTAGGTGGCTAAGGGTAAAAGTAGCCAACAAGTGAAATCAGGCTTCAAGACTATAAGTAGAGGCCTGGCAAACCGTTTTCATCCAAGTTCAACACAGTTGTCGACTGTAAGGTATGGAAATTAATTTTAAGTATGTAGGCATAGAATCATGGACGTCACCTTGTCTTTCTGATACGTGGCCAACGTCAAATTAATTTTCTAAATGAATTTTTTCACTTTTTGATGTACTCCCTAATTCTGAGGGATAGAAAAAGATAAGAGCCCTCCGTCACGAAGGATACAGAGAGGGATTGGAAGAGATTGAAATTCATAATAGATAGATAGACTCAGGGATAGAAAAAGATAAGAGTCTTCGGTAACGAAGGATAGAGAAAGAGATTGAAAACGATTGAAATTCGTAATAGATAGATAGACTAGGGAATAGAAAAAGATAAGAGTCTTCGGTCACTAAGGATAGATAAAAAGATGGAAAATTATTGAGATTAGGGATAAGAAAAGATAGCGTTTTAGGGATGCAAAGAGACCCATTGAGAGAGATAGAATAGTTCTATCTTTTCCTATTCCCAAATTTCTATCTTTTTCAATCTGTTTATTACCAGCAGGGATGTCATTCTAAGTGGACCTGAAAAGGTACTTAAGGTAGAAGCATTCGCGCTTACTAGGGCCATAACTACATCTGACGGATCTCCGGGAACAAGATTGTTTGCGCTCGCAGGATCAGTACTTATGCGTTCGGTGGCTTTGTCATAGGCCCTTCAGTTCTATTCAAAAGGAATAGAAACCGAAACCGAATATATATATATCACCGAACACCCTAGAGTTCGGTATACTGCAAATAATAATTTAAATGGAAACACGACGACAAACCGGCGAAACCTCCACATTGAGTGAACGAATCAACTCAAGCATGACGTGCTAGACTGCTATGATGTCAGCATTATCCCTGTTCGCGGAGGCTTTATGACGCGTATGCACACTGTGTGGTGCCGGTAGTATCTTGAACAAGCTGCAGACGAAGATAAGGAAGCGACATTAAGACCATCCGCGGAAAGCAGACACTTTCTGAGAGATGATAGCGATCTCAGGACAAGGAGGAACATTGACATACACGTTCCTCCTAAGCCCCAAGATCTGGCTGAAATGGATGCCTCCCTTCGTGAAGATATCTGGGAGGCCGTTCACGGAATGGGTTCGAAAGTTCGCTCAAGAACTAAGGATCTTCAATCATACACTGAACAAGTCAAATCTCCTGACAATCAAGCAGGACATTGTTGACAAAATACGGATGTTATCTGACGCAAGGAAGAGAATACAGAAGAGGGAGAGATGGATCAGAGAGAATCAACCGTTTCTCGCTGACCTATCTCACCTCCTCAGTGATCACCCTGTTTCTGTCAAAAATCCACCCAAGCCCAATGAGGAGAGGAGGAGAGAATTTGGAGATAGGTATACAGGATCCCAAAAACACTGGAGTTGAAAGCAGATACTACATATGTATTAAATCTTTAAAAAAAAAATATAAAAAATCTGTCTGCTTCGTGAACACATTCTTATCGCGCTCCATACGCGCGTCTCGCAAGATTAAGCGTGTGAGGCGCGCGTCTTTTTTTATCTCGCACTCGATAATGTATTTGCACGCGCTATCCTTTCGGTCTTTATATTTCCCCCAAATTTGTGCAGAGACCGTTTAAAATAAAAGGTCTAAGCATCGGAAAATGTAATTTGGTGATTGTGAATTCTTTTTTGTTAAAGCTCCTGCAGCTTTAACGAACACATTCTCATGACGTATCTCGTGCTTCGAACTCGATTATGTCCAAAATTCGAACTTTTCTGCATATCAAATGTATTTTATATTTATTTCTGTACCTCGGTCTCGGACTGCTTATTCAAAAATTTCAAAATAAAATATAAATTTTATTTTTCATGATTACTTTAAAATTTGTTCTTTGTTTTGCAATAATTGTTAATCTCAGCTACACTGAAAAATATATCATTTCAATAAACGTATATTATCACAATTCATAATATTCATTGATATTGAAACAGACGTTTTTTGCCATTGGCAACGTTATAAGCTGTACTTAAAACAATTCGGTTATGAAGACACTGGATATTCAGAAGTCCGCGTCCGCCTTAACGTCGTGAAATGTATAATCGCGAAACTGACGAATTGATGTGCAAGCTTTTATGCATATGCATGATCTTACGTGTGGTGACATAAAGGGCCTTAAGTTCGTTCTTCGTCCATTGAACCACCCCAAACGAGTAGAGTGGAACCGGGACGGCAAGCATGTTGGGCAGTACCAGCTTGAGATACAGAAATAAATATGATATATATTTGATATAATAGTGTTGAACATAGTGTAGAAAAGTTGAGATTTTGGACAAAATCGAGTGCGAAGCACGAGATACGTAATGAGAATGTGTTCGTTAAATTCGAAGGAGCTTTAACAAAAGAGAAGTCACAATCGCCAAATCACAGTTGTCGATGATTTCACCTTTAATTTTAAAAGATCTGGGCGCAAATATATATTTGCATGCGATTAGATACAACTTTCAGGTTATGTCGTTATTACATTGACACCAAAAACTGGCGGCCATTTTGTTCAGTCTGACAAATGACACTAAAAACAGATCAAAACCATGCGAGTAGACACATAATTATGATCTCGAGAGTCAAATAATCGTTGGAGCAAAATGCTCTGCAACGAAAATGATCCATGGGTGCACACATAAAGGGTTTTTATAGGGTAAAAATTATATTTCCATTTAAATTGAAAAAAGAGCAAGTTATTTATCATGGAAGTATTTTTGATCATAGAAGGAAGTGCTATATTTAGATGATGGCCCTGTAAGTCATATTAACCTAATCGCCATGTATTCGCATCAATCTTCAACATTCGAAGCAGTAGCTACAATCATATTTTTCACAATTTTATATCAGCATATATGAAACACATAATACTCTTCAAATTTATTTTTTGAAAGTTATTTATTATTATTTTTATATTAATTTTTATTAAACTGTGTGATGATATGAGGTTAGTACTATGTTGCTCAAACTAGTAAGCTTCACTACACTATTTTTTACTATGAAAATCTTCATAATATTTTCCTTCTGCTACCTTTCGGTACATTTTTGCACAAACTATGTAATAATGCATCAAAGATTAGAAAATAATTGCTCAAATTGTAAAGATTTTTACGGACGAGTGTGGCTACATGACAAATCAGCAAAGTCCTCTCCACTCCGATCTGATACTCGCGTAACATGCGCGCGCAGGTATCTCGTGCATGCATGCGACGTACATCTAGCGGCATTCAAGTGGATTCCTAATAATTTTGGAATACACGATGTGTACTGTTTTAAGAGACTCCAATTTATTTATATAATAATTTTTTGGAAATAAACAACTGGGCAATGAAGTAAATAATTCAAATATTGTTTTAAACATTTAACATGATCTTTTATCGATACCATGTATTTATTATATGAAAAAAACTAATCAAGTTAATTACGAATTTGCAGAATATAATTTGAGTTTCAAAGATGAAAGATATTATCAAGTAAGGAAATTATTTTTTTCTATTTTTGAAGCTTTCTTACCTCTATTTTCTGAATAAAAAGTACCTTAATGTTTTGTCGTCACATTAGTATGAGAAAGTAATTTGCTATGCTATGCTATGCTTAGAGATGCATTCGGGCCGAGCAAGATCGGGTAAGATTCTCGATAAAATTTAAAATGTGACATCTCGCGTAAATATGAAAAATAATGTATCAGAGTTTGAAAAATATGGAAGTGGAATCACATGAAAAGAAACAAAAAGGCCAAAAATGAGCATTGGAAGCTTCGTGGTCATCAAAAACAATTTTGATAAAAATCTTATATTTTATTTGTTCATTTAGTTCGTAATTGTTTGGTTTTAAGATTATTTTCATCAGTCTTAACACCGTTTATAATTTGAAAAGTCTACATTTCAAATTGAACATTTTGAGGTCAATCCAATTTCAAATTGATTGCATTTTAAATCCACTAATTGTAATTTTAAGCCCTTGAAAATTATGCGTAATTTCAAAATTATATATTTGAAATTGTATAACTTACAACTGAAACAGCCTAGAATTGTAGAACTTACAATTTAAACACAATCGAAAATTTTTTAACTTTTAGAAGAATTTATAATTGAAAGTCTCAAAAGTTTCATAATTTCATGAGAACTTAATAAATTACTTGAATAAATGGAGTTTTTCCAATTGCTTTCAATAAAACGAGTTTCAAAAAAATATATTCATTGATATGAATACGATACATCAAATCAGTTAACATACAACGTTTGTACAGCCTATGCTTCAAACAGAGGGGGAATTCACTCGCTTATTACTCCGTACAATCCACGCAAAAAAGCAAAAGTAATGCAAAATCTCGCTTAATAGTACGTAATAGTCACCTCATTTCATTATTCATTATAATTTAGCAATTTTCATTCAATGGTATGTACGGTTCATCATCTTCTACAGCATACCCTATTTCTTCAATGATTTTGAAGTATTTTTTTTTCTTAATTCTGAGAATTAAAATTTGAATGTCCTCAAACTCCTCGATTTTTTAGTTCAATTTTTTGTGCGGCAACACATATATAAAGAAATATAGTGACAAAATTGCATATATCAATTTCCAAAATATAATATTTCATCCTCGATTTCATCCTCGATTTCCTCTGAAAGAGAATTACTACCTGCGTCGTCCTTTCTGTCGTCTAATTCCCTGAATCCTAGGTGGCATTTAGCTGTCTGCATGCACTCACAGCTAATAATGCCCAAAGTAACCTGGCCAATGATTATTTTTATTACCTTATCATATATTCTCAAGTATTCCGAGAGATATTTTTTATCTGAAGATAAAACTGTTGAAAACAATTAAAAACTACAATTATCCCATGGCAGATATTGCATTAGTCAAACCCATTAATATTCAAATTTTAAAAAGAATTATCAATAAAATAAACGAATTTGCAACCAAGAAGATTAATTTACTACTGAAAAAATACGAATTGTAAAAATTGTAATATGATCGATCTTCAACTAAAAATTGAATTGTTAAATTTTCTGTTAATACTATCAATTTTTAAACAAACAAAAAATTTTTTTTAACAAAGCAGTTCAACTTTCCGCCAAGTAGTTGAATTTTTAACAAAAAACATGAATTGTCGACGAAAAATGTTATAATTAATATTTCAACATAAATTACGAATATTCATCAATATAGTTGAATTCTACACGAAAACAGATTATTTGCTTCTAGCCAGTTTAATTAAAAAAAAAAAATGATGAAATTTCCACCAAAAGAGATTAATTTTAAATAAAATGGACGATTTTTCAACCAATTACTTGCATTTGTAACCAAAAATATGAATTTTCAAACGATAACATTAATATGAATAAATCAATCTTTTTCACGCGTATCATGTTTATTATTAGTTTCCGCATGGCGGACTTCTCCTATTTTGAGCAGCAAAAATGGTAAGAATTAGATAATCTAAGGTTTTGTTAATAATAAAAAAAAATTGTTTATTCAATTTTATTTTCAAGAGAAGTCAACCATCGATGTCGACCTACTTTTTACAATGCAAAAAACGAAAATTTAATTTATGCATTATTTTGTGAGTGTTTTGGCAGAAACTGATCTGAGGAAGTTACCGTTTCACCTTAAGGTGGCAGGACCACATTGCAAAAATGGACTAAAACCCTATAGGGAATTTAGGGCTCATTTAGAGCTAATTTAATGCCCTACTGCTAAATTTTATGTTCCGCTTTTTTTTTAAACCTGTGGTCATGCTAACTTAACGTTAAGCTAGCAGGATCAGACATAGGAAAAAAACAACTTAGACAATATTTCTTTACAAAATAATTTAGGGCTCATTTAATGCCCTATTGTCAAATTTGATGCTTCGAATTTTTTAAAAAGAACCTATGGTCCTGCTAGCCTAACTTTAAGCTAGCAGGACCACACATGGAAAAAACTTCTTAGACAATATTTCTTTGCACAATAATTTAGGGCTCATTTAATGCCCTATTGTCAAATTTAAAAAAAAACCTCTGGTCCTGCTAGCTTAACGTTAAGCTAGCATGACCACAGTTTTTTTTTAAATTGTGGAGCATTAAATTTGGCAATAGGGAATTAGGTGAGCCCTAAATTATTGTGCAAAGAAATATTGTCTAAGTTGTTTTCTTCTGTGTGTAGTCCTGCTAGCTTAACGGTAAGCTAGCATGGCCACAGGTTTATTCTAAAAATTGCGGAGCATTAAATTTGACAATAGGGCATTAAGTGAGCCCTAAATGAGCACTGAATTATTCTGCAAAGAAATATTGTCTAAGTAGTTTTTTTCCTACGTGTGATCCTGCTAGCTTAACGTTAAGCTAGCATGACCACCGGTTTTTTTGTTTAACTGCTGAGCATTGCATTTGGCAATAGGGCATTAAATTAGCCCTAAATGAGCCCTAAATTCCATATAGGTTTTCACTCCATTTGTGCAATGTCGTCCTGCCAGCTTAACGGACCTCAGATGTCAAGCCACTTCGAGCGCGCATAGCACTCGGATGGATGACCATCTGCGACGTATACGACCGAGTTATTGTGTATTCGCTGCGTTTTAACCTCGGTTTTAACTAATGTCGAGCAGGATATTTTTTACGGGAGGGAGGAAGGGTTTCTTCGACAAATTGCCAAACTCTTAATTTGCTCATGAAAATAGTTTAAATAATTAATAAATGTTTGAAATTTGAAGAGCATAATAGAAATAAGTCATCGGAAAGATATTCTTAGTTAATTCTGTAAAAACTTCACCCTATTCGTTGAGAAATATCCAAATTCTGATTTTTTAAATGAAACTTGTTTAAATAATTAATAATACGTGTAAATTTACAAAACAACATAGAAAAGAGCATCGAAAAGACAATCTTAGGTGACTCCGTAAACAACTTATTGCTAATGTGCAAAGTAATGGGTCAGCGCGAGCTGCCCGGCATGGCACATACGAACACACATCACTGTAGTATGGTTGCCATACTCACTTCTTTTACTTTATTCTGACTCACTTCTTACATTTTTTTCACACTTCGATAGCTTTCATCGTTGCTCTCTACAACACCCCTCCTCAACGATGATTCTGGATGCCTTAATTCTTCAAGCCGCATTTCTCCCGAAGTATGGACAATCTGATATTGTTCATTGGTTTAGTGAGCATATCTGCTAACATGTGCTCTGTAGGACAGTACTCGTATTCCGTTGATCCTTTTTTCCTTTAGATCCCTCACATAGTGAAATTGTGTTGCTATATGTTTTGTTCTGTTGCTGAACCTTTTGTTTGCAGAAAGCTTTAAACATCGTTGATTGTCTTCCAGAATTTTGATAGGACCTTGTATTACCTTTTCGTAGTCTGCTAGTAACTGCCGTAACCAAATTGCTTCTTGAGTTGCCTCTGCAAGTGCTATATATTCAGCTTCTGTTGATGACAATGCAACGCAGTCTTGTTTCTTACAGGCCCAGCTGACAGATCCTCCATAAAACTTAAATAGATATCCACTATTAGATTTTCTGTCAATCTTATTCTGTGCCCAATCTGCATCTGCAAATCCAATTAGTCTTGCTGCATGCTCGTCTTTTGTATTTCCTAGCTTTAATTTCAATTCTTTAGTTCCTTTCAGATATCTTGCTACTCGTTTTGCCTCGTTCCAGTCCGTTTGGGTAGGTCCAGCGTTGTGTTGACTCAATATAGACACACTTGCCGCGATATCTGGACGTGTGTTTACTGCTATGTAAAGCAATTTTCCGATGAGCTGTCTATACATCTCATTGCTCTCCATTGGCTCGTCATACTCTCGTAGCTTTAAGTACCCTGGATCCAGCGGGATCTTCTATGGCTTTGCATCCTGTAGTCCTACGGATGTCAGCATCTTTTCTATGTACTGGGGTTGACTTATTTGAAAAATCCCCTCTTTGTTTTGTTCAATTTTTATTCCAAGATAGTGGCTTAATTTTCCCAAGCTTGTAAGTTGAAATTTGCTTCTTAAAACTTCAGCTATTTGGAATATTTGTTCTTCTTTCTTGCTTGCAATCACAAGGTCATCTACGTACGTGATGAGGTAGATTACCCGCCCTCAACCTTCTTTATGTACAAACAGGGGTCTGCTTTACCTTGGACGAAACCTTGTTCTTGCAAAATGTTGTCAAGCTTTTCATTCCATATCTTGGCTTATTGTTTTAGACCGTACAAACTTTTGTTCAACTTACATACCCAATTCTGATTTCCAGGTACTTCGAAAACTTCTGGCTGTTTCATGTTAATAGTTTCCTTTATATCTCCATTTGAAAATGCTGTCTTTGCATCATAGTGATAAACAAACATTATTTCATGACCTGCAATAGATAATAAAGTTCTAAAAGTACTTTGTCTTACCACAGGAGCAAAAACTTCATCATAATCCACTCCATATTTCTGTGAAAAACCTTGCGCTACTAGTCTTGCTTTGTATTTGGGTTCAGCTACATTCACACTTTGTTTGACCTTGAACAGTCAAATAAATTCTTAAAAATTATAAACAATATAATTCTTTAAAAAAAGACTTTTTTCACAAATGAACAAACACGTGTTTATATTACGGAGATAAATATAGGGGTATTTTCAGTTTTTCGATGGCACATATGGTTTTATTTATAAAAATAGCTCAATATTCAAATCTGTATACATCATGAGGTTACGTGAAGGTATGAACGTGGAGGTGGTAAAAACAGTGTTTAAATCAACTTTATTTCATTATTGAAATTTTTTCCCCGATTATGATACCTTAGTGTACATTATATTTTAGAAAGTAACTTGAAATTATATTACATTATTGTTAAATAAAGTTCGAAAATTTATAAACAATATAATTGTTTGAAAAATGACTTTTAAAAAAAATGAAAAAACGATTGGAGATATTGCCGAGATGAATATAGTTGTATATTCAGTTTTTCGAGTAGACTTGTGGTTTTATTTATCATAATAGCTCAATATTCAAATCTATATGCATTATGGGGTTAAGTGAAGGTATGAATGTGGAGGGGGTAAAGACAGTCTTTAAATCAACTTTTTCTTAGTATTGAAATTTTTTTCCCAATTATGATACCTTAGTCTACATTATGATTTAGAATGTAACTTTAAATTATTTTCCATTTCTGTTAAATAAATTCATAGAAATTATAAACAATATATTTGTTGAAAAAATGACTTTTTTCAAAAAATGAAACAAATTCCTGGAGATATTGCCGAGATGAATATGGGTGTATCTTCGGTTTTTCAATGGGACTTATGGTTTTATTTATCATAATAGCTCAATATTCAAATCTATATGCATTATGGGGTTACGTGAAGGCATGAACGTGGAGGGGGTAAAAACAATGTTGAAAACATTTTTTTTTCGTTATTGAAATTTTTCACCCGGTTATGATACCTTAGTGTACATTATGTTGTAGTAAGTAACTTTTAAATTATTTTTCATTATTGTTAAATAAATTCCTACAATTTATAAACAATATAATTCTTTAAAAAATGACTTTCTTCAAAATTGAAAAAAGAACCTGGGGATATTGCCGAGATGAATATAGGGGTATATTCAGTATTTCGATTAGACTTATGGTTTTATTTATAATAATAGCTCAATATTCAAATCCATATGCATTATGGGGTTAAGTGAAGGTATGAATGTGGAGGGGGTAAAAACAGTGTTTAAATCAACTTTTTTTTATTATTGAAATTTTTTTCCCTATTATGATACCTTAGTCTACATTATGTTTTAGAATGTAACTTTGAATTATTTTCCATTATTGTTAAATAAATTCATAGAAATTAAAAACAATATAATTGTTTAAAAAATGACATTTTTCAAAAAATGAGAAAAAAAAACACCTGGGGATATTGCTGAGATGAATGTAGGGGTATTTTTAGTTTTTCGATAGGGCTCATGGTTTTATTTTTAATAATAGCTCAATATTCAAATCTATATGCATCCTGGGGTTAAGTGAAGGTATGAACGTGGAGGGGGTAAAAACAATGTTGAAAACATTTTTTTTTCGTTATTGAAATTTTTCACCCGGTTATGATACATTCAGAGAATTCCTGGAATTCAGAGACTTCCTTGAATTCAGAGAATTCCATGAATACAGAGAATTCCTTGAATTCCTTGAATTCCATGAATACAGAGAATTGCTTGAATTCAGAGAATTCCTTGAATTCAGCCATTTTCTTGAATTCAGATGATTCCTTGAATTCAGTGAATTCCTTGGGTTCAGAAAATTACATGAATTTGGAGAATTCCTTGAATTCAGAGAATTCCTTGAATTCAGATATTCGTTGAAATCTGATAATTCCTCGAATTCAAAGAATTCCGTCAATTTAGAGAATTCCTTGGATTTGAGAATTCCTTGAATTCAGGGAATTCCTTGACTTCAGAAAATTCCTTGAATTCAGGGAATTCCTCGAATTCAGATGATTCCTTGAATTCAGGGAATTCCACGAATTCAGATGATTCCTTGAATTCAGGGAATTCTTCGAATTCAGAGAAATCCCTGTGTTCAGAAAATTCCTTGAATTTAGAGAATAACTTGAATTCCGCGAATTCCATCAATTCAGAGAAGTCTTCGGGTTCAGGAAATTTCTTGAATTCAGAGAATGCCATGAATTCAGATAATTCCTTGTATTCACAGAATTTCTCCTGTTCAGAAAATTCCTTGAATTGAGAGAACTCTTTGAATTCAGAGAATTCCATCAATTCGGAGAATTCCATCAATTCGGAGAATTCATTGTATTCAGAGAATTCCTTGAGTTCAGAGAATTCCTTGAATTCAGAGAATTCCTGGAATACAGAGAATTCCTGGAATTTAGGTAATTCCTTGAAGGCAGAGAATTCCTTGAACTCAGAAAATTCTTCGAATTCTAGGAATACCTTGAATTCAGAGAATCCCTTGCCATCAGAGGATTCCATTAATTCGGCGAATTCCATGAATTAGGAAAATTCCCTGAATGCAGAGAATTCGCTCAATTCAGAGAATTTCGTGAATTCAGAGAGTTCCTTGAATTCCGAGAATTCCTTGAATTCAGAGAATTCCATGAAGACAGAGAATTCCTTGGATTCAGAGAATTCCTTCAATTCAGAGAATTCAGAGAATTCAGAGAATTCCTTGCATTCAGAGAATTCCTTGAATTCCTTGAATTCCTTGAATTCAGAGAATTCCTTGAATTTAGGGAATTCCTTGAATTCAGAGAATTCCTTGAATTCAGAAAATTCCTTGAATTCAGAGAATTCCATGAATTCAGGAAATTCCTTGAATTCAGAGAATTCCTTGAATTCAGTGAATTCCTTAAATTCAGAGAATTCCTTGAATTCAGCGAATTCCATGAATACAGAGAATTTCTTGAATTCAGAGAATTCCTTGAGTTCAGAGAACTCCTTGTATTCAGAGAATTCTTTGAATTCAGAGAATTCCTGGAATTCAGAGAATTCTTTGAATTCAGAGAATTTCTTGAATTCAGAGAATTCCATGAATACAGAGAATTCCATGAATACAGAGAATTCCTTGAATTCAGAGAATTCCTTGCGTTCAGAGAACTCCTTGAATTCAGAGAATTCCTGGAATTCAGAGACTTCCTTGAATTCAGAGAATTCCATGAATACATGTAACTGCTTAGAAAACTTTCTTGTGTGAGAGCTGCCTCTGGAGAGACTTGCTGCAGTTTTGCCATCTTTGCAACTACTTAGAAAATTTTCTTGGGTGAGAGATGCCGCTGGATAGACTTGCCGCAGTTTTGCCATCTTTGTAACTGCTTAGAAAACTTTCTTGTGTGAGAGCTGCCTCTGGAGAGACTTGCTGCAGTTTTGCCATCTTTGCAACTGCTTAGAAAACTTTCTTGATTGAGAGATGCTGTTGGAGAGACTTGCCGCAGTTCTGCCATTTTCTCAACTAATTAGAAAATTGTATTGGACAGTAGGTGCCGCTGGAGAGACTTGCCGCAGTTTTGCCATCTTTTCAAGTACTTAGAAAATTTTCTTCGGTGAGAGATGCCGCTGGAGAGACTTGCCGCATTTTTTCCATCTTTGCAACTGCAGAGAACACTTTCTTGTGTGAGAGATGCCGCTGGAGAGACTTGCCGCAGTTTTTTCATCTTTGCAACTGCTTGAAAAACTTTCTTGAGTGAGAGATGCCGCTGGAGAGACTTGCCGCAGTTTTGCCATCTATGCAACTGCTTAGAAAATTTTCTTGGGTGAAAGATGCTGTTGGAGAGACTTGTCGCAGTTCTGCCATTTTCTCAAATACTTAGAAAATTTTCTTGGACAATAGATGCCGCTGGAGAGACTTGCCGCAGTTTTGCCATATTTGCAACTGCTTAAGAAACTTTCTTGGGTAAGAGATGCCGCTGGAGAGACTTGGCGCAGTTTTGCCATCTTTGCAACTGCTTAGAAAATTTTCTTGGGAGAGAGATGCCACTGGAGAGACTTGCCGCAGTTCTGCCATCTTCGCAAATGCTTAGAGAACTTTCTTGGGTGAGAGATGCCCCTGGAGAGACTTAACGCAGTTTTGCCATCTTTGCAGCTGCACAGAAAACTTTCTTGGGTGAGAGATGCCGCTGGAGAGACTTGCCGCAGTTTTGCCATCTTTGCAAATGCTTAGAATATTTTCTTGGGTAAGAGATGCCGCTGGGGAGACTTGCCGGAGTTCTGCCATTTTCTCAACTACTTAGAAAATTTTTTTAGACGATAGATGCCGCTGGAGAGACTTGCAGCAGTTTTGCCATCTTTGCAACTACTTAGAAAATTTTTTCGGGTGAGAGACGCCACTGGAGAGACTTGCCGCAGTTCTGCCATTTTCTCAACTACTTAGAAAATCTTCTTGTACAATGGATGCCGCTGGAGACATTTGCCGCAGTTTTGCCATCTTTGCAACTACTTAAAAAACTTTCTTGGGTGAGAGATGCCACTGTAGAGACTTGCCGCAGTTTTGACAGCTTTGCACTTACATAGAAAATTTTCTTGCGTGAGAGATGCCACTTTAGAATCTTGCCGCAGTTTTGCCATCTTTGCAACTGCTTAGAAAACTTTCTTGATTGAGAGAAGCTGTTGGAGAGACTTGCAGCAGTTTTGCCATCTTTGCAACTGCTTAGAAAACCTTTTTGGGTGAGAGATGCCGCTGGAGAGACTTGCCGCAGTTTTGCCATCTTTGCAACTGCTTAGAATATTTTCTTGGGTGGTATTATATGTATCGTAATAGTTTTCCATTGAACAATAGAGAATCTTCATCTTTTTTTCGTGGAAAGAAATATTCTTTATATTATGTGTATCAAAATAACTTCTGAGACATACGAAACTCCAGAAATTTGTAATAATATTTATCATTCAGAGTTGTTAAAGATAATTCAAGCTAAAGAATAGAATATTTGTATCTAGTTTTGCAAACAGCTTATCAGATTCAATAAAATACAGATTTTTGGGGTTCTATTAAGTCTGATAAGTTATTTCGACACTGATAAGAGCACATAATTTTTATCTGAGACAAAGGGATGACATTTTTTATTTGTTAACTCAAATTATTTTTTTTTTTAATTTCAAGTATTCCTAATTCCTAAAATGTCTTAAGATATTTTTTGTACATATTAGACGGCAACGAATTTTTCCGCGAATCAAGGATGAAAATGGTCTATTCGTGTATTTGAATTATTTATAACAAAGATAAATGTAAAGTGTTGAAAATGTTCTGTATTTAGTATGCTTACTAAGCTATTTTGATATATATGAAATGAAAAAATCAAATTTCGACGAAAAAACGATGACAATCTTCTATTTGTTAAATTTATTTATTTATAATAAAGTTAAATGTTACATATTAACAATTTTCTGCAGGTTTGTAAGTTTAAAGAGCTACTTCAATATATATTAGATAGCAAATCGAAATTTAAGTTAAAAAAGTGTGAAAATTATTAATATTTTTTTAAATTTGTTTATAATGATAAAATTCTACAATAAAAAATTATTTGCCTTCTTTTCATGCTTGAGTTGTAATTAAAGTTGATTTTAAATGTATCTAAGGTTTCAAGCTGAGAAGTAAAATATTTTTCTAATAAATGCACATTTTTTAAAATTTGTTTTTCAAAAAATAGGTCAAACAGTAAATATATATATATCGCTTCTTACATTTGTTAAGAATCTGATCATTTCTAATTAAAAAAAAAACTTTTAATGAGGTCCACCATTTAAAGTGGTAGAATTGTTCAAATAGGATGTTATATATAGTAATAATAATAATATAAAATAAATTATAATAATATAAATAATAAAAATAACATAATGACTCGTAAAAAAATGGTTCCGTGGGAATTGGCAGCCTTTAGTCATTTAATTCTCACTAAATTTAACCAATTTATGAGAAAAATTAGTTAATAAACTTTAATTCTCGATATTTCTATTACCATATTGTAAATATTGAAATAATTATGTAATTCGTTGTTGTATTGATTATTATTATTATTAATAATTTTATAATGTAATTGCGATAGCTCAATTGGAAAATAAATTATTTATGACATACATATTCTATTCATAATAACAAATTTATCGATGATAATAAATTGTTCAAACAATTATTTTTGTTATTTTAAATTAATATTCACCTCACTTTAATTAAAAAGTGGACAAAAAGTTGAAAATTTCAGAAAAAACTGCAATTTTCTAGCATTATTCAAAAAGAATATTATTAAAAATGATAATAAATTGTCTAATCAATTACTTTTGTTGAATCTGACTAATTATTATGTCACTCTAAGGATCTATATTTAACTAAAATGATGAATCTTCAACCGAAAACGATTTTTTAACAAAATAGTTTAATTTTTAACCAAAAAGATAAAATTTCAATCCATAAAATGAATTTTATACAAAAAAAATATTTAACCGAAAATTTAATTTCCAACTAAATATTTCAATTTCCAACCAAAAAAATAAACTTTTAACAATAATGATGAATCTTTAACCAAAAAATTAATTTTAAACCAAATAGTTTAATTTTTAAACAAAAACATGAATTTTCAAGCAAATAGTTGAAGTTTCAACACAAAAAAAATCAATTTTGAACCGAAAATATAATTGTAAAATTTTCAGTAGATAGAAAAAATAATTTTCAACCAAAAAATGAATTTTCAGCCAAATAGTTCAATTTTATACCAAACACCTTAATTTTAAGCCAAAAATTAATTTTCTATACAAAACGGAGGAATTTTTAATAAAATACATGAATTTTCGACCAAATATTTGAATATTCGACTTAAAAAATCAATTTTGAACCAAAAATAGAATAGTAAAATTTTCAGTAAAAAAATTAATTTTTAACCAAAAAATGAATTTTTAACCCAATAGTTCAATTTTCCAACAGGAAAATAAATTTTAACCCAAAAAATTAATTTTTTAACAAAAGGGACGAATTTTTAACGAAATACATGAATTTTAAACCAAGTAGTTGAATTTTCGACAAAAAAATCAATTTTAAACCAAAAATAGATTAGTACAATTTTCAACCAACAAATTAATTTCTAACAAATTAATTCAATTTTGTACGAAAAAGATCAATTTCAACACAAAAAATTAATTTTCTAACAAAAAGAACGAATTTTTAACAAATAGTTAATTTTTTACAACAAAGTGCGAATTTTTAACAAAAAACATGATTTTTTAAAAAAATAGTGAAATTTTCAACTACAAAGATAAATTTTTAACGAAAATGAAGAATTTTCAACCAAAAAATGAATTTTTAATCCAAGTAGTTTAATTTTCAATCAAAAAAAGTAATTTTTAACCCAGAAAATTAATTTTTTGATAAAAAAGAGGAATTTTCAACTAAATTGTTGCATTTTCTACTGAAAAATCAATTTTAAACCAAAAATAGAATAGTGGAATTTTCAGTGAAAAAATTAATTTTCACACAAAAAATGAATTTTTAACCAAATAGTTAAATTTCCTACCAAAAAGATGAATTACAACCAAAGAAATTAATTTTCTAACAAAAAGGACGAATGTTTAACAAAATACAAGAATTTCCAACAAAATAGTTGAATTTTCGAATAAAAACCAATTTTAAACCAAAAATAGAATAGTACAATTTTCTCTCAAAAAAAAAAAAAAATTTAACCAAAAGAAATGAAGTTTTAACAAAATAGTTAAATTTTAAACCACAGAGATAATTTTTTAACTGAAATGAATTTTCGACTGAAAAATCAATTTTAAATCAAAAATAGAATTGTACCATTTTGATTTGAAAAATTAATTTTTAACCAAACAGTCCAATTTTCTAAAAAAAAAAAAATCAATTTTACCCCAAAAAACTAATTTTTTAATAAAAAGTTAAAAAATTAATTTAAAACCCATAAATTAAACGAACTTTTAACAAAATAGTAAAATTTTCATCCCAAGAAATGAATCTTAAAAAAAAATTATTTAACAAAGTAATTCAACTTTCAACCAAAAAGTTGAATTTTTTATAAAAAATATGACTTTTTAACAAAATAGTTACACTTTCAACAAAATAATTAAATTTGTAACCAAATAGTAGAATTTTTAACCAAACTGTTGCATTTTTCAGCAAAGAGGATGAATTGTCAATCAGAAAGATTAATTTTTTACCAAAAAAAAAGACAAATTTTCAACAAAATACATGAATTTTCACCTGGAAAAGATCAAAAATTATTTTCAACAAAAAAAACAACGAATTTTCAACAAAATAGTTCAATTTTTAACCAAAGAGATTAATTTTTTAATAAAATAATGAATTTTCAATTAAATAGTTGAATTTTCAACTGAAAAAGAAAAATTTTTACCAATTAGTTTCATTTTTAACTAAAAAAGAAAACTTTCCAACCAAAACTTTAATAGCAAAATTTATACTTTTAACAATTAATTTTCAACCATAAATGAAACGAACTTTTAATAAAATAATAAAATTTTAATTCAAAGAGATGAATCTTCAACCAAAAATAAATAAATTTTTAACAAAGTAATTCAACTTTTAACCAAGAAGTTGAATTTTTGACCAGAAATATGACTTTTTAAAAAATAGTTGCGTTTTCTACAAAATAGTTAAATTTTTAACCAAATAGTAGAATTTTTAACCAATATATTGCATTTTCGACCAAAGAGGAAAAATTTTGAATCAAGAAGATTCATTTTCTACCAAAAAATACCAATTTTCAATAAAATAGATGAAATTTCAACTGGAAAAGATAAACAATTATTTTCAACCAAAAAAAAAAACGAATTTTCAACAAAATAGTTCAATTGTTAACAAAAGAGATTAATTTTTAATAAGATAATGAATTTAAAAAAAATGAATTTTCAATTAAATAGTTGAATTTGCAACTAAAAAAGATAAATTTTTACCAAATAGTCTCATTTTTAACTAGAAAAGAAAAGTTTTCAACCAAAACTTTAGTAGTAAAATTTTTACTTTAAAAAATTAATTTAAAACCCATAAATGAAACGAATTTTTAACAAAATAGTGAAATTTCCAATGAAATAGATGAATCTTCATAAAAAATGAATTTTTAAAAAAGAAATTGAACTTTCAACCAAGAAGTTGAATTTTCGACAAAAAATATGACTTTTTAAAAAATAGTTACGTTTTCAACAAAATAATTAAATTGTTAACCAAATAGTAGAATTTTTAAACAAACTGTTGCATTTTTCACCAAAGAGGATAAATTCTCAATCAAAAAGATTGATTTTCTACCAAAAAAGACAAATTTTCAAAAAAATACATGAATTTTCAACTGGAAAAGATCAAAAATTATTTTCAACCAAAAAAAAAATAACGAATTTTCAACAAAATAGTTCAATTGTTAACCAAAGAGATTAATTTTTAAATAAAATAGTGAATCTTCCAAAAAATGAATTTTGAACTAACTAGTTGAATTTTCAAAAAGCCGAATTTTTTCTAAAACATTTGACGTTTTAGCTTGATTTTGTTGAAAATTCGTCTACTTTGCTAGAAAATTAATCATGTTTTTTGAAAATTTACCTATTTGGTTGGATTTTGATTGAAAAAAAATTTTTTTTTGGTTGAAGATTTATTATTTAAGATGAAAATTCATCTCTTTTGTTGAAATATATTTTGTTGAAAATTCGTTTTTTTTTCAAACTAAAATCTTTTTTTTTTGTTGAAAATTCAACTGCTTTGCAGAAAATGTATCTTTTTGGCTTGAAAATTCAACTATTTGGTTGATAATTCGTCTTTTTCCGTAGTAAAATAAATCTCCTTGGTCAAAAAATCAACTTTTTTTTATGAAAATGCAAATACTTGATTGAATTTTGAATTTTTTTTTTGCGAAAATTTAATTATTTTTTTCTGGTTAACGATTTATTATTCAAGACGAAAATTCACCTCTTTTGTTGAAATATATTTTGTTGAAAATTCGTTTTATTTTTCAAATTAAAATCTTTTTTTTGTTGTTGTTAAAAATTCAACTGCTTTGCAGAAAATTCCTATTTCTTAGTTAATTAATCAACTATTTGTTTGATAATTCGTCTTTTTCGGTAGTAAAATAAATCTTCTTGGTCGAAAAATCAACTTTTTTAAGAAAATTAAACTACTTGGTTGAATTTTGAATTTTTTGTTGAAAATTCATTTTTTTGGTTGAAGATTCATGATTTAAGAGGAAAATTTATTTCTTTCGTTGTGATATATTTTGTTGAAAATTCGTTTTTTTTTCAAATTAAAATTTTTGTTGTTGAAAATTCAACTGCTTTGCAGAAAATGTATCTTTTTGGCTTGAAAATTGAACAAATTGGTAGAAAGTTGAAAATTGTTGTTGAAAATGAATTTTATTTTTATTAAAAATTCATAATTTTGTTTAAAGTTCAACTGTTTTAATAGAAAATTAAACTATTTATGTATTTCAAAATGTAACTATTTTCTTGGAAATTAGCTTTCTTTTTAGTTAATTTTTTTTTATCTGAAAATTGAACTATTCTATTTTCGGTTCAAAATTCATTTTTTTGGTCAAAACTTCAACTGTTTGGTCGAAAATTATCTCTTTGGTCAAAAAATCAACTTTTTGGTTGAATTTTAATCTATTTTATTGAAAATTCACATTTTTGGTTCAAAATTAAACTATTTTGATAGAAAATTAAACTTTTGTTATAAATTCGTTATTTTTTTGTTAAAAATTATGATTTTTATCTCACATTTTAACTTTTATATTTTCGGTTCAAAGTTTATTTTTGTTGAAAATGCATAATTTTAGTTGAGGATTGAACTATTTTGTTAAAAATTCTCCTTTTTTGATAAACTCAAACGGTTGAAAATTAGTTTTTTTTTCAACTAGTATTCTAACTATTCCATTTTTGGTGTAAAATTTATCTTTCTTGATTTAAAATTGAGTTTTTTGTTGAAAATTCTTCCATTCCGGTTTCAAAGCCGAATTTTTTCTAAAACATTTGACGTTTTAGCTTGATTTTGTTGAAAATTCGTCTACTTTGCTAGAAAATTAACAAGATATAGTTCAATTTTTGAATAAAAAAAGCGAATTATCAACAAAACATTTAAATTTTTTAACTAGGATGATTAATTTAAAAAAAAAATAAGAACTTTCAACAAAATTTTTCAACCAAACAAGGAAACAAATTTTCATCAAAATGGTTAAATTTCCAACCAAAAAAATCAATTTTCAACAAAATAATTAAATTTTCTACCAAAGATATGAATTTTCAAACAAGAAGATTTTTCAGTCAAATCAGAAAAGGATGTCAAATAAATTGTTCAATTTTCAAACGAATTTTCAACAAAATAAATGAATTAAAAACCAAATAGTTCAAGTTTCAACTAAAATAAGAAATATTCAACCAAAAAAATTAATTTGAAAAAATGTATTCTTCTTTGAACCAAGCAGTGGAATTTTTGACCAAAAATCATTTTGATGTTAAATCAGAACCCTTCAATTTGAAAACATTATTTTAAACCAAAATAATTTTTAGGCTAAAAATACGAATTTTTGAAAAAAGTGCGAATTTTCAACCCATAAATATGAATTCTGAGCTAAAAAATATCAAGTTTCCACCACAAATGGAATAGGTAAATTTTAATAAAAATTATGAATTTTCGACCCTAAAATAACATGAATTTCTAACAAAAAAGTTTATTTCCGTAACCAAATAGAACCAAATAGTTGCATTTTTGCCTAAAAGAGAAAAATTTACAATAAAAAATGAAATATTTAAATTTTTTGTTAAAATTTTTTTCTACCTAAAACCGAATTTTCAAATAAGACCAATTTTCACCAAAATTGATATATTTAAATTTTAAGTAATTTATTAAAAAAAAAAAACATTTTAACAAAATAGTTGAATTAAGATTTAAAAAAAGTGAAATTTCAACAAAATACATGATTTTTCAACTAAGAAAGACAAATTATCACCAAAAATGAAATACTTAAATTTTCAATTAAATCTTCAACAAAATATTTAACAAAAAAAAGCAATTTTTCTACAATATATTAAAATTTTAAACCAAAGGAGAAATTATTTTCTAACAAAATTGTTGAATTCTCTACGTTGTAGAATTTTTCACCAAATAGTTGAATTTTCAAACAGAAATCAACAATTTTAAACGAAGAAGATTAATTTTCTACCGAAAAAGACGAATATTTAACAAAATACATGAATTTTCAACTCAAAATTATCAATTTTTAACTCAAAATGCAAGAATAAAATTTTGAGTCAGAAAAATTAATTTTAAAACAAAAAAAAAAGATTCTTTAAGCAATTTATTATTGTTTTTAGCCATTTTTTCTTGAAATGGAGATAGAAAGTCGCGGGTTTAATTCTAGTGAGGTTATAGTTAATTGATGTTGACAAATATAATTGTTTAAACAATTCATTATTATTATTGTTAATAATATTGCCTTTGAATAATACTAGAAATTGCGACTTTTAGTTAAGTTTTGAACTTTTTGTCCACTTATCACTTGAATTGAGTTAACCTTTAATTTGATTCAGCACCAATAATTGTTTAAACAAATTATTATCATTTTTTAGCTATCTTCTTCTATATTAATCCTAGATATGCATCGACACTTTCATAAAAAATGCTATCGACAATCCTAATCTTCATCAAAAATCATCATCTTTATCGAAAATTTCGTCAAAAATGTAATCAAAGATTTAATCGAATTGTTTGTCGCTAATCAATAATCATAATCTTCATTGAAAATCACGTTTGAAAAATTTGCAAAAACTTAATTGACAATCATAACCTTCACAGACAATCATCATCTTCATAGACAATCATTATTATCATTGACAATTTTACCGAAAATTTCCTCAAAGCTTCCATCAATAATTTCATCACAAATTCAATCGAAAATCATAATTTCATGTCACAACCATATTATTCATCGGTAATTTCATCAGCAATGATTATCATCATCATCAAAAATTTCCGAAAATTTTTTAGCAATACTGTCAAAGAATATTTCATCAAAAATTGAATGGGCAATTTCATTAACCGTCATAATTTCCATAGAAGATTTCATTATCAGTTTCAACCAGTATTTATTATAAAATTTCAGAAGAAATATCATCAATCATTCCATTAATAATTTAAATTACAATCATAATATGCATCAACATTTTTATCAAAAATATCATCGACATTCCTAATCTTCATCAACAGTCCAAATCTTCATGAACAATCAGCATCATTATCGAAAATTTGGTCAACAATTTAATAAAAAAATTTATTGACGATTTTGTAGACAATCAACAATCATTACCTTCATCGACAATTTGAACAAAAATTTAATAAAAAATCTGATCGATGATTCTTTAGACAATCAATGATCATAATCTTAATTGACAAGTACATTTAAAAAATTTCCAAAAACTTCATTGACAATAATATTCTTCATCAACAATCATCATCGTTATCAACAATATCATCAAAAATCTCATTCAAAATTTTATCATAAATTTCATTGATAATTTCATCTGCAACTTTATCCAAAATCATTATTTTCATCGACAATCATTATATTCATCAATAATAACGATTCTCATCGACAATCACCAAGAATTTCTTAAAAATTGTCATAAATAATTTCATCAAAAATTTGATTAAAAATGTAATCAAAAATAAAAATCTTTATCGAAAATCATATGCTTTAACGAAAATTTGATCATAAATCATAATCCTCATCGAAAATCTTCATCATTGAAAATTTCATCAAGAATTTCCTACCAAATTTCAACGATACTGTCATCGATAGTTTATCATAAAATTGAATCAAGAATTTAATCGACCATCATAATTTTGATCGACAAGTTGATTAACAGTTCTACCCAATATTTAATAAAAATTAATTGGAAATCTCATTAATAATTTAATTACAAATTTCAACAACAATCGCAATCTGCATCAAAATTTTATCAAAAATTTCATCAACGATCCTAATTCTCATCAACAATCATTGACTTTATCCACAATTTTGTTAACAATTTCATCAAAATTTTAATCAAAAATTTCTTAGACAATAAATATGATCATAATCTTCATTGACAATTTCGTTCTAAAAAATTTTGAAAACTTCATTGACAATCATAACCTCCGTCGACAATTATCATCATCATCAACAATGGAAATTTATTACCGAAATTTTGAATGTTATTGTTGTTATTGAAGCCGATAGTGCTTTTGCCATTTTTGGGAAAAAATGTTTACTTCAGAAAATTTTTCCTTAGAAAATTTACTATCGAAATTTTGAATGTTTTCGTTGCTATTGAAGCCGATAGTGCTTTTGACATTTTTGGGAAAAAATTTTTTCTTCAGAAAATTTTTTCTCAGAAAAATTACTGTCGAATTTTTTAATGTTATTGTTGTTATTGAAGCTGATAGAGCTTTTTACATTTTTGGGAACAACATTTTTTTTCATAAAATTTTTCCTCAGTAAATCTGCTATCTAAATTTTGAATTTAATTGTTGTTATTGAAGCCGATAGTGTTTTTGACATTTTTGGGAAAACATTTTTTCTTCAGAAAATTCACTGTGGAATCATTAAATGTTATTGTGGTTATTGAAGCCGATAGTGCTTTTGACATTTTTGGGAAAATATTTTTTCTTCAGAAAATTTTTCCTCGGAAAATTTACTATCGAAATTTTGAATGTTTTTGTTGTTATTGAAGCCGATAGCGCTTCTTACATTTTTAGGAACAAAATTTTTTTTCAGAAAATTTTTCCTCAGAAAATTTGCTATCTTAATTTTGAATGTTATTATTGTTATTGAAGCCGACAGTGCTTTTCACATTTTTGGGAAAAAATTTTTTCTTCAGAAAATTTGTCCTCAAAAATTTACTATCGAAGTTTTGAATGTTATTGTTTTTATTGAAGCCGATAGTGCTTTTGACATTTTTGGGAAAACATTATTTCTTCAGAAAATTTACTATGGAAGTTTTTAATGTTATTGTGGTTATTGAAGCAGATAGTACTTTTGCTTTTTTGGGAAAAAGTTTTTCTGCAGACAAATTTTCCTCAGAAAATTTACCATCAAAATTTTGAATGTTATTGTTGTTATTAAAGCCGATAGCGCTTTTTAAATTTTTGGAAAAAATTTTTTCTTTAGAAAATTTTTCCTCCGAGAATTTACCATCGAAATTTTGAATGATATTGTTGTCATTGAAGCCGATGGTGCTTTTGACATTTTTGGGAAAAAATTTATCTGCAGAAAATTTTTCCTACGAAAATTTACTATCGAATTTTTTAATGTTGTTATTGAAGCCGATAGTGCTTTTGACATTTTTGGGAAAAAATTTTTTCTTCAGAAAAATTTTCCTAAGAATATTTACTATCGAAATTTTGAATGTTATTGTAGTTATTGAATTCGATAGCGCTTTTTACATTTTTGGGAAAAAAAATTTTGTTCAGAAAATTTTTTCTCAGAAAATTTACTATCGAAATTTTGAATGTTATTATTGTTATTGAAGCCGATAGTGCTTTTGACATTTTTGGGACAAAATTTTTACTTCAGAAAATTTTTCCTTAGAAAATTTACTATCGAAATTTTGAATGTTATTGTTTTTATCGATGCCGATAGTGCTTTTGACATTTTTGGGAAAAAATTTTTTCTTCAGAAAGTTTTTCCTCAGAAAATTTACCAACGAAATTTGGAACGCTATTGTTGTTATTGAAGCCAATAGCGCCTTTTACATTCTTTTAAGAATTAAAATGATATGATCACTCATTTTTGATGTGAGAAAAAGTATTTTTAATGATAAAAAGATTAAAACTTACGAAAAATAATTATTCCAACAACAGTTTTTATAATTGAATTTTTTCTTGCTGTCACTTGTTACAAATTTAAGAAAAATGGTTGAATATTTTTTACTTGAAGAATGAGTAAATAATCTTTAAATATAGTTATTTGTTTTCAAGAATCTTCTTTTTGGAAAAATGGTTTCAACGATTTCTTCCATAGAAAAATTTACTTTTGAAATTGAATACAGTAGATTTGCAGAGAATGTTTCCCCAGAAAGGATAAGCCGTTATTTATTAAAATTCAACCATTTTATCAAAATTGTTGAGAGGCAATACTAAGATTATGTTCAATTGCAGAAAGCACGGTTAAAATACATTTTTTGCCATAGAAAAACTATTATTTTAGGGACCTGATTTTGGCGCAACTACCTTAAGCAAAAAAAAGAAGATTTTTTCTTTAAATTAGAAATAGTCAAGTTCAACAAAGAGATCAATTTTCAAAAGAATAATTGAATCCTCAACCGAAAATGATTCATTTTCAAACAATCAGTTGCTCTTTCAATCAAGAAAGAATAATTTTCTACCAAAAAAGTCGGATTATCAACAAAATGCATACAATTTTAAGCATATAGTTAAAATTCCAAACCAAAAAAGATTCAATTTTAACTCAAAATGAAATAGCTATATTTTTATTATTAAAAAAAGTTATTAAAATGCTAAATAGTTAAATTTTCTACCAAATTGTAGAATGTTCTATAAAAAGAGAAATGTTGTACTAGATATGTAAATTTCCAACAAAAAATTTAATTTACAACGAAAAAGTTAATATCCAACGAAAAGTTTTTTGTTCCAATGTAAATTTTTTTTTATAGACAGAAGTTTTTTTTTACAGTTATTTTTTATTGCACTACAAATATTATGTTGATGAAACGGTTCCATTAATTCAAGATAATTATTTTTCTGATTGATTATTAATATTTGAAAGAATAAGATGAATTCTAAAAAAAGTAATTTAATTTTCAACCAACGCCTTAAATTTTAACCTAAAAATACAAAATGCTCAAAATAAAAAAAGTGTTATATTTAATATTTTAATCAAAGCACATATTTCAATTTTCAAGCAAAAACATTTGAATTTTACAAAAAATACGAATTTTCAACAAAATGCTTGAAAGCTCAACAAAACAAATTAAATTTCTAACAAGCATTTGAATTTTTGACAAATAAAAAAATGATCTTCCACAAAAAAAAAAGACGAAAATTCAACAACGTTCATAAATTTTTAACCAAACAGCTCAATTTTCAACTATCACAATTGATTTTTTTCCCCAAAAAAAGAGATCTTCTGACAAAATAGGTGAATTTTCTACCAAATAGTTTAATTTTTAACCAAAAGAATTAATTTTTTACCAGAAAAGTAGAGTTTTTAACAAAATACATTAATTTGCAACTAAAAAATATAAATTTTGAATCGAAACTGGAATAGTTCAATTTTCAGTTACAAACATTGATTTTTAACCATGAAATTTGTAGCAATACTTTGAAATGTTTTAAAACCTTTTCAAATTTTCTTTAAAAATTCATTTTTCAAAATAACAAAAAATTTCTGCCAGGATTCTCAAGAAAAGTTTGTTATATTCTTGTTTTTAAAGTTAAATAGATATATAATTTTCTTAAAATTCTTGAGAAAATTCCAAATTATTTTTGACACTTCCAGATATGTCAAGAAAGTATACAAAATTTAAGGAAAAATTCGAGTCAGTTTGAAAGATATTTAGGAGCTTCGGAAGTTTGGAAGATGAATATCTCTTAATCTGACTCGAAATATTCCTAAAAATTTGAAAAATCTTTCAGAATTAACAAAATTTCGTTCAAATCTTCCACATATTTTCGAAATTTGTAGAAATATTTTGAAACTATAATATTTTGAAACCTCAAATTTTGTTTAAAAATTAATTTTTCAAAATAAAAAGTAATTAAACATATTCCCAGGAATCTCAAGAATTTTTTTTATTTTCTTGAAACCTCTCAAACTTCTTAAAAATTGTTTCAAATTTTTAGGAATCTGTTCAAACTTAAAATCATTTTTTAACCATTTTCAAAACTGTTAAACCTTCTAAATATCTTTTAAAATTCTTCAAATTCTTCCAAAACTTTTCTTGAAATTCCAAAAATTTAAAAAACTTGCCTTCAAATCTTTTAGATTTTGTTTGAACAATTTTTGAAATCTTTTGAAATGTTAAAATTTTTTTTTAATATTATCTTAAAATTATTGTTTAAAATAAGAAATCAGTTTAAGTTATCCCATGAGTTATGAGAAATATTTTTTACTATCGTGAAACATTTCAAAATTTTTAATAACATTTTGCAATCTTGCTAATGGAAAGAGTTTACTTGAAAATCTTTCCCATTCTTTGTCGAAATTTTAGAAAATAATTTAAAATCTTTTGAAATCTTTCTCAATTTTCTCTTAAAAATTATTTTCAAAATAAAAAATCAGTTTAAATTTTCCCAAGAATTTTAAGAAAGTTTTTTTATTTTCTTGAAGTCTGAAACTCCTTTAAAAGCTACGAATTTTTTTTCGAAATCTTCAAAAATTTAGATTTTGTTTAAAATTTTTTGAAATATTATCACATTTCAAATTATTTTATTAACTATTTCCAAAACTTTTAAACTTTCTAAATATCTTTTAAAATTATTTGAATTTTTCCAAAAATTTTCTTAAATTTCTGAAAAATTACAAAAGTTGCCTTAAAATCTTCGAGATTCTGTTAGGACGATTTTAGAAATCTTTTGTGATCTTTTAAAATCTGTTGTCATATTTTAAAATGTTTTTAAATATTCTGGTAAAATAAATTTTGCAAAATAAAAAATCAGTTCAAAGTTTCCAATGAATTTTAAGAAAATTTTTCTATTATCGTGAATTCCTTTAAAATCCTTAAGAAGCTTCAAAAATTTGTTTGAAAATTTTCAAAAATGTACATTTTTCAAAACTTTTGAAATATTTTCAACTTTTAAATTAATTTTAAATATTTTAAAAATTTCGAAATGTCTTAAACTTATTCGTATTTTTTATAAATCTTATTAATCTTGTGAAATATTAATTTACTTGGTTGAAAATTTATCTTGCTCGTTGAAAATTCATATTTTTTAGTTTAAAAATTTAACTGCTTGGTTTGTGTTTTAGTTTAGTTGAAAAATGCATCTTTTTGATTGAAAATTCATTTTTTATTTGAATATTCAACTATTCTTTGAAAGATTTACTATTTTAGTTGAAAATTCATCTTTTTGGTTGAAAATTCATTTTTTATTTGAAAATTCAACTATTCTTTGAAAATTCATGTATTTCGTGAAAAAGTCGTCTTTTTTGGAAGAATATTAATTTTCTTGGTTAAAAATTTATCTTGTTTCAAAATTCAACTATTTCATTTAAAGATTCACCATTTTAGTTGAATAATCATCTTTTTGGTTGAAAATTCATTTTTTATTTGAAAATTCATGTATTTTTTTTAAATTCATCTCTTTTGATTAAAAATAACATCCTTAGTAAAAATTCATATTTGTAGGTTTAAAACGTTTAGAATATCTTCGTTGAAAATTCATCTTCTCGGTTTAAAATTTAACTATTCCGGTTAAAGATTCATCATTTTTGTTGAAAATTTAACTATTCGTTGAAAATTCATGTATTTTGTTAAAAATTCGTCTTTTTTAAGAAATTATTAATTAATTTAATTAATTATATTATTAAATTTCATGGTTGAAAATTTATCTTGCTGTTTCAAAATTCAACTATTTCTTATAAAGATTCACCATTTTAGTTGAAAATTCATCTTTTTGGTTGAAAATTTAACCAGTTTAGATGATAATTCATCACTGATTGAAAATTGAATTATTTTGTTGAAAATTCGTTTTTAACTGATAATTTAACTATTCCATTTTTTGTTAAAAATTCATATTTTTGGTTAAAAATTAATTTTTTAGTTAAAAATTCAATTATTTGTTGAAAATTTATGTATCTTGTTAAAACTTTGTCTTTTTTGGTAGAATATTAATATTCTTCGTTGAAAGTTTAAAAAAAGTTTAAAAGTTTGAAAAACAAAAGAATATTAGAAAGAAAAAGTTCAAAGATGAAAAAGAAGATTATATTATGATTCATAATTTTTATGAAATTAAAAAAAAAAATTAAAAAACTATTCGCATTTTTATACTTTCATTTATTTGTTCATTCATAAATATAAACAATATGTTAACAATATGTATTTCGTAAATGAAATATTAATTTATTCTCTTGGTTATTGAAAATTTATCTTGTTTCAAAATTCAACTACTAAAAGAAACTATTAAACTATAAACTATTAATCTTTACCTGGAAAAAAAACTATTTCAGTTAAAAATTCATCAATTTAGTTGAAAATTCATTTTTTAGTGAAAAATTCAACAATTCGTTGAAAATTCATGTATCTTGTTAAAAATTCGTCTTTTTGGGAAGAATATTAATTTTCTTCGTTGAAAATTTATCTTTTTGGATACAAATTTAACTATTCTTTGAAAATTCATCTTTTTGGTTGAAAATTCGACTTTCTTGGAAGAATATTAATTTACTTGGTTGAAAATTTATCTTGCTCGTTGAAAATTCATATTTTTTAGTTTAAAAATTTAACTGCTTAAGTTCCATATACGTCCTATTTCAGGAGGACTTTTTTGGGACAAAAGTATCCGAAAAGTTCCACCTAATTTCTTTTTAAAAATTTGCAGGACAACTTTGGTTAGAAGAAAAGTTCTATTTTTTTTCTCTATATTTCTTGAAGTGTTGGTGGGTTTTATGTTCCGGAATAGTACTGTTCAAATAGAAGTATAATAAAATATTTAAATAAGTATAAACTAATTCTTTGATGATTTTCTATAAGTCCTGTAAAAAGCTAATGCGTCTTTATTTGTATGATAATTATTATGATAAAAAAATAATAATGCTTGTTGATGTAGATTTATGCTTTATGCTACTGTATCAAACTTCAAAAATAATAATAGTTGAAAAATAAAATAAATTCAACAAAATCTCCCAAACTTTAATAGATACAGAAAAAAAATTTATAAATAATGTTTTTTTCAGGGAAAATATTCCCTACAACTTTACTGTTTTCAGCTTAGGAAATATGTAAATATTCTTGAAATACATTTATTTGTTTAAAAAAATATTTCTCCAAAGCAAATTTTTTTGAGCGACTTCGGGCATAGGAGAATTTACATTCAAAATGGGAAACAGCTGAGTTGATAGAATGTTTTCTAAAAAAAACAATAACTATTTCAATATAATTATTTTAGAATAATCGGTGAATAGAAATGGTAAGATAAAATTTGATTGCAAAATGCATGGTTAAAATGAACGGTTTCTGTTAGTTTCAACATTTTTTCATTAGAAATTATGATTCTTGTATAAAAATATAATTATTAATTTGAACTCCTTTGAAATCCCTTATATTTGGTCAAATCTATTGCAAATTCTTTCGAATCTTCCGAAATATTCTAGAATATTTTAATTCATTGACATCTATTGTAAATTACTTGAAATCTTTCAAAACATCTTAATATACTTTAAATCTTTTTAAACCTTTTTAGTTTATTCAAAATTCCTTGAAATCTTTGAAAACACCCTCAAATATTTCAAATCCTATGAAACCCCTTTATTTTTTTTAATCTATTGAAAATTCATTGGAATCTTTAAAAATAAAACATTGCATATACTATGAAATCTTTTCAATTATTTGAAATCTATTTAAATTTCTTTCGAATTTTCCAAAACACTCTACAATATTCCAAATACTTTGAAATCCTTCTAATTTTGGAAAAATTTCTGGCAATCTTTTAAAATACCCAAGAATACTTAAAATCCTATAAAATGTTTAGAAACACCCTGAAATGTTTTTGAGCATCTGAAAATTCCGTGGAATCTTCAAAAGTACAAAATGAAGCTTTTTAATTCCTTCAATTGTTTTAGGGTATTTAAAGAAAAAATAATAAAAAAATAAATAAATATTTTATTATGGTGTTTTTAAAGATTCCAAGGAAATTTCAATACATTTCGATGAATTTAAAAGATTTCACAATTGTTAAAATATTTTAGGGTATTTTCAAAGATTCCAAAGAATGTTTAATAGATTACAAAAAATCAAGATTTCAAACGTTTTCGAAGATGTTATGTTTTTTTTTTTTTTTTTGAAAATATGAAGAGGATTTTTACTAAGGTATGAGAAAAAAATATTCTTTATGATGTACCTGAAATTTTTCTTTATCATTTTTCTGGAACACTGATTATAGCTTTATCAGACTAAATATAGGTCTGATTATTTTAAGGTGTCAATAAATGATATGGTAAACTTTATTATCAAAAAGTGTCTAAATACGCATCATATGTTAAATTTTATGCTTTTAACACTTCAGAATGGAATGTGACAAAAAAAGGATTTTTCTACAAAATACATGAATTTACTACCAAATATTTCAATTTTAAACTTGTAAAGGGTGAATTTCTAAACCAGAAATGAAATAGTGCAATTTTCAGATAAAAAAATTAATTTTTAACCAAAAAAAAAGGAATTTTCGACAAAAAAGTTCAATTTTAAACCAAAGAGTACTTGCATTTTTAACTAAAAAAGATGAATTGTTAACCAAAAGGTTAAATTCTCAACCAAAAAGATGATTTTTCCAGCAAGAAGATTAATGTTTTATCAAAAAACACGAATTTTCCACAAAATGCGTCAATTTAAAAAAAAATTGTTGAATTTTAGAGCCAAAAGGACGACTTATCTACAAAACGATTGAATTTCCAACCTGAAAATATGATTGTTTAAGAAAAAAGTTCATATTCTACCAAAAAGTTTGATTTTCATAAAAGTAGAATTGAAAATTAATTTTTGACCAAAAGAGACGAATTGTCAACAAAATAGGTGAATTTTCAACTAGTAAAGTTCAATTTTGAATAACAAATATCAATTTTCAACCAAAAATAAAATAGTTACAATTGTTAGTTAAAAATATTAATT
This sequence comes from Andricus grossulariae, assembly GCA_011634705.1. NCBI lineage: Eukaryota > Metazoa > Arthropoda > Insecta > Hymenoptera > Cynipidae > Andricus > Andricus grossulariae. Next base: position 167,384,573 of record JAABKJ010075445.1, on the reverse strand, counting down.
CTCAACCAAAAAAAACAACGAATTTTCAACAAAAGAGATGAATTCTCAAATAAAATAATGAATCTTTAAAAAAATGAATTTTCCACAAAAAAGTTCATCTCAAACGATGATTTTCTAACCCGAAATAATAATATAATTATCTACCAAAAAAACATGAATTTTTAACAAAATACATTAATTTTCAACGAAATTGTTCAATTTTAAATCCAAAAATATAATATTAGTATAGTTAGTATAGTTGAATTTTTAACAATGAACTTAATTTTTAACTGAACAGTTCAATTTTCTACCAAATTTTTGAATCCTCACACCGACCACATTTATTTATATCCAAGCGGCTGAATTTTCAACCATGAAGATTAATTTTTTACCAAATAATTAAATTTTCGACAAAATTGTTGGATTTTGTAGCCAAAAAGACGAATTATTTAGAAAAAAAAGTTTACTTTTCAACCTGAAAATATGATTTTTCAACAAAAAAGTTAATTTTATACCAAATAGTTGCATTTGCATCAAAATAGTTTAGCTTTTAAGCAGATAGTGCAATTTTCAACCAAAAATATGAATTTTAAATAAAAAAGTTAATTTTCAGCCAAATGGTTTAATTTTCTACCAAGCTGTTAATTTTCCTGTGAAAAGACGAATTTTTTACAATGCAGTTCAATTTTCAACCAGAAAAAAGACATTTTTTAAAAAGTAATTTAAATTCAATCTAAGCAATTGATTTTTCTACCAAAAAATATGAATTCTCAATAAAACATGTAATGGGGAATGGAGGAGAGAATGATCCGAGTGATGGCTCGAGTTGCTCAACAGCAAGAGCAGCAGCAAGCCGAGCAGCCGAAAGCTCAGTCACAATCAGGGCAGGAAACCGATTTTCAAGATCGGCAGGTACCTAAGGAGCACCGTCGCCATCGCGATGCAGGTTCGTAATACTTCTTTTGCTTCAATAATGGAACATCTTTGTCAAGCGTGCACGGTAGGGTGGTCCACAAATGCATTGTAACAATTTTTTTCTTGAATTTTAATGGATGCAGGTCGGAAATTTGTTTGAATTCACACAAAAATAAATCCATTTTTTTGGTTTCGAAGAAACATGATATTTAGAGGTGCCGCAATACCCATGAAGTTTGAAACGTATTTCCCATTAAAAAAAAAAACAAGACGTTTTTGTAAATTTTATTCAGAATCCACAATATTATCTCAATCGAGTGAAAACTCCACAATTTTCTTCACAATTAGCCATATAATACGAATGAAGTATCACTTTTCAAACATTAAGATAATAAATCTGTTTTATAGGGTCCCAAAAAAACCCCCATGAGTGAAAAAATGGGTTTTGCCAGTTTTTGGTGCTAATTATGAGTTTTTTTTTAAGGCAGATAGTCTGGCATACAGAAGACTATTTCATGCTGATAAGTAGATGTTTACATTAATAGTTTAGACAACTTATCATTGTTTTTAGCAATTTTCTTCTAGAATAAAGTTGGAGAGACGCAGCTTTTAAAAAAATTTTCCACTTGTCCAATCTTCAATTAGAGGGAGGTGATAATTCATCCATGTTAACAAAAGTGATTGTTTAAAAAATTTATTCTTATTGTCAACATTCCATTCGAATAATGATAGAAATATGTGGTTTTTTCTTAAATTTCTGGCTTTTTCTCAAATTTCCAATTGGAGTGAAGTAATAATTAATTCAAGTGAACAAAAATAACTGTTTAAATGATTTATTACCCTTTTTAATAATATTCGCTTTGCTTAATGGTAAAATGTTGTGTTTTTTCTAAAATTTTCAACTGTTGGTCTACTTTTCACATGGAGAGAATAAATAATTAATTAGATTTAGCAAAATTAATTGTTTTAACAAGTTATTGCTGTTAAGGACTATTTGCGGGTTTTTCGGCAATGTTTGCCTTCCTGTCCTTTTTTAACTTATGTTAGTGAGGTAATAATCAATGAAACTTAGAACAAAAGTTGTTTAAACGACTTATTAATGTTTATACGTATCTTGTCTCAGATAAGTGCTAGAAAGATGTTGTTTTCTCTGAAATCTTTAACTTTGCTTATTTGACTTATTATTTGTTAATAACTAAGAAGGCGAAGCAAGGTTAAAGATTTTAGAAAAGACCACAACTTTCGAGCACTTAGCTAAGAAAAGATATATTAATAAATCGTTTGAACAACTCTTTGCTCAGTTTCATTGGTTATCACCTTACTAAGCGAAAAACGGACAGAGATGTAAAAATGGCCGAAAAAACCGCAACATTCTACCATTAGGCAAAGAGAATATTATTAGCAATGATAATAACTTGTATGAACAATTTTGAATTAATTATAAAAAATTAGTCAAGTTGTTTGATAAATGTTTGTCATATTATTTGAAGGACATTCAAGGTCCTTTCGCAAAAAATGAACTTTTTGTAAATTGTGATAATAAAGAAACAGTGCTAACACTTGCATATTAGGTGGTAGTTTATCGCCAACTAAGTTTTCCTTTTTCTTTTCTAAAAGGTAAATCATTACCCGGTCTTCTGCACTTATGATAATTAATTCTTTGTAATTACAATTTGACATCTAAGCTTGATCATATATTGTTATAGCTCCGTTACCCTGCTGTTTTTAACGTTGCATATTTTTAATTTGAATCAAAAATCTACAAAAACAAATATCTACCATGAAAAAGACAATATTTTTGATTTACCATTTTTTCCAAAATGACCTTGAATGACCTTGAATGACCTTGAATGACCTTAAAATAATATATGTCACAAAGTTGTTACAAATTTTGAATAATTGTTTGCCGCGATGAATAAGTATACTGTTTCTCAAAAAAGAACTAGAGAAAATTTAATTGAAGCAACATTTTTTTAAGAAAATGACCTTGAGCAACCTTTGAATGTCATTGTAAAAACCTGAAAAAAATCTGTGTGCAATATTGACTTGTAAAGAACAAAATTTATATGCGTGAGAAATAAATAATCAATGAATAACGTCAATTTAATTACGAATGACCATTTTGACCTTGAAATGACCTTGGGCGATCCTTGAATGTTATTGTGAAAATCTGAAAAAAAATCTTAGTGGTATTAGACACATCAGCACTTAAGTCCCAACTTTTCTTTAAGAATATTAAAAGTTGAAATAATGACAAAAGTATTATAAAAGTTCCATTTTGGTTTTTCTGAAATTTTTTTAAGTGTTGAAGAGACTTCTGTAGGATAAAAGTATGGAAAAATGTCCTAGTTACTTTTTTCCTTGTTATTTCGAGTAGGAATATTTTTTGGGATAAAATTACCAAAAAAGTCCCACTTAATTTTTTTTTGAAAATTCTTCAAGCCCAAGATGATTTTTGGGACAAAATTATCAGAAAATTTGTAATTTTAATCTAAAAGTTGATAATATTTCAAAAGTTTTAAAAAATTTACACTTTTGACTGTTTGGAAAAATTTTTTTGAAGCTACTCAAGGATTTAGAAGGGATTTACGATAATAGAAATTTTTTCTTAGTATTCATAGAAAAATTGGAACTGATTTTCTATTTCGAAAAAATTACTTTTCAAGAGAATATTTTTGAATATTTTAAAATATGATCAAAATTTTTAAAGTTACAAAATATTTCTAAAATCGTCATAACAGATTCTGGAAGATCTGAAGGCAATTTTTGTAATTTTTTAGAATTTTATGACATTTTTTGGAAAAATTCAAATAATTTCGAAAAATATTTAAAAGGCTTAAAAGTTTTGGAAATAGTAAACAAAATAATTAAAAATTTGAAAATGAAAATGCTACTAAAAATTTAAAATAAGATGTAATTTTTTGAAAATTTTGAAAGATAATTGGAAGCTTTTCAAGAATTTTTAAAGGTTTCAAGAGAATAAAGAAGTTTCTAAAAATTCATGGGAAAATTAAAAGAGTGGAGGATATACTACTGAAATGTAGCGGGCTTGGAGAAAAAGTATGAGGAGTTCATGAGAAATTTGGCACAAAGCGATGTAGTAGTGATGATGGAGAAGTGAACAGATGAAAGGGAATGGGCAAGAGTAGGTGGAAGGTTACTGAAGGATTGAAAATGCAAAGTCAAAGAATAAAAAAGGCAGAGCGATCGGAAGAATAGTGATGAAAGTAAGGAGTGGATGTACAACAGAAGCGGATAAGAAAGAGATGAAAGACCGAAAAGAAGAATTATTAGTAGAAGAGATGAAGATGGAGGGAGAGAGGTAGAATATAATGGGGTGTATGTGCCCGGGTGTTATGTAGGAGAAATCAGAAGAGATCAAAGAACTGATGAAACAAAAAAAAGTAAAGATAAGGCATATAATAGGGGAAGATTTCAATGCGAGAACAAAAGATAGAGCAGGAAGGGTATGAGGAGGAGAGCGAGGAAGGAAATCAAAAAAGATACTGAATGAAAAGGGAAAGAAATTGTTAAAGATCTTGGGGGAGACAGGATGGTGTATCTTAAACGAAAATATAGAGAAGGATGAGCAAAGGCAATGTACACGCTCAGAATGATAAGAGGGAACATTAATTAAATTAGGAGGGAAAGCCAAGAAGCGAGAAGCAGAGGTTTATATAGATTCGGATCACTTTCCCATAATAGTGAAATTAGAGGGATAGAAAAGTAATGAAAATATTCTTAAAAAGAAAGGGAATGTAAAAAGTGTAGGAAGAGAGGAATGGTCAACAAAAGAAAAAGAACAGTTTCAGGAAAAGGTCAGGAATATTGAAATGCGAAAGGGGAATGTAAACGAGGAGATGGAAATAATGAGGTGATGTAAGAAGAGGATTAGAGTGCACAAGCAAAAAAGAAGTTAGTGAAGGAGGGAATAGAAGAGGATGCGATGAGGAATGTAAAGAGAAGAAGCAGAAGGTTAGAAAGGAATGATGGAATTGGAGAAAAGGTAAGAGTAGTGGAGAAGAATGTAGGAGAAAAAAGCAGTATACTGAGTTTTGTGATCAAAAGAAAGAGGAGGACGATAAAACGTTTAGGTAAGATGCAAAGAAGGCTAGAGGGGAAGATGTTCGGAAGGTAATAAATTAAGAGATGAAAAAAAAAGAAAAGATTAAATCAGGATATTGAGATGATAGAATGAAAGTAATATTTTATGGATTTCCTAGGAGGTGTAGGGATGAAAGTTATAGAAGGAGGAAAATATGGTAGGAAAAGAGATGAGGGCATAACAGGGGAAGAGATAGTCAAGGTGTTAAGAATAATGAAATATTGAAAGGCGCCTGGTATAGATGAAATTCCAAGTTAATCTTGGGAATATGGAGGAAAAGAACTAAAGGAATGGGCGTGGATCATGTGCAATGGAGTATGAAGAGTAGAGGGGTGGCCAGTGTTATGAAAAGAAGAAGTAGTTGTAGCCATAGTGAAGATAGGCAAAGGGAAGTAGGTTGAAGATTATAGGGGAATGACTCTGATGCCAACATTGTATAAAGTACATGTAACTGTTTTGCTAGAGAGATTGAAGACAGTAGTGGAACTGAGGTGTATGAAAGTAGAGTATTGAAGGAAAATCAGGGGAGGGGAAGTCTGGGAAGTAAGTGGAGGAAAAGTGAGTGGAAATGTAAAAAGGGAAATTATGGATAATAAGGAGAAATAAGGGAAGGGGACCAGTGGAAAAATGGTTTTGGCAATAGAAGAAGTGAGGGAAAATTAAGAGAGCGGATATAGAGGAAGTGAGGTGAAGTAATGGAAACCAAAGAAGGGGAAATAGGGAGGGGAAGGGTAGGAAATGAGGGGATGTGAAGGTAGGGGAAATAGGTAACGTAAGGGTGGTGGAAGCAAGGGAAGGTAAAAGAGGGAGCGATGAGAATGAGGAGGGAGTATGTGAATGAAGGGGGAATAAGCGGAGGGAAGCTTGCAGAAATGATGGGAACCAAGGGGAGGGGAAGTAAGGGAAAATTATAGGAGCAGAGTCGTAGAATCAGAGGTTGGAAGAGTAGTGGAAATGAGGCGTAGAAAAGTAGAGGAATAAGGACAAATCAGGGAAGGGGAAGTCTGGGTAGTAAGTGGAGGGAAAGTGAGTGGAAATAAGAAGAGGCAAAGTATACATAATGAAGAGAAATGAGGGAAGGGGACAAGGGGAAATAAAGGTTTGGGAATAGGAGAAGTGAGAAGAAATTAAGAGAGGATATAGAGGAAGTGACTTAAATAATTGGAAATTAGAGGAAGGGAAATAGAAAGTTGAAGGGAAAGAAAATGAGGCGATGTAAAGCTAGGAAAAATGGGTAAAGTAAGGGTGGTGGAAACGAGGAAAGGTAAAAGAGGGAGCGATGGAAATTAGGAGGGAGTATGTGAAATGAAGAAAATGATTGAAAAAGAGGTTGAGGAAAAGATGGGAACCAAGGAGCGAGGAACTAAGGGTAAATTATAGAAGGAGATAAGTGGAGATAAAGGTTGAAAAAGATGTGAAACTGAGGCGTAGACAAGTAGAGGAATAAGAGAAAATGCGGGATGGGAAAGTATGGGAAGTGAATGAAAATGAGGAAAGGGATAGTATGTAAAATGAGAAAAAATGAAGGAAGATGTCTAAGGGAAATAAGGGTCTGGGAATAGGAGAAGTGAGAATAATCAAGTCATCAAAAAAGTAAGAACAATCAGTGGAGGAAAAACTAGAAGCGAAAGGAAATAAAAGTAAGTGAAAGGAGAGGGAATAGGTGAAGTGAGGCGGGTGGAAGCGAGGAAAAGTGAAAGAGGGAGCGATGGAAATAAGGAGAGATTATGTAAAATTGGGGGAAATTAGGAGAGGGAAGGTTGAGGAAATTATGGGAACCAAAGGGGGGGGGGAAGTAAGGGGAAATTACAGGAGAAGAGTAGTGGAAATAAAGGTTGAAAAAGTAGCGAAAATGATGCGTGGCAAAGTAGAGGTATAAGGGGAAATGCAGGCAGGAGATGTATGGTACGTCAGTGGAAATGAGGAAAGGGAAAGTATGGAAAATGAGGAAAAATAAAGGAAGTGCTCTGGGGGAAATAAGGGTTTGGGAATAGAAGGAGTGAGAAGAAATAAAGAGAGAGGATGTAGACGAAGTGTGTGGAAGTAAGACCAAATCTGTCAAGATGTCTAATTGCACACATATCCAGAAACGCAGTCGCTACCTTGCGCGCTGTCTATTATTTCCTAATTCCCGTTTGTGAATTACACATAGTCCATATCAACACATTTCTTGATGCAGAGTTAAGTTTAGATTTTGAATGTTAACCCGATAGTGACTCTATCCCGTATGTCTCTCGTTCTGAATCTTCTAATTATTCGTAGAGACATTATTCTCCGGTCAATTATCCACCTGCTGTGATTCCTCTTCATGCCACGTCGAGGTCCTCCTCCGGCCATCCTTATCGCCTCACTTCTTCTATACTCGATTTTAGATTTAAATGTATGCGGCTTATTCACCACGTCAATTCGAATCAGCTATTCGAAATTAGCAATTACACTTTACCCCCTACTAAACCCATTCAATTAGAGTACGATGTAATGCCTCTGCACCAACGCCAAAAGAAGAGAGAAATGTGTTAACATCCAAGAGTGACATTGTGACAAATTTGTAGCAATATATACACTGTGTCATGAAATTCGAAAAGAACTAACGGTACAAGCATCTTAATGAATTTTAGAATGGTAATTGTAAGCAACATTCCTCTACGCCATTAATTTAATTTTAAACTAATCTCAAACCAAAATGACAAATATTTTAGTCGAAATTCAAAGTGTTTTACAATTAACACAAAACTTGTTCGCCTGGGGGGGCGGGGGTACAATTTTTTCAACGGATTTTTCTCAAATGTAAAAGATTGGATAATTGTGAGATCAGCTTAAACACATTTATTAACTGAACTTTCATCTTAAAACTGACTTAAATGAAATGTAAATATCTTATAAGAACAAGCTTGACGCTTATTTTTTTTGAGATAACGGCTACGCGATTTATTATATAATCTAAAACAGCACCAGAATATTCTAGAGTTGTGGTTTTCATCAAAATATTCATCAATACTTAAATAAATTGTTTCTGTGATTAGAAATGATGTATTTTTCCTATACTGCCGTCATATCCCTGGCAGTTATCTTTGATTATATTGGTAAATATATTCATGATTTTCAGTAACTTTCTTTAACCTAGACGCAAATCATAATTTGTGCTAGTTAATTTACATTCTATCAAAATTTCTATTTTATTCCAAACTTTATTTGAGTTTGTCAGAAATAAGTAAGAATTCAATCTGAATTCATTCCTCGAAAATCCAAAATGTGTATGATCAATGCTACTGAAATCGGATTTTTCAATAGGCTTATAGATTTGACTAAAGGTTAGATGAAATGGACTAAAAAATCAGTAAAATTAAATGAAATTCATATAAAATATAATAAAAGATCATGATGTTCATATTCATGAGTATTTCAGCGACACATAACATTGCACTTTGAATGGATTTTTATTCAGAGTTTACGAAAAAGTTTTTGCCATTGTTATATCCAACAGGAAAAGTCTGTGCGATTTGTTACTAACTATTTTCCCACCCTCGCATTTTTCATTTTAGAAAATGCCTGTCAGGTCCTTCTAGGCTGTATCAGTGCTGTGTAATGGCAGCTAGTGTTAGTAAAATGCGAACACTTACTATTTTTATTTTTATGAAAAATATTTTTCTTTAATAAAATTGTTGTAATAAAAGCGTTTCGAAGAGATTTTTTTAAGCTTTCGAGGAATAAAATATATATATTCATACGTCGACCAAGGTTAATTTCCTTTAGAAAATTTGACTTCCATATTATTTTTTGCAGTTGTTTTCACTATAGTACAATTTAGGTTTGTATCATTGGGCGAAAAAATCCGTTCTATATTTTGACCAATATTCTTTATACGTCAATATTTTGCACAGAAAATTATCTTGAGTGACCTTTAATTATTATTTTAGAAACGTCAAAAAATCAGATTTCAATGTTTTCTAATGAAAACACAATCCATGAATGATAGAACGCAATCAGAAACAATAATAGATGTTTATTTCTGAAACAAAAATAGAATCTTTTATCCTCGTTTCGCCCTAGTTGGCTCAACGAGTTAGTTTAGTTTTTGAAGATAATAGATGTCATTCCGCACTGCACTAGATTAAGATGAACCAGTTAAAATGAAAAACACTATTTCGAGGGAAAAAGCCATACGGCATAAGAAACCCTAATTTATTAAATCAAATGCAAAGTACAAATCTCAAAGAGAGACCCGAAAGAAAACCGTTGCACGCCAAACACACAGATCCCGCACATTCGGTAATTCGCGTTTCTTGAAGCGTTCAAAGAATAAACTCCTTAACCAGGAGGTGGTTATAAGAACCACGATACGACTGCCTTGAGACAGTGGACAAAGATATGATTGCGACTACCCGTCGGTAGTGGAAAATGTTTCGAATGCGACTACCCAAAGGTATTGGAAAAAATGTCGAATGCGACTACCCAAAGGTAGTGGAAATTGAGATCAAACACGATGACTGAACACGAGGGAGATCCGCGCGCGTTAGCCGAACTACAAAGATTGACGAACGACAGCCAGACTCTACTCGATTCCCGCGTTCGTTCATTCTTCCCTCTCTCTCACACACTTACAGATAAGCTTTTCTGATTGGTCAGAAAGTTTTCTATTAAACTATTAGGCCCACTTCATAGCCTTTTAATAGTCGAATCTAAATTAAAGTATGATCCACTAGTTGAATCTCTGTGTTAAGACTTGACAATAGAGTCAATTTAGTCAGAAACAAGCACTTTGAACAAAATTGACCTTGAGCGAACATTAAATATATATTTTTTAATTTTGACAACAATCAGGTGTTATTTTCTCACAAAAAAAATAATTTGTGGAGTGCCAAATTATTAAATAATATATAAAACTTGAAAAAGCGCCCTTTTAAAGAGCTTTTGAAACTAAACATTTCAGTATTAAAAGACGTTTATTTCTAATCCTGCAACTTTGAACGATTTTAAGTTGTAACTAAATAATTTGAACCATTTCAATCTAAAATTATCGAACACTTCCAATTAAAAAATTCTTGCTTATTCGAATAGCTTTAAATTTCAAATTATTCAATATACTGAATACTACAAGATGTCTCAACTATTGAGGCTTTGAATATTTTTGAAATTTCTATTAGCCCTTTGAAAAACATCGTAAATAAAAAACACCTTTCTTTGTGACATATAACCCAATTTTATTACTCGATAGACTGAGCCAACATGTGCCGATGCCAAAGCCAGAACACATTTTATTATCAACATTTGGTGCTCACGTCTTTGCGATATTGGAGAGTAGTAACTATGCTGCTGTAATATATGCAATTACTTATTGCACTGGCAATATATTTCGGGTAAAAACGAAAATGCAAAGTGGAGCGATTACCCCATTGACCACAAATAAAACAGAGGAAGCGCCAGTAGGCTGCTATTGCCTCTATTCAATCATTATAGGCTTATGATGATTTACTTCTAATAATTACCCTATGACGCTTTCCCCGTCAAAAAAATCAATCTTGGCAGCCATCTCATTGATTTGAATGAAACCCAGTGTCGTTGTGTTACTTTACAAGTAATGTTTTCTGGTCAGAGAATTTTCAAAAATTTTGAAAATTCTGGGCGTGACGTAATCTGATTATCAAGTGGTCTTCGCAGACAATCAGATTACCACGGCTTTCTTGTTGTACGATTGGGCCATAAGCGCTATGCCAAAAGTGAAATTCATTTTTTGTGCCACAAGCGAATATGACAATCATGCGAAATTCCTTAGCGATCGTTTCTTGCAAGCTCAAACAACTGATGTAACGAGAGTATTTCATTCCTTCATACCAATTAATAACCAGAAAAAATGTTGAAAAATGTATTCTGCTGCTCCTGAAGCAACATCAAAAATATTTTAGATAAAGAAATCTGTTCCTAAGCGGAAATATTTTAAGCGAGAGAGAAAAATAATTAAGTAAACAGAAATGCTTGAGATTGCAGCGTTTCAACGGTGCATTGTGTAATGTTAATGTCTGCACTACCCGCCTAACTGCTGCGCGGTACAAGCATTCAACTGGAATGCCTCTCTTTAAATATACATAACTCGCGAACCAGATAAGTGTCCAACAAGTTTTTTTTTTTTTTTTAATGAAAGACAAAAGAAAAAGGAATATTACTCTGAGAAAAAGTAAGAAATCAAAAATAGCGAAATTCGTCAAAAATCGAATAAAAACATTTTTGGGAGTGGAAAGTGTGCTGATGTGATACTAATACTCCCAAATATTAAATTGCGATTAGTATGTGATATATATATATATCCTTATAAAACATCAGAATATTTCATTCGATACAATGTTAGCCCAATTCTTCACTAATGTATGATTCAGTTTTCCCATTAGTTGTCAAAAATGAGGATCGCTTATACAGTGATCATTATTTTGACGGTGATTCTCAGTTATATTAGTAGAAATAATACCACAATATATCTAAAATTTTGAAAATATTTTCAAACTTTTCACTAATATGAATTTTTGCTTCGTAATGTGTATTTTATCCTGAATCTTGTTCTTGGAAGAATTAAGTTCGCAGTTCAGTTGTTTGTCTGATGGCGCCCCGATTCCTGCTGTTCCTCGTGACAGTGCATATTTGTCTTCTTTTTTTGACTCACAACATCCTCCTGACAGTTCTTATCCTCCTGCTAAACCTCAATCTCCGCTCAGGTCTCCTTCTTCAGCCCAACCTCCTCAACTACCTGCCAGCTACATCGGTCCACTTGTCATTAGAATAATATATATTCATTACCTGAGTTAGGTCTGACATTGCTTACAATGCCCGCGAAATTTGTGAAATAAGCAATTTCGTGTCAAATCATGAGGTTTAACACGGATTTCCCATAAGAAAAAATATAAATTTTTGTAAATTTGATGCAGAATCGTTAATACTAGGTAAATCAAGTTGAAATTCAACCATTTTCATCAAAATTAGCCATCAAATACGAATAAAAACTTATTTTTTTAAATATCACCCCCATAAAAGTCTGTTTTGAAGGGTTCCAAAAAAAACCTTGTAAGTAAAAAATTTAGTATTGCGAGTTTTTGGCGCTCATTATGATTTTTTTGCGTTTTTTTTAAATACAATGGATTAATAATGCTACTTTTTAATGATAATTAGATGTTTATATAAATTATTCAAACAATTTATTATTGTTTTAAGCAATTTTCTTTTAGTCTTGAGGTATAAAGTCGCGGTTTCTTCCAAATTTTTCAATTTATTATAAACTGTTCAGTCGAAGCGAACCAATCATAAATTAAATTTAACATAAATGATTGTGTAAACAATTTATTATCATTCATCACAATATTCTCTTAGAATAATGCTAGAAAGTTGCCGTTTTTCTATAATTTTCCACTTTTTATCCACTTTTCAATTAGTGTTAGGTAATATTGGACGCAATTTAATAAAAATAATTTTTCAAATAAATAATTATTGTTTATAACTATATTTTCTATTATTGCTTGTTAGTTGCGTTTTTCCCCTGAATTTTTGAACCTTTTGTTCATTTTTCACATTTGTATTAATTATTACCTCACTCTAAGTAGAAAGTGGACTATAAGTTGAAAATTTCAGAAACAAACTGCAACTATCTAGCATAACTATAGGGGAAGATGGTTATAAACAATAAAAATTTGTTAAAAAACATTAGATATGTTAAATTGTATCCATCATTACCTTACACTAATTTAAAAGTGTCGAATATTTCATCAAAAACCGCAACTTTTTAGCATTATTCAAAGTCATATTATTAAAATAATACTAAATTGTTTAAACAAATATTTTTGTCAACTTGAATTAATTATTAACTCATTCTAATCGAAAAGTTGAAAATAACTTACAAATTCGGAAAAACCGCGACTTCCGAACTCTATTCTAAGTGAAAATCCCTAAAAACTACAATTAATTGTTTAATTACTGTATATAAACATTTAATTAATAATAGAAAGTAGTATTTTATGCATTATAAATAATTAGCGCCAAAAACTTGCAAACCACAATTTTTCACTTATTTGATTATTTGAGACCCTATAAAACATACTTCTGGGGCGATATTTAAATAATAAGTTTTGATTCGTATTTGAACAAATGAAAATTGAAAAAAAAATTGCAATGCATTTTTATTTATTTCTCGAAAACGAAGGGAGATCCTATTTTTACATTTACCGGGCTTTTAGAGCACATTGTAGACTATCTTTAAACATTTTTTAAATGAAGATCGAAAAGAAATCTATTTTATCATGAATAATTGTATGCAAAAGGAGCATGAAAAAGATTCACAATTAAAAAACGTCATTTTTTGGATGACGGTTGCTCCCAGTGGGACCCTGCGGTGGTTGTTAACCTTTAGTTTTTAATTATATATATAAGCAGGAACACTCATATATATGTTCAATTCAAATTTCTAACTCTGGTTCATTTCTCGTTTTTCTACTTTATGATTTTTTAATTCAGAAATAAGAAGCACAATTAGTCATTAAACTCAAGTAAACATTTTCATTGAATAAGTGTTTCTGATTTCACATATACAATAACGATAATTATGATTGACAAAAAACATATGATCGAGCTTATACATTATTTTCATAAAGAATGCTCAATTTCGAGGTTAAGTGTAAAAGGAAAAAGATTTACTTTGTTTGAATAAAATCTATAATTAATTTAAAAAATACATATTCAATGTAAACAAGAACTTTACTCAATTCAAACAAGAGATTTATTTCAACTAACCAAAAATTTGTTTGAATCAAATAAATAAGGACAAACAAGAAATTTCTTTGAATCAAACGAACATTTATTTGACCCTATATCAAAGAAATATTTTTTTTGATTTAAACAAAATTTGTTCAATTCAAACAAACATTTTTCTCAGTGTAGAAATATCTGCTAATAAAATTACGAAATTTTTTGAAAAATGGAAAATTTGAATTAATACAGCCCGGCCGATTAAACGGCACTGAAACGGCACTCTAACGGAACTACCGAGTGCCTTTTCAGTGCTGCTCGTTCAAAGCTACTCAGATTCCAGTTTTAAATGCCTGCAGAAGTTTCCTTTATACCTGCGACTAGGCTACAAAGTAGACCAGCTGAAAAGGATTAAAAGTAAAAATTAAAATTGGTAAAATTTTGAAATTACATCTGCGGAAGTTAGAAATTCACAATCTACGGGTTTCGATAATTTCAGATATCCAACTTTTTTTGAGAAGTTTAAAATTGAAATGAATATAATGCATCTCGTAAATGGAACGAGATACGACAAAACAGACAACATTTTCGAATTCAACTACAGAATAATATATTAGTATATAATTTATAATTATAAAATATATATAATGAGAAAATTCATATATTAAAAAAAGTGTTAATAATTTGAAGAAAATTTTAAAAAGGTATTCGGTTGGTGGCGGCCAACTACTGTAAATCACTCTGCCTGCCCGGTACGTGACAAATACAATAGGACCATTATATAACCGTCGCATCACTCTGAGTGCCGTTTTGGTGCTGAAATGAGCAGAAACAGGCACTCAAACGGCACTGGCGCCGGCGGCCCATTGCCGTTCGCCAGTGCTGTTTCAGTGCCGTTTCATCTGCAGAGAGTTCAGACTAAAGCTATCATAATAACAAAGAGACGACCAAACATAACTAAAAATACCAAATTAAAAAATGTTGATATAATGTGGTCAGAAAGCATAAAATATTTAGGGAAAATGTACAGAAGCAATTTAAACGCTGCTTGATTCCAACTAGAGAAGACAAGAGCTAACAGTGACCCTGAAATGGTGACGACTAACATCACATCTTTGGATGTTTCAGCGGTTTTGAAAAGAACAAGTAACTGGAAAGCTCCAGGTCCGGACATGGATAAAATTTTTTCAAGTATTCGGGCCACCAGTTCACTTTTAAAACCAAAAATAGTGTAACTAGTGTCACAAATTTGAAAAAATAGTGTCATTATTAGGGTCATAAGATTTTTTCAAGTACTTGGACCTCGGTCTCACTTTAGGGTTCAAAAATAGTGTAGATAGTGTCACAAATTTGAAAAAAAAAGAGTCAAAATAGGGTCATACAATTTTTCAAGTATTCAGACCACGGTCTCACTTCAGGGATCAAAAATAGTATAAATAGTGTCACAAATTTGAAAAAATAGTGTCATTATTAGGGCCATCAAATTTTTTTCAAGTAGTCAGGCCACCTGCTCACTTTTAAAATCAAAAATAGTGTAAATAGTGTCACAAATTTGAGAAAATAGTGTCATTATTAGGGTCATACCATTTTTAAAATATTCAGGCCACCTGCCCACTTTTAAAATCATAAATAGTGTAAATAGTGTCACAAATTTGAGAAAATAGTATCATTATTAGAGTCATAAAATGTTGTCAAGTATTCAGGCCACCAGCTCACTTTTAAAATGAAAAATAGTACAGTGTCACAAATTTGAAAAAATAGTTTCATTATTAGGGTCATAAAATTTTTTCAAGTATTCGGGCCACCAGTTCACTTTTAAAACCAAAAATAGTGTAACTAGTGTCACAAATTTGAGAAAATAGTGTCATTATTAGGGTCATAAGATTTTTTCAAGTTTTTGGACCTCGGTCTCACTTTAGTGATCAAAAATAGTGTAGATAGTGTCACAAATGTGAAAAAATAGAGTCAAAATAGGGTCATACAAATTTTCAAGTATTCAGACCTCGGTCTCACTTCAGGGATAAAAAATAGTATAAATAGTGTCACAAATTTGAAAAAAAAAAAGTTTCATTATTAGGGTCATATAATGTTTTCAAGTATTCAGGCCGCCAGCTCACTTTTAAAATCAAAAATAGAGTCACAAATTTGAGAAAACAGTGTCATTATTAGAACCATAACATTTTATCAAGTATTCAGGCCATCAGCTCACTTTTAAAACCAAAAATAGTGTAAATAGTGTCACAAATTTGAGAAAATAGTGTCAATAATAGAGTCATAACATTTTTCAAGTATTCAGGCCATCAACTCACTTTTAAAATCAAAAATATTGTAAATAGTGTCACAAATTTGAGAAAATAGTGTCATTATTAGAGTCATAAAATGTTGTCAAGTATTTAGGCCACCAGCTCACTTTTAAAATCAAAAATAGTGTCAAAAATATGAGAAAATAGTGTCATTATTAGAGTCATAAAATGTTGTCAAGTATTTAGGCCACCAGCTCACTTTTAAAATCCAAAATAGTGTCACAGATTTGAAAAAATAGTTTCATTATTAGGGTCATAACATTTTTTCAAGTATTTAGGCCACCAGCTCACTTTTAAAATCCAAAATAGTGTCACAAATTTGAGAAAATAGTTTCATTATTAAGGTCATAAAATTTTGTCAAGTAATCAGGCCACCAGCTCACTTTTAAAATCAAAAATAGTGTAAATAGTGTCACAAATTTGAGAAAATAGTGTAATTATTAAGAGAAATTTTTATTTGCGGAATGCAAAGGAACGTTTTTAAAATTATACATATAATATAGTATTATATTCACCCATAAAACTAAGAATGACCATCCAGATGAAGACAAGAGTATAAACGAACCCCATCTTTTGCAATCAGAAGAAAGACTGATTTTTGCGTTGATGACGAAGTCGTTTAACATTGTAACTAGCGCTCATTATGTTGCTTAATTAAATGTATCCTATAATCCTTATCTTATATTAAATTCATGCTTCTCCTTCTAAGATAATAATATTTATATTTCATTAATCAGTCCAAGGAAATAAATTTGACTAACTGACTCGAGGCCAGTTAGAGCAAAATAAAGAAAATTTTTCGATTAGCGCTTCGATAAAAATCTGAGTTTTAACAAGAATGTTGAAAAATTATTTGCAATAAATCTTTTAGACATCTTCTTAAAAGCGTGTGGTTAGCTTTCAAGACAGAATATATTTTGTTGGAGGCATGTAGATATATGAGCTGTCTCATAATAGCGTCGTGAATGAGGCTATTATAGGAAGAAGTATTTGGCAATAATATCTTCAAATAAGTGTTTCTTAAACTTAAACTAAATATTTGACTAGCATATCTTTCACAAGGTATCGTAGAGTAAAATAGACCAACCTTCGTGTAAGAATATTCGCTTTCAAAAAAATTGTGCCCCAAAAAAGGAAGTTATTGATGGTAATTTTGAAAAGACAAAAGATTATTTTTCAGGGAAAAAATTTGAAACACACAAAAAAATTATACATTGAAACGACTTTTTTGAAAGCACCATATCTCTCAAACCGTAACATATCTCTCAAAAGCGTACGTTTATATTTTTTTTCAAATATTAATTCTTTAGTGCAGCCGCGCAGCCTTACTGTCCACATACAAGGACAGGCACTGAACTGGGCAGTTATTAGCGAAGAATGTAATTCAGGTATTTTTCTGCTGAATACACAAGGTCCTATTACTAATTTACTTCAATTACACAGCCAAAGTAATTTCAAATACTTCTAAGTTCGTTTAAGTAGTGGAGACGATACAGCACTTGAGTCGGCACTGTAGACTGCCACTATGCGCGAAATTTCGCAATACCGTTTAGCAGACTATATGGCATAAATGGGTGCGTAGCATAGTTATGTGACACACAGGGCTGCGTAGAAGACTCATGCAGTAGGCACAGCTGAGCAGTCAAGTGGTAAGGCACTCAGTGGTGCGCAGTAGACTTTTGCGGACCATACATATGCTTGGTACAGTTCCATGTTGTACAGGGTTACGCAGTAGAGTTCTGCATTATATAGGGTTGCACACAGCAGCTCTACGACACTTAGTTGTGTGTAGTAGACTTCTGTGGTACAAGCGGATGCGCAGTGCACTCATGTAGTACGCATAGTTCCGCAAAAAACTGCTAGAGGACGTAAGGCCTGGGTGCAGAGTTATACGATATATTAATTAAACATAAATTTATCAGTTCGCACAACCTGGGAGGTATGTACTCGCCACCGTATTTGAGCATTTCAGCGCTAATACTGTCTACACCAGCAGCCTTACCATTTTTTAAGATGTATTTGGTCCATTGTTTTCCCCTCAGCACTCAACGAAGTGAAGTTAGCTGGTGGTTGAAGTGAAAATACCTAATTGACGGGAAATTATAATATTACGGCGGTAAGTTTAAATTTGTTTAAATTTAATATAAATTTTGAAAATAGATTTTTTTAAGCTTATTGTAGAAATTGGCAACTGCAAGTGGCGGATCGACTTGTCCTGATAGGAACAATATAAAATTGAAGAAAGAAAACTGTACATAGAGACTTCTTTGTTAGAAGCCAAAATGAGAATTCCATAAGGACTGATTATAGCATCTTGGAATTTTGTAATATACATGGGAATGTTTACATCATAATATTAAATGTAATCAACCAGCTTACTTGAAACCTGGACAGGAAGTGACCAGTGGGAAAAATCCATGAGTTTAAGAATTCATATCTGTTTGATATTTCAATTTCGCGAACCGTTAATTGTTGATTAAAACTTTCGTTATGTAAATATACTTGAGTCGCGAACCTTACAGTCAAATAACTCCTTTAGGAGGCGCTTTATCGGCGAAAGCGGACGTGTCAGAATTTAATAAACAAAATTTCCTCTTTATGCCTGGGATCAAGACTTCTTATCCGTTTGATTTGACGCAAATCTCGTTGCGACCACCATGAATGGTAAAACGTGTTGTCGGGTGACTCACGCGGGAGGGATTAGAACGGCTTAGAACTCGAAGGGTGGACGTAAATGTAGTAAATGTACATCAAAAAGGGGATCCTGGGCCACTGTATCGGACCCATCGATCTCAGATTGACCATTTGAAAAAGGCAGAAAGATCCTTCCTCCGGTCGCGACCGGTTGTAACTCTGTTTGACATATCGTTGTTTTTGTAAAAATTGGACTTAGAATATTTGCGTTCGGAACTATCTGACTTATGTAAATTAATTTTGATTTGCCGATTAATTAAATTCAAATCTTATTTTAATTCGCGGAATTCATATTATTTTTCCCTACAATAATTAACTTCATTTAATTATAATCAAAGAAAATAGGTATATTTTTCTATAACATAACGCCACAGAGGAGTTGAGGTTTCCACCTCTTTAAGCGAGAGGACGTGAAAACGAGAAAACATCGTTGGTCGAAGTTCGACGGACCAAAGACTTCCAAGGACTTTTGAGGACTTTCAACGGCGGACAGCGACGTCCAAGGATTGCCAGCGATTTCTAAGGACTGCGAGGACGAGAGGCACCAAATACGAAAACGACAGGAACTTCCGAAGGCCGGAATCCGAAGAGATTGGCTCGCGGGTGAAGTGCACCAAACTCAAAATAGTTTTTTTTTATTGTTCAGTGTGAAATTTTAAAAACTGTTATCCAGATTAAAAGAGGCCGGTCTTGTCCTTCAACCCGATAAATGTAGGTTCTTGCGAAAGGGGTAACGTATCTTGGGCACATAATTTCCCAAGACGGTGTGAAACCCGACCCCGGAAAGGTGTCAGCTACTCGAAAGTTTCCGATACCAAAAGGCAAGAAAAATATCAAACAATTCCTCGGGTTGGCTGGTTATTATCGGTGTTTCATTCCCGATTTCGCATAAAAAACTCATGTTCTCATTCAAAAGTCAGCCTAACCAATGGGTGGCAATCTGGAATTCCAGTGACAGATACGCAACTCAGAAGTCTTCCAAACCCATTCAAACGCAAGTGAATGGATTTTTGTTTCCTGGGTATGTATAGCAAAAATACTAAAATTCATTTAAAACTTGATACTGTTTATAGATATAAAAGAAGAACATAGTTTTCAGTAACAATAAGAGCAGCTGTAATTAGTAATAAAAAAAAATCATGAAAACATGTAATTTAGTATTAGGAAAATTGAAGGTAAAGATGAGTTTTTTGAAAACAGTTTGAATTGTATTCATATTTTGCAATTGTTTATTTTACTAACGTTATTAATTCATTTTATAAACAACTGTAATTGTTACAAATTATAAACATTTATTGATATTATTCAATTAATAATAGTCAAAATAATATTTGAACCTTAATAATTTGCATTATAATATACTTTTTTATTAATTCATCTAGAAATTTCCACTCTGTAAAAAATATATATTTATTTATAATGACTTATAAATTAGGGTGGTCCAACAAATTATATTTCTGATTTTTTAAAGTCTCACAGCCTTATTTTGTGTCTTGGTAAAAAAAATTTCCTACATTTTTAGATTAAAAAAAAATGTTTAGAGGTAGGGCACGGCCTTTAGAGTACCCCAAAGTGTTAAAAATTCAGTAAGTCCTTGAATTTTGAAAAGAATCATGAAAACTTTACAACGATGATGTAAAACTACCATGTGAGCAGTACAAAACCTGACAACATTTCTTTTAATTGAATTTACCTCCAACTTTGCCAAAACTCACCCCATAAGACACTAAAAAGTAATTTTTAAGTATCTTTTCTGAATTTTATGAAAGTTCAATGAAAATTTAAGTGCAAAATTATATTTAAAAATTTATCATACATTTATGAAAAATATTGCCCTTAAAATAAACGTTTTTCCCCTTTTTACCCTTAATAATCCTTAAAAAATTACATTTTATTTCTTTAAAACTGATCATTAAAAATATTTAATATAAATTTCTTTATATTGAAAAAAAAGTTTTAAAGAAAGAAAATGTTTTTTTTATGGATTATTGAGGGTGAGAAGGGGGAAAAAGTTTATTTTAAAGGCACTATTTTTCATATTTGTGTAATAAATTTTTTTATATAATTTGCCACTTAAATTCTCATTTTACTTTCATAAAATTCAGAAAAGACACTTAAAAATTACTTTTTAGCGTCTTCAGGTGTGTTTTTTGGAAAAGTTTGGGGTAAATTAAATCTTTTAAAAGAATATTCAGGCTTCATACTGCTCACATGATAGTTTTACATAATCGTTTTAAAGTTTTTACGATTCTTTATAAAATTCAAGGGTGAGACTTTAAAAAATCAGACAAATATTTTTTTCTGGATCACCCTAATATATAATTTATTATATTGTTTAGAGGAACAATTACAATTGTTTATAAAATTATTTTTCACATTAGAAAAATAAACAATAGAAAAATATGAATACAATTCAAACTGTTTTCAAAAAACTCATCTTTATATTCAATTTTCCTACTTAAATAAAAATAGAAACTACATATTCAGCCTCTAAATGCAATTTAATAGTAAAATTAGAATTTCAATATTTAGTTTAGTTGAAAATAATTTTAAATTATACATATTGTATTTCTAATTTTATTATTGAATTGGATTTCTAGGCTTAATACGTATCTTTTTTATGTATATATTTTTTCAATTTAAATTGACACTAGCTATTCAGCCTCTAAATCCAATTTAATAATAAAATGACAAATAAATGATTTAGTTTTTTTTCAATTCAAAATTATTTTAAAGTAAACTAAATATTGTATTTCTAATTTTATTATTAAATTGCATTTAGAGATTGAATATGTAGTTTCTATTTTTATTTATATATTTGTTCAATTTAAATTGACAAAATATATAAGTATAAAAACAAACTCCGCGTACAAAATACATACTTAACCTCTAAATCCAATTAACAAATAAAATTAGAAATACAATATTTAGTTTACCCTAAAATAAGTTTATGTGAAAAAAAAGAAAATGAACAAAATAAATTGTATAAGTTTTTAAATAAAAAATAAACACTATAAACTTACTACTCCGAAGGCATCAGTTCTTCCATCAGCTGCTTTTTCTTCTCGTTCCAATAAAATATCTTTCGGAGCAAAATGCAACTGACACACTTCATGACCCGATTTTAAAATTATATCGCCGCGTCGTATTGCTTTCTGCCATTGTTTTACATTTTCTTCACCTTTTGGCACAAGAAAAACACTTACTTTCGTAGGATTCGAATCATAACCCGAAGTACATCCCGAAGCTATACACCGGTTTCCGCTTTCTTTTTCTTTTCCACTATTCCCGTGTTCTTGATTTTCTTTTCCTTTGGGGGGTCTCTTTCCTTCTCAATTTTCCCAATAATTTAGAATTAAAAGAATTTTTCAAAACTCTTTCTAATTAAATAAAAATTGTAAAAAAACAGAGCTAGTCTGTACATCTCCCATGTCTTTGTTGACAAATTCAGGTTTACATGCCATCCAGCGCCACCTACAACTCAGTTTACGCCAAGAAGCTGCGTGAACTAAAGTCAATGCATAGGGCTGTTAATCACCTAAGAAACACTCAAAAATTGCTTCGCGCTCGATTTGGTATTCAACTCCCGCTTCGCGCTCGATAATGTGTTCACCTCGCGCTACGCGCTCGGACACTTTTGCCTGACTCTTTAAGCTCGGTTCCTCTGGGCTTTTTCGCACTTCGTGTACTCGCTATTGCGCCCTTTGCCGGCAAATACCCTCTTAGTAAGCTTCATCGTTATGACCTGCTTTTGTTTTAATTATATCAATTTTACAAAAAAAGAACTAATTTACTTCAGGTTCTATCTACCTTAAGGAGCACATTCTCATCAAGAAACTCGCGCTTCTTGCTCGATATTTGGTTTCCAAATCATGTAAACCTCACGCTCCACGCTCGTTTCTGTTCATCGTACAAAAGAAACCCAAAAGTTTTAGCGCGCTTACGCAACGAGCATATGTTATGTTCTATGTACTTCAGATAAAAATGGCTAAATTTGCATTTGATTTAAAATGAAGAAGGAAATTCCTTTCCAACCGAGCAATTCACGCCTACCCCGAAAGGGAAAAGGCTTAATGATATAATAATAATAATAATAATAATAATAACAAAAAAATCATGAAAGGAAAAATACCAATTTTTTCGAAAATATAACTAAAAATATAACATTTTTTCAAGATACTTCACTATTTTTGGGTACTTCAAAGGTGCAAAGAAAGAAAGAAAGTAAATAATATATGCATACTGTACTTATACAGAATTCATCAATTCAATAATATTTGGAAAGGAGGATAGGCAAAAATGGTGTCACATTGCAGCATCTCTCATTTGGAGAAATTCGAAGTCCACAAGAAATTGGAAAAAATTCGGAAGTCACAATTGCGGCTAGTCACATTCGCGGCAAGTCACATTGTGGCATCTCTCACTCAGAAAAATGTGAAGTCCAGAAAAAATTGGCAAAAGAGCGGGAAGATACCCCTGTCACAAAAATAATGTATTTTGCACTCCTATCCCTTTCCAACGTTCCGTGGAGACTTCAAATTTTTCCGAGTGAGGGATTCCGCAACGTGACTTGCTGCTAATGCGACATTCCGCAAATGTAAGTTGCCGAAAATGTGACTTGCCGCAATGTAACTTGCCAGTGGTTGGCTTGATTCTTACCCGAAAATGCTACCCACGGAAAATCTTTAAATGCATATAGCAAAGTGTCACGTGTCGAATTATATAAATTATATTCCGCGGCTTTATAGTTTCAAAAATATAAATATTGTGTTAAAATTTTGGAGAATAGTCCACAATATATAAGGGCACGTTTGTCTGACCCATTTAAGTTTTTATTGTGTTTGAATAGTGATTCTTTTTAAATTTGAAATGCAACTAAGAACGGGACGTATAGCCCTATCTAAAATAACATTAATAAAATTGCTTTATTTAAACAAAATGAAAATTCAGATGAACCAGAGAGACGTGCGATTTCCTATTTTAAACAATTTCAATTAATTTCAGGACAATGTATTTATTTTCGTAATTATAATGCAACTGAATATAATAACATATAATAATTGGTCTATTTCTAAGTGCGATTTCACCATTATGTTTTCAAAAGAGATTAAAGAAAAATATATATAAATTCTTCAAATCAACTTTTCAAGTAAAATTGGAGTTGATGAATTCTGTTCACTCATTCGCATTTACAGAAGAACGCAAATAAAGTTCACATTCTTATAGATTTCGATTTACTTACTGGATTGGTACCCATTTTTATAGCAATTAGCAGGTATAAAATGAAAAAAAAATAAAAACAAAGTCTCCTATGGTTCTGTTTTCTTTAGAAATTGTTGATTAATAAAAATAACAAAGTCTCCAAGATGACATTTTTTGACCAAATTTAAAAGTTTTAACTCTGTCAGATCTTTCAAATTTACAATAGTGCACGGAAAAAATGTGTCCTATAAAAAGTATAGAACTCAGTCCGGGACTATTGGACGCGCACCAAAATGTTATAAAAATTGAAAGCCTCCTATACGGAAAAAATAAGTTGTCGAAACTTTACTTGACTAGTCATCCATTTTAGGATAGGCCACTTTTTTTTTAGAATCTCATAGGATTATCTCCTTCGGAACTTCACTGAAAAAGTGATACCTAATAAGAAATTAATTAATTAATTAATTTTAAAGTAAAATATTCGAAATTTCTGTCTGATTTAATTGCACATTTTGAGAAATGGACTTTTTTAGTATTAATTATACTTTTCCTAGAAGCTTGCTTCATTAAGAAATTTGTTGTCCTTATATAAAGTTACTTTCATAAATTAAGGGACACCATTATTTGATTTTATATCGACAAGTCATACCGTTCCTACATAGTTATATATTTGTAATGACAGAGAAAAATATTATTCATAATTAACTCGCGTAATTGTTGTATACTTATTGTAGTCATCTGGAAAACGCATCTTATTTTCTTCTTCTGAAATGGCTCGGTCCCCTAAAAATTGTTCCTTTTCTTGTCAAAATGTCCCCTTAATATTGGCAGAATTTAAAAAATATATTTACGTATCTCTTAATTCCATTATTTGCAAAAAATTGCTTATGTTATTTTAGTTTACGCTGTTAATGGATTTTTTTTATACTTTAGAATACAAAATGATAAAATGCATATGTACTGAAGTAAAATAATCCATTAATAGTGAAAATTAAAAAAGCAATTTTGTGCAAAAATGGACTTGAGAGATCCGTAAATACATATATTTTTTCAATAATGCCAATATTCAGGGGAAATTCTGATACCAAAAGGAACAATTTGTAGGGCAACTATTTTGGGGGAAAAATAAAGCGTTTTCGGAATACGCTTTATTTATTCTTTTCTTTACCACTTTTAATAAACTCAGTTAATTACAATTAAACCACTCATAGATGGATAACGCTAGGGGGTTTTAAAAATATTACGTAATATTTTGAAGGGATGTAGGATCAGAATTGCTATCAAAAATACGATACTTAATACTTGAGTGGCTTCTTATTGAGGAAAATTATACATTGGAAAAATCTACAGATACCTTGGAAAAACCTGAAATTGTCAGGGAATTTTTTTACAGACTTTGAGTAGACGCCCTGAGATAATGTTAAAGATAATAATTTTGCAATATTTTTATTAATTTGTTTCAACATATAAAATCTCCACAAAATATACTGATTAATAGTTTAAATTTCCATGTTACTTTCTCAATTGAGCTAATAATTACTTTCACATTTTCCAAAATAAATAAAAAACTAAAACTCCAGAAGTGTCGCTTCATTTGAAAAAATATATTTGTTAATTAATTCTGTCACTTTCTGTAATTATAGTTATGCGAAATTGATCAGTCGTTGCATAGATTTACTGTCTTATTCCTCTGCTTTTAATTTTGTGTTTCAAATACAAAATTCAATATAAATTCAAATATAAAATTCAAATATAAAATTTTGAAATAATTCTGAAGCAATCTTTCAATTCAATTCTTAAGTTTCTGAAACCAAGTTCTTCATGCAAATGTCCGTCACGTTGATAGTTCAATTTCCCTTTGATGATGATCTTTCCGATTAAATAATGTACTATATATATAATTAAAAAATAAGGTTAAACAACCACCGCAGGGTCCCACTGGGAGCAACTGCCATCTAAAAATGACACCTCAGTTCTTGGGCGAACTTTCAAACCCTTTCCGTGAACGGTCTACCAGATGTTAT
Organism: Andricus grossulariae; assembly: GCA_011634705.1. NCBI lineage: Eukaryota > Metazoa > Arthropoda > Insecta > Hymenoptera > Cynipidae > Andricus > Andricus grossulariae. Next base: position 167,358,630 of record JAABKJ010075445.1, on the reverse strand, counting down.
GTAGTCAATCACAGATTGAACACGGGACGCATTCTGTCTTGCCCATCCAATCTTCTTATTCAGTTGATGCACGCGTCTTTTGGCATTTTGATCCATCGTGGGTTTGTGCCTTCGATTTGAATGCACGTACACCAGGGTGGAGTGAAAATGATCAAATTAGGCGAATCGTTTTAGCTGAGCGACAAAGTGTGTGGTTAAACATCCGAAAAGATAGAAAATAAAATGTTGAAATCGGTTAATATCTTCTGTTCGCTCTTTTTGAATTGAGAATTTTAAAAATTCCAAAAAATTTCCCTATTGCTTAGAAAATAATGAAAATTTTTTTCTATGTACAGTTTTTGCTAGTGAATAACAATAAATAGTTATGAGTTGAACAAGACATTTTTTGCTCCAGTTAGAATTTTTTTAAATCGCCAAAAAGCGTTTTTTTTATTGATTCCTATGCACACATTTTCAAAAAAGTTGAATATGTCGAACCTCAAATTTTTTCAACTTGAATCAAAGAAACATGCTATTATTTGGTTCTGTCAAAAAAAATTTTGTTGGTCGTAGCAAGTCCTCAAAGTGGCTCAATTTAAAAAAAAATAATATCGTATTTCTTTCATGCAAGCTGAAGAAATTTCAGGTTCGACATAATCAACTCTTTTAAAAACGTTTCCATAGGACACAATACAGAAAACATGTTTTTAAGCCATTTTCAAAAAATTCTAAATTGAGCAAAACGTGATTTTTTTATTTATAACTTTTTATTATCATTCAATAGCAGAAACTGTACGTAGCAAAAATTCGCCATAATTTTCGAAGAAATAGGGAAATTTTGTTTGATTTTTCAAAAATTTGAATTTTCAAATCAAAAAAGAGAACAGAAGATATTAACCGATTTCAGATTTTTTTTTCTTTTTTCGGATGTCAACCCACAATTTTTTTTCGCTCACCTCAAACGATTCGACTAATTTGATCATTTTCATTCCGCCCCAGTGTACGTGTATCGATTTACTGATTTTCTAAAACTTTGAGGGCGATTCGGCAGGGTCAAATGTCATCAGAGGATACTGGGAAAAAATCTGGGTTAGTTTGTCATGGATTCCCACCGAAAAGTCAACAAGCACATCCAACTTCCAAACTTTTTCTTTTTTTGGAATACCCTAGCCCCGCATGCAAGGATAAGGCTGCATACTCTGAGAGCTCGCCGGGTATCCCAGAGTCACCGTTTAAGACACCTCACCCATGTGCCATTCAGCTTTCGGCACGGTTGTTACGCCTCCGTTTGGCGGTTAATTCCTTCGGGACCATTCCTGGACAATTGTCCGCGACTGCTTACTAATTATTATTGTAGCCATATTCAGCAGAAACAAGGACTTAGCAAGCTAAGGACGCGTTCAGTGGCTTTGTCATAGGCCCTTCAATTTGATTCGGAAGGAATTAAAATCGAAACACATATATATATATATATATATAATTAAAAACTAAAGGTTAACAACCACCGCAGGGTCCCACTGGGAGTAACTGTCATAAATCGTTTCAACTAATTTAAATAAATAAATCACGTGTTAATTGTTAATAACATGTAATTTTTGCAATATTTTGTTTAAAAAATTTGAAAATTGATTTCAATAAAATGAAAATAAATGTCGTATTTAATACATATTTAGTTTTCAGAATGTTTCATTTTTAAAACGATATCATTAAAAAGGTAGAAACTTCGAATGGAAATGAATAAAATAAGATCCTCCTATTTCATTAGGCTATCAAGTTTACTTTTATAAATTGTTTTCTTTCAAAAACATGCTTCAATTTTTATCAGTGCTATACCTCTCGATATTTTAAATAAATATTTGACATAGAAATACATATTTGCTTAAGAAAGATCAGCTAGATCAGGATTAGGAGTACACGTTTCTTTACTCATTTTTTGTTTAACTACTGCTGGGCACTTTTTGCATAAATCTTTTATATGAAGAATCATTCTCATCGTATTTCTTAGATTCGTCACGTGTAAAAATTATATTTCACTTTTATAACACGTCCTTCACCAACGTGCTGCGTAAAGTACTTGTGTACACAGTGCTTGTGACGAACCATCTTTCAAATCTTACCCGGTAGTTTGGTACTCGGTAATCGCGCCTGTACTCGTATTTGTTCGCATTATCAAGCTTTCAAGTTTCAGCACGATTATTCCATTGAACAACACCATTATATTATCAATAGTAACAATTAATTAATTCATCACTGCAATAGTAAATTTTAGATCATAAAATAAACGGGAGAGTTGTCAATAAATTTTCCTTTCATACGAGTATAAATCTCTGTAACAATTACAGAACTTTGCAGGTATGAAAATGGAATGTTTTTTATTTTCAATTCTTTTCTCGTATAAATTATGTAGAAAGCATTTATTATTTATGAAGTAGATCGTTATATCTTGTAGTCTTAAGAAATAAGAATATTCTCTTCCCTTTCAGTTCTGATCTTTTTTTAAATAAAAAATGCAGACATAGCAACCATTTTTTACGTAATAATTGAAACTTTCATTACCGTATTGGTATGAAAGAATAGGAAATATGATTTTTGTTTTGTTTTATTTAAACTATGTATATATATGTGACGTTTCACGTCACTTTTACCCCCCCCCACCCACCTCTGCCCAAAAATTGAAAGGACGTACGTAAACTTACGACCACTTAAAATTTTCGTTGAAATATAGGCTTTCGAATGCAAAGTGGCATATGCCATGATTTCAATATAACCGACCAATATGGCGGCCATAATGATAGAAGGTGCCTTAGGCATATATGTAAAAATTCAGAATAGCGATAGAAAATTATGAAAAAATTCATGCAGTAACTTTTCTAGCTACTTGGTTCGAATTCCAAGATCAATCTTTTTTTCCGCTCTCCATCTCTTTTACTCTCATGGACTTTCCTACAGCACCGGTCGGAGGGACAGAGGTGTAAATGCGCTAATAATCTAATATTTCTAGTGATTTTATGTGAAATGACTTCTTCGTCTGTCTTTGATTATGAAACAGTATTATTTTAAGTTTATCTAAGAGCATTGTTTTAAGTTTATTTAACGATGTTGGATAAAAATAAAGAACGAGTTCGTTAAACAGCTATAGCATTTTCAAAGAAAAAAAAAAAAAAAAAACGAACATTAACATTTTAAACCGAACAACGCACGATATGAAAAAAAGTCACGAGAAGAAAAACGTTTCTTTTTGAGAGCTTTATAAGATTATCGTAAACAACTTTATGAATTTTCTCGAAAAATCCAAAATTCAAATTTTGGTCGCACAAAAAATAATAAAAAATCATAAAATCCATTTTGCTGTCAAACTGTGCAGGATACAAAAAAAGATGAAGAAATAAAAATCGTGAACCTGAAAAAGATCTACAAATTTGTTATTAATCACTTTTGGACAAACGACACAAGCTATGAGAAAAAATGAATAGACTGAAGTTGCTCATTCAAAAAACAGCTACATATTTTTCAATAACAATTTTTCGATAGGACGCTTAGCTTTTGTTTTAATCGTAAAAAATTACATTACAAATAAAAAAAATTAATGTTTTGTAAGACGAGACAAGAAAGAAAAAAAATAATAGGTCAACTTGTTCACTCAAAAAGGATGTACAAATTTTTTATGTATAATTTTTAGAAAGGGCAAGTAGTTTTTTTTTCAATCGTAAAAAATAAGAATGAAAATACAAAAAATTAAATTTTTGGAAAAACGACACAAGAGACGAAAAAAATGAACACACAAAAGTTGTTTTACCAAACAATATCTACAAATTTCTTATAAACTCTTATTATACAAATGCATCAAAAATTAGAAATTTACTTTTTGGAAAAACGACACAAGCTACAATAACTATTTATCCAACAAAATTTTTCGCCTAAATTATATCTACAAATTTGCTTCGAACGACTTTACAACAGTATGCGTATTTTAAGTTTAAATCATGAAAAATATAGTTGAAAGTAAAAAAATTAATTTTATGGAGGAATGACACAAGTTGCAATAAAATGTATAATAATAACATTTTTTGTATAGGATGCACAGTTTTTTATAATCATACAAACAAGACAATGAAAATACGTATGTTTCAATACCAATGCATATTATTATACCATTGAGCAGTTTCACTTTCGGGGTAGGCGTGAATTGTTCTGTTGGAAAGTAGTAATATGTGGATGGGTATATAGGTATAGGGTAGATAGGTATATAGGTGTAAGGTATAGCTATTTTAGATTGATCTAGAATTCCCGTGTTATTTATTCAAGTGACACGTTCATTCCGCAACACTGCTATGACCCAGGTTGCTGATCAATCTCTCTGGCGATCACCCCACGTGGAGAGCCTCTCGAAATTATTATGTGTGGTTCCCCACTTGGGCCCAATATTATCCCAGGTATTTGTTTCAGGCGTCATTCACTCTACTCACAATCTGTTTATAAACTATTTGTCGCCTAACTTTTCTGGCCTGGCATACTACTCTAGCTCTCGTGTTTCGATGGCTTTTTATGTCTCTTCGGATTAATGTCTCATTCACAGATTCTAACCATTCTTTCGGCCGTCTACCTCTGGGCATTCTGCCATTTACTTTACCTCTATACACCTGTTTGGTCAGTCGTTCATCTTTCATTCTTTCATTTTAGGTTAGGATATCTTGAAAACCTGACGTACAGGAGCAATTTTGAGTTCGGATTCGGATTCAGCGCATCAAAATACTTCGGAAATGTTTGGTTTGCTTTCTGGCTTTTGACTTTTGTCAAATTTTGTCGGCCTGTGTAATGATTAACAAATTTGTAGGTTTCTTTTTCTTCGTTGAGCAACTTTTGTCCTTTCCTTTTCTGTCGTAACTTGTGTCGTTTGTCCAAAATTTTTATTTTTTTTATATTATCAATGTTATCTTTCACGATTAAAACAAAAACTACGCGTCCTATCAAAAAATGTTTAATAACAAATTTGTATCTCTTCTTTGGATAAACAATTTTTTCATGAATCTTTATTTGTAGCTTGTCTCGTATGTCCAAAAATTCTATTTTTAATTTTGAATATTGTTTTCTAGGAATAAAACAAAAAACACGGGTCCTATCAAAAAGTGATTACTACCAAATTTCTAGATATTTTTTGGGTGCAGAATTTTCGTCCTTATATATTTTTTTCGCATTGTGCATATTTTAACCGCAGAATGGAGTTCTTGATTTTTTATTATTTTTTTTGTGGTTAAAACCAGAACCTTTTGTCAAACAGTTTAAATTTTCGATTTTTCAAAAAATTTCAAAAACTTGTTATGATAATTTTGCAGGGCTTTCATAAAGCGACGTTTTTCTTCTCTTGACTTATTTCATATCGTTCGTTGTCTGGCTTAAAATTTCAATTTTCGTTTATTTATTTTGCAAATGCTATAACTCTAATAATTCTCTTTCTATCGAAAAAAGTTGTAAGGTTAAATTGTTCGTCTTTTAGAGTACTGCGAATAGTCGTACATAGAATATTTGAACCTTAAAAAAAATGGTCTCAACATTTTTGAAAATGCTCTGACATTTTGAATTTTTGTTCAAAATAGCTGTCTAACGGACTTGACGTTCAGTTTTCGAAACATTTGACAAAAACAAAAACAAAAGATGTAATTCTTTTATTTTTAATTTAATTTTCTGAAATTAAAACAAAAACTACCCATTCTATCAAAAAGTGATCGCTAATAAATTTGTGTATCTTTTTTGAATGCACAAATTTGGTCTATTCATCTTTTTACGTACCTTGCATCGTTTTTCTGAAGATTTAATTTTTCTATTTTTAATGCTATTTTTACGAATAAAACAAAAACTACGCATTCTATCAAAAAGTAATCAGTAATAAATTTGTAGACCTTCTTTATATGCACAATTTTTTTTTCTTCATGTTTTTTCATATTTTACATAGATTGAACGCGAAATGGAATTTTTGATTCTTCAGTATTTTCTTATTCCATCAAAATTTGAATTTTTGCTTTTTCGGAAAATTCAAAAAGTTGTTATGACAGTACTGTAGGGTGTTTAAAAAGCAACGTTTTTCCTTTCCTGACTTTTTTTATATCGTGCGTTTTTTGGCTTAAAATGTTCATTTTCGTTTGTTTTTTGGAATTTTGAAAATATAATAACTCCGGTAATTTTTTGGTTATCAGAAAAAGTCATTGAGATAAATTGTTTGTCTTTTTGAGTACTACTAATATTCGTAGTGGCTCTTGATTTGGGGTTGGGTTTGCTTTTGAGACCTTTCACAAAAGAAATGGGAGACAAGCATACCATCATCGACGAAAATAATAAGTGAATGCTGCACGATGAACGACTGTCACTTTTTGAAGTAAATAGAGAACAACTTCAGAATGAGTGACTAACTGAAATTGGGCCTAATTATTTAGAAAAAGTGGAAACATCGGGGGCTAATGTTTAATCGGAATGTCAAAAGTGTAGGCGAAAATATGACAGACCATGATCTGCCCCATGATTTAAATATTGACACCGCTTTTGTAATTAAATGTGTTGTAATTCGTTCTATTCACTGACCATGAGCGCTTTGCGTTCGGTCTTCTTGAGAAGGGTACAATCTTATTATCGGAATGTGCGCACTAATTAATAATGCCACTTTGGGTACCCTTTCTGCCTTTAAAAAAGTGATTTCTTAGTCTAGTTAAAATCTTGGGCGCTTGGCGTTTGATTGTTTAGAGAAGCGCGCTATATGAGTCAACGGTACAAGCGAAAATCTATTAAACGTTACACTAAGAAAAAAACTTTTTTGTTGTTTGAAAACAGCTCTTTTCTTCAAATAGGAAATGACGTCATAAACGAGGTACCAAAGAACGTACTAAAGGATGTACTAACGACGTACAAAAGGACGTAATGAAGGACGTATAAAAGGACGTACCAAAGTACGTCATTTTGTAACCCAATTCGGGACGTCCTTTGTTACGTCGTTTTGTACGTCCTTTAGTACGTCCTTTCATGAGTACCTCTGAACGTCCTTTTATACGTACTTTTTTACTTCCTTTTGTTCGTCCACTTTTTCTAAATGGGTGGCGCATATTGCCGGTTGTCACGTTTGTCTAAAAGTATGATATCAAGAATGCAAAATGAGTCGTAAAAGGGATTGTGTCCATTCAATAAAATGTATTAATTTATTGCAAAATGAAGATATTTTGTAAGGTTAGAAGGTGTTAAGACTGTGCTTTCAACGTTTCTAAGCTTTCGACATTCCTAACCTCACTTCTAGCTGAACGACCCAAAAGACAATTGCTTTTTTTCTCATGCGGGCAGAATGTGTGCAATATTTTTTCTTCGCGATCTGAACACGATGCTTTTTAGAAGTTTTCATCTCCTCCCATTTCCTCGATTATTTTGAAGTTTTTATTAATTCGTAAAGCCAACCAGTTAACAGTTAATGATTTTTTTAAAGTTAATAAGATCTAGAATTGATCCATTTTTTAATTTCGAATCCTACATTATTGTATATCCTATTTCTATAAGTAATAATTACATGAATAAAAAAATGATTTAATAATTTAATTATTTCTAACAAGCTGTATTTCGTCGGCTTTGCCTCACACCAGAGGGCAAAGCCGACCGCAGCTTTTTATAAAAATCAAAACATTTGAAGATGGGGAAACATAATGGTTCGCGTCTGTGGTATTTTACGTACTGGAAAAATTACCTTTAAACATATCCAGCAAAGGCTTCTACCGTACCGACCGAATTGAAAATAATAATATTCAATAGTTTCTTGCATGTAGCCCAGAAGATAAGTGGCTGTTCACCCATCTCACGGTTGTGAGACGTGGCCATGAATGGGATTTACCGCGGTCCTGCTGGGAGCCGATGTCATTTTTTAAATGACAGTTGTTCCCAGTGGGACCCTGCGGTGGTTGTTAACCTTTAGTTTTTAATTATATATATATATATGTATATATAATCAAAAAAATATATATATATTTATACTATTTTGAACGTTTAATATTATTTTATATATTTCGCAATCTTTCAAATATTAATAAACAATTTTTTATTATTTTTGCTAATATGAAATTGCATGCTTTTTATAGCTTGTCTTCATTTATCAGTGGAAAAGAAAAAAGGTAAGGTAAGTCAGAAAATCCTCGTGGGGGGGGGGGAATCATCGGTTTTGCCACCATTGTAGATCCGCGCCTACCTCGACTTCAACTACCAGTTAGTCTCTGAAGTCTTATCTTTAATTCAAGCCAATAAAGCTTGAAAATTCTTCACGGACTCTTGAGATACGACTAAAAGTGTCCAAGCGTTTTCGCCGAATTTCAGTCGCTTTAGCAGCAAGCCTGGCCGTCTGCGGTGCTCACCGACTGAGACTTGACGCAGGCACGCTTGGACATCTATTGTCATATCTTGGAAACCTCTAAATATTTTTGAAGTTTTATCGGCTTCACATTTTTAGACATACCTCAAGAACCCGTGAAGGTTTTTAAAGTTCTAATAACTTAAATTGAAGATAGGACTTCAAAGACTGTGTGCTGTGATTTTCACATTTTTGCTACAACTTTCCTAGGACATTTCAAAAGTTGAAGTCGAGGTACAAACGTGAGAAAGTGGTTTTTTTTTAAACTTCTCATGTAGTATATTCTCTACAAAAGGTCAAAAATATCTCTTTTAGGGCTGAATTGTGCGCAATTTAATAGGGTTTTTATCGGTTTTTTGAAAAAGTTTTTTGCTCTTTTTTTTGAACGAGTAATCACTTTTCAAAGTCAGCAGTGATTCTCAATAGTACTTTCGCAGATAGTACCGACAACTTCCGAGGGTAGTGTGTATATATGCACGCGTCATAATATTTTCTGTGAAGCGATTTCTTTGAAAATATGGAATATTTTAAGGCAATTTTTTTTAGTTTTGAAAGATTTTTCAACAATTTTAGGAAAAATTCTAATTATTTTAGAAAATATATAGCAGTCTTGAAAAAAAATTTAAATGATTTAAAATTTAAAAAAATTTTGAAAAATTGAAAAGAAAATGTCGATTTTTTAAGATTTTGGAACGAAAACTGCAGAAGCTTTCTGACGATTTTGAAAGGTTTCAAGATAATAATACAAATACTTTCTGAAGATTTCTGAGAAAATTTAAAGTGATTTTTTATTTTGAAACATTAATTTTAACAGAATATTCCAAGAGAATTTGAGGAATAGTTCTAGTCAGTTTAAAAGATGTTTAGGCATTTTTTATGGTTTATTAGATTAAAAATATTTAAAAATTGAAAGATTTCCGAAAATGCATTACATATATTTAATTAAAAACTAAAGGTTAACAACCACCGCAGGGTCCCACTGGGAGCAACTGTCATCTAAAAAATGACATCGGCTCGGCTAATTTGGGCCCCTATTCCCAAATTTAGGGCTCTATTATTTTTTGTAAAAAATAGTGTTTGCGCTAGCTTAACGTTAAGCTGGCCGAAAATTTCTGTAAAACGTACTAAACATGATTTTACAGAAAATTCACCTAATATAATATCGAACAAACAACAAACATCGCAAAAGTGATACACTGAGAAGAAACTTATTTGAATCCAACGAAATTTCTTTGATTCAAAGAAATGGTAGAGTAGAATGTGGCTGAAGAAATGTTTCTTCAGTTTAAAGAAATTTTGTGTTTGGATCTAAGGAACGCAATGCTTAAGGCATAGAAATATTTACTTAACACTGTGAAATATTCCATGAGCGAAAGAGATTTGTTATTGACTGTAATAAATAAGTATTTGATATGATAGGTGAATTCCATAATGTAAAGAAGTATGGTGTAAGTCCAAGAAGATAATTATGACATATAAATAAATGTAACTTGGACTGAGTAAAAGTTTTTCTTGAACCAAATATATGATTCTATGATTAAAATAAGCGTATTTTCTGGTAAACTAAACATTTCTTTGCACCAAAGAAATTTTTTTTCAATGGAAATAAATTTTTTATTTGTTTCTAAGATGCGGCATCGTTTAAAAAATTTGAATGCTTAAAGTACAAAAATTAGGCAGGCCCATTTATTGAAAAAAATATTTAATGCAATTCTAATGATTATAATTTATAATAATATATTTATTTTCATTTTCGCGGAGTAGAAAACAGAATTTCAAGCAAGACCAACTGACTAATGCTTAGGAAGACTGTTAGACACCAGTCACCACATTTTTCAGATTATATCTGTGGTTAGTTAGATAAAAATGTTCCTTATTGTTCTCAGATTTTGTTACATATGTGTGGTATATATTTTTGGTTCCTATCTTAAGCGAATTTACCCGAAAAAAGTTTTTGAGTTCTTATTGTAGATGTGGTAAATTTTTTGTTTCGCTAGTTTTGGATCTTATTAATTAGGAAAAATTTTGGAAAAACCCATTTTATTTTATGACTTAGAATATATTATAACTTAACCTAGCTTTATCTAATCTATATATAATATTTACAGTTACTTTAGCTATTATAGGCTGCGAAAAATTAAGTTTTGTGGAAATAGGATCTTTAATTTTGTAGCAGGTGCTGTGGTAGTTTATATTTGATCTTGAATGGTGCATCTTCATAACGTAGCGAAGTTGTATCTTTCAGGATTGGAAGAGACAGTTGATTATTGTAAAACTTTTGAGATATTTGAAATATTTCCTGCTTGATCGTAGAGATTTTAGTTATATCTATGGTTCAGTTCAGTTCAAAATACTCTTAATTGTTCATAAAATTTGTTAAATACATTTGTTTGTGACATTTTTATATATTTGGTCCCTATCTTAATCGATTTTACCCTAAATTAATTTTGATTTAATTTTGTAATAATACTTCTGTTTTCTTTAATATCGTTATGTGTATGTTTTCGCGGGAAAAATATACTAAAAAACCTGTTTTAATTTTTTATACAATAATTTAACTTATATACTAACTTACGAACTACTATTTGAATTCTGGCACGTATAAGAAAATACGTGTACCTTATTTTTTAGTGCTCTAAAACATACTTCAGAACGAATCAAATTGGAGGCGGACACTTGGGTAAGATTCCTTGTAAGTTGAACGGCGAGTTTTTCTCGAAAATTGCCAAAAAGCGAGTATCAAATAGAGTTACAAAACGGACTCACAATTACGCTTGAACGCTTGAAGTGCTTCCAATGACGGGGCTGTTCAACTGAAGTCTGTGGCACTGTGGTTGTAGGAAAAATGACTGGGAATGCTTGATGGAATGATGAAATCCGGGTAGCCGTTAATGAAAAGAAACGACGTAAAAGACGGTGTTAGGGACCATTACAAGAAATTATTCGCCGGTGAAGCTATGAAGCAACACAACTGCCACAAAGAAGACTATACGTCGAAAAGCCCGGTTGAAAGAATTAGTTTCTCTGAGATTAGGGATATCATTAAGAACTTAAAGAATGGTAAGACTGCTGGTGTAGATGGTATTCATTCTGAGATGCCTGAATGCGGTGGTGAATATGTACCTCACGGGCTGTGCTAGTTGATAAATTTATGTATTGAGATGCGAGAAGTTCAAAGTGACTGGAAAAAGGTGATTATCGTCCCAATATACAATGGAAAGGGAGATAAAAGCAACTGCATTAATTTTAGAGGTAACAGCTCAATAAGTATCCTAAGCAAAATATTTTCAAAATTACTTATTAATAGGGTAATGAAAATAACGGAAAAAAGGTCTGTTAGGTCCAATGTGAATTTATGCGGGAAGATCTTGCGCGGATCAGATATTTAGTTTGACACATGTCACAGAAAAATGTTTGAGGATAAACAAAAAAGTTTTCTGTGCATTTGTTGACCTGGAAAAAGCGTTTGATAGACTGGATAGAAGTAAACTTTGGAAAGTTCTGAAAGAGCACGGAATCAATGTATGGTTCCTAATAGCAATAACAGCAATGTATGCAGGTAGCAAAGTGAGTGTGAGGGTAAGTGGACAACTGAGTGGTTCGATATTAGGCAAGGTGTTAGGCAAAGGTGCGTTTATCCTCTTGGGTGTTTATTATATTCATGGATAAGTGTATAAGAATGACCCTATGCAACGAAGAAGGTGTAGATCTCGGGCAGTGAAGGTGCGTGGGTTAGCGTTTGTAGATGATATGGTTGTATAATTATAAAAAAAAAACTTCAGAAAATTCGAAAAAAAAAAAGAAATCAAAAAGTCAATCTTTCTTCGATCGTTCCAATAACCAAAACAGGAAAACATGCTCCTTCTTTTTCGGTCTTACGATCCATTTTCAGAATAAAACTAAAGGTTAATAAAACCAAAAGTCAAAATTTAATTGTCTTCATAAATACAAAAAACGACGTTTCGGCCATTCTCTGAGCCTTCTTCAGGCAATTTACCTAGTGTTTTATTTTTTTTTTTATTTTTTTTTTACAAGGAGAATTGCGAAATGCTTTATGCACTAACCATCTTCGAACTTTGGGGACGAATCCTTAAGGAACGAAGATGAGTGTCGGACTGACCTAAAGACGGCCTTACCGACTAAAACGAACTCCTTAATTCAGAAAAAAATTCAGAAAATTGAAAAAGTGAGGCCGGTAAGGTAGGTATTTATGCGTGTCACATGCCCTTAACTTAAAAATGTGCTGTAGGGCAGAGGTTCCGTGCGATTTGCATTTTGTAGATTGACTTGACCTTGTAAGCAGAACTTCCGCCCGATTTGAAGTTTGATTTAAAATCAATTTATATCCAGCTGTGTATATCTGAAGACGAAGTACATGGTGGTGCCGTTCCTTGAGTCCAAGGAACTGGCAATTTTGCCACCCTCTTTAATGTTTCGTGACTGATTTTCATGAGCTGTGTTTGGCGATTCATAGGCGAGAAGTCATTGTATCAAGTCATTATATCCAGGTCTCTATATATGAAGGCGTAGTACACTGGGTCCCGTCCTTTGAGCCACCATCTTTAATGTTTCGTGACTGATTTCTATGATCTGCGTTCTGAGATAAGTAGGCGAGAACTCATTGTATTTCAGCGGTGTATAGAAAAGTCAAGATTACCAAACTACATGAGTAGTACTGCGGAGTTCTGACTACTGATTTTATCATGATGGTTACAAATGAATATGCACGAGTTTGTGCGTCTTTATAAGTACATAATCCTTTTCTATCATTATTAATAATACAAATTATAAGTATAAATATAGCGATTATTAATGATATAAGTATAAATAATATAGTTATAATACGTCACAGGAGATGACACCTCTCCCCTTAATTTTTTGAACATATGAGTAAAATGAATTATGTTCAAATGCAATGCTCATTTGAAAGAAAAAATTTGGAAAAATTTAGTTTTTGAGGAAAAAAATTGAACTGTTATTTTGTTGAAACTTTCTATGTATAATTTTATATATTTAAAAGTGCCGTCGAAGCTTAACCTAATTGTCGTAATTAGAAAGAAAAAGGAGAAGACTTGGTCTAGTGTGGTAAATTAGTTTTGTAGGTTCTTTTTGTTTTACTTTTCTTTTCTCGCACATTTTTACAAAATCTAATGTATAATTAAAAAAAAATTTCTTTTGTCTCGTTCGTTTTTTCATTCTCATGTACATACATTGAGTCTGGGTAGAAATTTGAACATTAAATATATAGTTTAAAATAAAATATTTTACGTCGATTAGTAAAATCTTTTTTTTACGTTTTTCGCTCGTTTTGTCATTCTCATGCAAATACATTGAGTCTAAATGGTAATTCAATATTGAATATATAGTTTAAAATAAAATATCTTACGTTGATTACTAAAATCTTTTTTTTTTTAGTTTTTCGCTTTATTTTTACATTTTCATGCACATACATTGAGTTTAAGTACTTCTATTTCTTGTCACTTTTGCTTTTCATCTTCATTTTCTCCTTCTTATAAATCTGGTTTACAATATGAATATTGCTCTATGCTTATATAATGGGCATATGTAGTAAGATCTTTCTACATAATTAATTTCGGCTATTATGTTAGTCTACATTCGTATTCATTTTTCAAATAATCCGTTAAGTAGTTGAGTAGAGGAAAGTCGTGTCTCCCAAAATTTGGGAAACAAACAAAATTTAAAATACTAAAGTTTGATTTTTTGTATATTATTGTAGGAAAAAAGCCGGGGGAACCTAACACTGCTAAAATCGATCATTTTCTAAGTATCACATGCCCTTAAGCACGCCCATAGCGGCATTTTGTAGCCACTGCTTTGCACTGTGTTTCTTGTTTGAATCAAATAAATATTTTAATGAATTCAAATAAACAAATTTTAAACAAGTGCATTGTTTAATAAAAGCCAACTTTTTGTTTAAATCAAACACATTTTACTAAACATATCATTTGTTTCAATCAGTAAGGCAAATATTTTTCATTTCTTAAAATTAAATAAACCTTTTTTCAATTGAAGGAAAAATTTGTTTCTTTCAATTATATGAATTCAAACAAATTTTGTTGTTTGATCCAAACAATCATTTTTCTGAGTGTGACGGCCCAAGATTTAATTAATTTTGATACATTTAAAACGTTTATAGAAACAGATCATGATACCAGAAGTTTAATAAAATACTTTACCTATTAAAATCTAACTTTTTCATGCTTTAGATATTTCAAAATATGCTGTAAGTGCCTAATTTCAGCCAAAGACTTTTTCATCGGTTTACACCAAAACTGTTTTTTCATAATTACTCTTCTGACGCGAATTTTAAAATAAAAATTGCATTAAATCACTATTTTTCTAAACAGAGAAAACTATTTCATGTGAAAAACTAATATGAATATCAAAAAATACGGGCGTTTTTTGTAATAGTCACCGTGCCCCGCACCGATGCCATACCCGAGTCTCCCCTACTTTACCTTGATATACTTGTTTCGTCAGTCGGTAATCTTTCATTCTCTCGACATGCCAAAACAATCCTAACAAATTTCTTTCATTCCTGTTAAATAGTGTCTCATCTAGACCATCTTCTTTGAGCATTCTTACATTACTAACTTTGTCCATAAGCGTTGTACCGCACTCCATACGCCAGGTAATTTTACTCTTATCCTTTTCTTGATATGTGCAGGTGTCGCTGCCGTACAGCAGTGTGTGTAAGTATAGATTCATAGGGGAGCGACGCCGAATGCGGCGCGGCGGCTAATGTGGCGCGTTCGAGTTTTCGAATATTAATGTATTTTCTGCTTGTGGAGGTAGTTTCATTACATGTATATATGTTTTCAACGTTACATTATCAAAAAATCGGGATAATTAAATTAATTGCCTGATTTTTCTGACGAAAATGTAGTTTTTGTTCTTTCGCTTGTATTGTCAGAGTAGCTAAAAACAAGTAAAATATTACAGAAGTTTCGTGTAAACTTATAAAATTTTTTGGAAATATACTCTTCCGAATTTCTTGAATGCTTTAAAGTTTAACATTTTGAGTAAAATTAATAAACTTTTATGTAAAAAGTCTTTATTCAATACTATTCACATGAGACTAATATGGCGCATTCAGGACTAAAATCGGCAGGTAACTTGGCGCACAAATTTTTGGTTCGTTTTGCTCCGAGAATCTTAACATGCAATGTGGATTTCGTTGTAACAAAGTGCCGGTTTAAGTTAGAAGGTAAGAAATATTTACTCAGAGTAATAATATTTCGTTTCTAATATGCATAAAAAAGTTTTATTCTAATAATCTTTCATTCTTTCAAGATGTCCGAACCATCTTAACTGATTTCTTTCCCATATATCAACTAGTGTCTCCCCTGCAATGTACTCTGGAATATTCGGCGATGGTAACTATAGTCCAGCAAATAAATCATATCACAAATTATTTTGAAATTAACTTTAAAACTAGTCATAGCTGGCCAAGTATTTCTACAATATTTTTTTGATAGATAAGAAATTGGTTAATTTTTCAGTAGCTGCTCTTCATAGAATTTATCTTCTATAAGATATCAGTCGTTCTCTAAAATATCTTAAGTGATATAGCGCGGACTATAGGCAAAGTCTGCCCGGGATTTATTTAAGTCATCTATTTTTTCTTTCCTTAGATCTGCCCATGTGGAAATTTTGTCATGGCGCTAGCTGGGCCCAAAATATGAAGAACTTGGCCCCAGATTGGGGATTTAGACAGGACCAAACCGCAAATGAAACGCCTAACCCGGGCAGAGCCTAACTTATCGACTAACTTGGCCCCAACTTGGCTTTATTTATTTTTCTAGTCTCAGCCACATTATCATTACAAATCTTTTATTTAAAAGAAGCATTTCAAGTGACCTCATCTTTCGGTTGTCATACCAATCTTTGGAATTAGTAGATACCTATACTAACATGTGAAACATAATTGAGGTTATATTTTCGAAACTTTAAAATCAGATAAAATATATGGAGGAACTTAATTTTTCTCCAAGAGGATTTTTTTGCACTTGAAATTGTCAAATAAATTCACATTGTAATATCGCACTGAAATAAACTTCTGTCAAAGCGAATCAGAATTACGCTTGCAATTTTCAACCAAGAAATTGACTTGTTTTATTATAGCGAAGTTGTCGCATTACCAAGGAATGATTCGAAGAGACGGACAATCGATATCAGAGTTCAGCGCGCAAATTCAAATTTACATGAAACTAAATGACAACAATGGAGCCAGACGGTGTTGACGTTTTGGAAATTTGAATTATTCGACAATATAAATTGAAAAAAGATGATCGTGACAGAACTGGTAAACTTAGATTTAAATGAAATTATTTACAATTATTTAATTAATAAAACATTCAATTGATTGAAATATGATTTTTAGGTAATCTACATTTTAAATTTATTTTATAAGAGTAACAAAATAAATATGTAAACTGTTACAATAACAATGATACGTTAACATTTGCGTTAAATGGGCATGCCGAAATTGCTTTCTTGATAGGTTCTATTAGGTATTCTATTGGACCTTCGGAATGAAATTATTCCGAAGAAAATTCAAAGTGATGTGTTTTAAGTGGCTCTAATAGGTACCTATTGGGATCTGCTTTGTTCGAAGTGATTGAAGTACCAAATTGCTTCACTGACAGGTTCTATTAGGTATTGTAGTGGGATGTTGGAATCGAATTAATAGGATTAAAAATCGAAGAGATGTGTTTTAAGCAGATCTATTAGCTACCTATTAGGATCTGCTTTATTTCAAGTGTTAAAAGTACGATATTGCTTCCCTAACAGGTTTTATTAGGTACTTTAGTGGCATGTTGGAATCATTAATTGGATTCAAATTCCAGGAATCGAGCGAACCGCTATAAGTTATACAAACACAAAGTGATATAAGCGAGTTAATAAAAGCGAATCTCAAAAGTATAAATCCTCTCTACTCTCTGCGGAAGTAGACTAATGAAAAGTATTTAACTTCTCATTAGGTGAGGTAAAGTTTTGAGATTCGGGTAAGAATTACTCCCTTTGCCCATAGTATTTTCTCTCTTTAACAAATAAATTCACCACAGTAGTATCTCAGCATTGTTATAGTACGATATTTGCGAATACTATTGTATTAAATACACTAAATATTGTAAAAAAACGTAATAAGTTAGGAAGTAAACTATAAAGATTTACCAAGTATCGCGTATTTCTCGATTATACAACTAACACTGATGATCTCCTGGACGAATAATTAATTTCTTTCACAATCGTTACAACCATGTCACGACCTCAATCATCTTCTTTCACTTCAACGGAAAACCTTACTCGAATCCAAATAGGACGATCAGGAGTTGTAGAGGCAGATATGGACGAAAGAATTACCGAAGATAAATCCGAAGACGATGAAGAATTAGCAGACATCGAAAGAACATTAGCTCGGAACAAAAAACTTCCAGAAAAAATTCGATTCAGTAAAGGCGAAAATTAAAGTAAATTGAAAGTATTAAGCGGACAAAATTATATCGGCATTGAAGATTTCATAAATTCAATTAAAGGAGCACCATTGAGATGCCACCAGCCGGACCTTTTATTCGATTTCATAATAGCATGAAAAATAACGGGCACGACTAAGAATTCAATTCGATTTATCCCGATTGAGTCATTCGAATAATTATATAATGCATTGCGACAGAATGTAAAACAAACTAGCTCTCTGTTAGCCTTGAAGCGTAGATTAGAATCATGCACACAAGACATGACCGAGTCAGTTAAAAATTTCACAACTCGATTTGGACAAATTCAAAATGAAATTAATTATACAATTCAAGCCCAACACTCAAATACCACAGAAAGGAAAGTTAAAATAAAATTAGAAGAACAGGAAGCAATTAACCGATACCTACTAAACCTTAAAAGGGTGATAGGACTTCAGATTAGACTACTTAAACCTTTCACTTGAACTGAAACCCAGAGTTACGCAAGTGAAACAGAGATGTGGATAAAAGAATCACAACCGGTCAGAATATCAATCCCAACGTCTATAAACCGGCTCTGCGGAACTTTCCATGCCCCACGCCACCACCTCGACAACCAGCCAATACCACTCCAGTTGAGGAATCCACTTTACCATTTGCAGGAAGTATGAATATGAAGTGTTTCAAGTGTGGTAAACTAGGACATTTGTCAGCACAATGCATTCATAAAAATTGTCAGAAAGGTCAATATCAGACGAGACAACCTCCCGTGAGATAGGTACTAAAGAAAGACGATTGCCTAGAATCTTTGGGCAGAGGACAATTCCGCACTGGGTACCTGAGGGAGGTTTCCCCACTACACGGCTTCCCCTCACTCAAGCGAGCTGCTGTCGTCGATCCTTGTCAGCGGGAGTCCTTTGTACATAATGAGCACTAAAATGTCGAGTATAACATTTTCTTCCTTTCACCTATAATCTAAAATTGTCAAGTACACCAAACATTCTCTATCTGCTTCACATGCTTGTTTTCAAGGAAGGTAGGACAAAAAGTATGGTGTGTGTGAAGGACGTACAGCTATTTTGCCTCGTGTGACTAACGCCCTCGCTTCGCTGGGGCGGAATGTTCATACTCCTCAAAAGAGCCTTCTTTACGCCCTAGATACACAATATATTATTCCTTACTCTAAAATTTTTTTCTGTGATCTGTCTTAAACTAAATATTTGATCCGTACATGAACTTCGTGACATAAATCTACTTTGAACTTCCCATATCTTTCCTTTAGTTCATTTTATTACCCTATGAATAAATGTTTTTGAATATATTTCACTTACGGTACTCAATAAGCTGATACCTCTGTAATTGCTGCAGTTGCTTTTATCTCCCTTTCCTTTGTATATCGGTACGATAATGCTGTCTACACCAGCAGCCTTACCATTTTTTAAGTTCTTGATTATATCCCTAACCACAAAGTCACAGATTTTCTCAATTGATTTTTCTAACGTATCGTGTCTGTATCGAAGTTGTGGTGCCCTGTAGCTTCATCTATACCAATAATTCCTTGAAATAGTCTTTCAAAGCATCTAGTATCCCGCCTGTATCATATAGCATTTCACCCTTGCGGTTTTTCATGTTGACAAACTCTATACTTATAACTTCCTTGATAATGATCGTCGTCTATTTATGAAAAAGTTTCTTGCCTTCTTCAAAGTCTTTTTGCATTTTATTCCAAAGGGTAAAATAACATGTTCGTTTATTTTGTACTATTCAAATCAGCATTTTCGGACCTAGGCGCAACGTTTAAAAGAATTATCTTTCAAAAATAGTCTAACCGAGTATGAAGGTTAAATTTCAATTTTCAAGGTACTGACCGTCAATTTGACATATATATCAAATTGACATGTATGTCAAATCGACATATATGACATATATGTCAAATTGATGGTTAAGACCTTGAGAATTGAAATTTAACCTTCATACTCGGTTAGATTATTTAAAAAAAATAATTCATTCTTTTAAACGTTGCGCCTAGGTCCGAAAATGCTAATTAGGGTGGCCCTTATTTTTCACTCTTCGAATTTCTCTCCTCTCACCTCCCACTTTTGGTCGAATGCAAAGAAAAATGTCCAAATTTAAACAAAATCGATTAATATTTAGGGGTGGCGCAAAGACCATGAAGTTTCCCATTGATTTAACCTGGGAAAAAGTCAGCTTTTTGTAAATTTAAGGAGGTACGGTCACGGCCACACTTTCCTTACGGATTTATTTAAACTTCGACTATAAGTGCTTTGGAATGTTATCTAAACGTTTGCGGAATTTAAAAAATATTGCTCTCCTGAGCTGAGATAATTAAGATCAAAGTTAAATCCTTATACACGTAAAGCCTATCCCAAGCATAGAAAAATGTTACATTTCTAACTCTAACTCGTAAACTATTCCTACCGTTTTTTT
Source organism: Andricus grossulariae (assembly GCA_011634705.1). NCBI lineage: Eukaryota > Metazoa > Arthropoda > Insecta > Hymenoptera > Cynipidae > Andricus > Andricus grossulariae. The sequence goes on along the minus strand of JAABKJ010075445.1, from coordinate 167,338,356 downwards.
TTAAACTAATATATGTTAGAAGGGGGTTTCATGAAGATTTAAAAAAAATTTCAGAATTTTTGTCCTCTTAGTTTGAGAATTATAGGATGGTTGCCATTCTGAATAATATAAAATTATGCGACAAAATACAACGTCACACATTAAATTAATATTTTCAAGAAATTTTTTTACAAAAACCGTTTTACCGCAACTCGTTGGACCAGAAGTGATATATGTAAATGGATGTTTCCACCTTGGATCCATGTTGAAGAATAACGAAGTCATACAATGTAATCGCCTTTTATCTGATTTTTTTGTTGTTGTCTTAAATTTGAGCTGAAAGTGTGATGGCAGAATTAAATCAAAATTCAAGTCAATGAGCTTACATTTCTCCGCGTGCACACTAACCAGGAAAATGAGCTTATATGCCTACTTGCAGCGGCCAGGGCAATAAGCTTATAACCCTGGTCGCCGCGATGCGGTGGCGCTGTTATTAGCTCATTTTCAGCGCCTGTGGTCCGCGCCCGCCAGCCAGCCCGCCCGTGCTTCCAAGGGAGTGTCTTTTTGAATTAAATTTAAAAGACATACTTACATTCAGTTTGCTTGCAGATGTTGGCATTAGATATACTTCACTCCTAATATTACGGCTATTATCGCTACTACTTTTATTACAACTACTTTCAATTTTTTCTGTCGCGCCTATTTAGCATATTTTATATTTAGAAACAAAATGTAACCTGATTTACAAGTTCTAAATGTTAAGAACAGAAAGAGAATTTAAAAAGTTGGATATTTGTAAAAATCATGAGAACAATTTAAAAAAGAATAATAATATTTATTTTATGTACAACAATTTATGGTGATTAGTAAAAAATAGTAATAGAGTTGGGGTGGTCTTTCATGACTCGGAAAGGCCATTTGCCATAAGCTTGGGATTGGTCGAGTGTCTGATAATTCTGCTGTCCGTGGTCTTGCCCATAGAGCTTGTGCAATTGGTATCGCAGCAGGGCATGGTGGGATTTGCCTTTCCCGTACGAAAGGTCATACGGGAGCGTTAGGTCGATTGACCGTCTGAAAAACGGGTTGGCCATATACATCCCAATTTTCTGAAATATAAAAAACTATTAATCACACAATTTTATGGTTTAAGAGCAGATTATTTAAATATACGTACATGATCCTTCAGCTGAACCCATGCTGCCCATCTCCTCAATACACATGCACGTGGAGAGAAAGATCTCATACATAATTTTATAAATAATTATCTACAGAACAACAAAACAAACTACGAAAATCAAACTACTGTGAATCTACCCTGTCTTTTCCCTCTTCGACAGAACCGTAAGGTAAAGAATCGTAATTCTCGAAAAATCTTCGTTTATAATTTACCGGTTTACAGGTTTTTTCCCCATTCTAGTTACGACATCATGAAATTTTGTTCGGCGAATTGGTCTGAATGAAATTGAAATAGGAGGAGCATTGCTGACTACCATTTCTCGGATGGTTTCAAAAGTGAAAACTTTTGAATTTTTGTAGTTCAAAGTTATCCCTTTAATTTTACAAACCTGATGAGTTTTTCCATCTGGAGAGGTAACGTTGAACGCATAAAATTTAGGGCCACCAGAGACAAAAGTGTCAATATAACTTCCTTTACCGTACACCTCCAACTCTAATGCTGGCATCGTAGCAGTCTAGCAAGTCATCCTTGAGTTGATTCGTCCACTCAATGTGGGCGTTTTGCCGGTTCATCGTCGTGTTTCAATCTAAATTATTTTCAGCACCCCGAATTCTAGGATGATCGGCATTGTTTGCCGACCCAATTATAACGGGGGAAAGTTAGTTAGCTTATGCTTATGAAAAGGCCTATTCATTACAAATACTTGGTTTCGACATAAAATGAACCACACGTACACCTGGTTTAAAAGAAATAACCGCAGCTTCGTTATTGCGGATGAAAGACTAAGAGAACTAGTTAAAGATACAAGAGTCACGAGGGATTCCGAATGCAATACTGATCATTACCTTTTAGTCTCCAAACTAAACTTAGGGTGGGGATGGAGAAGAAAGAAAACAAAAAAACGAAATAAACGCGAATCAAGATTGAAAATTTACAAAAACCGTAAGAGCAAATAGATTTTCAGAATAAGATAAACGAACGCGTAGATGAGGCAATTTGGGAGGGGCTTGGAATTAATGAAGATGTAGAAGGTGCGTGGTCTATGTTACCGAATAACATAGTTAAAACTGCGATTGAAGTATGCGGTACGGCGGGAGTAGGAAGAAAATCTGGTGATGCATGGTAGAATGATGAAGTTAAGGGAGCACGAGAAGAAAAGAAAGAAGCGTTCGAGAGAACGTTAAATATCAGATGTCTTAGCGATAAGGAGAAAAGTAGACTTGAAGATGATTACAGACACAAAAAAAAGAAAGTTAAACGACTAGTCAAGGAAAGTAAAGATGAAATCAGAACAGAAGAAGAGAAGTTGTTACAAGACTGCTTCCAAGGAACAATGCAACTGATATTTAAAGAGATGAAGGAAAGTATCATACGTCCTTAAAGAGTACGGAGTCCATGGATGGCTCCTACAAGCAATGTATATGCAGGCAGTAAAGCGAGTTTTAGTTTAAATGGGAAACTGAGTAACTCTTTCGATATTGTGCAAGGCGTGAAACAAGGATGCGTCATGTCCTCATGGCTATTTATCATATTTATGGATAAGTGTCTAAGAATGTCTCTCTGCGACCCAAAATGTCTAGATCTCGAAACAGTGAAGGTGCATGGTTTGGGTTTCGCAGATGAGAAGATTTTCATGGGAGAATCAATCGATGACTTGCAAAGAATGTTGAATAAACTTAATACATGCATGAAGAACATGGGTCTCAAAATTAAACTAAATAAAACAAAGGTAATGGTGTTTGTAGGAAAAAGTGAGAAAACAGTGTGCAACATTGTCCTATATAATGAGAGATTATGGCAAGTTGACAAATACGTATATCCGGGTAGCCTATTCACTAGCGATGGAATAATAGATGGGAGTTAGATATGTCGATTAATGAGAGTAAGATGGCTATCGGTAGAGCTCGGTCTATTCTGAGAAATGAAAACAAATTTAAAAAAAAAACCAAAATGACCGTATATGAATCTCTAATTGTACCGGCTGTCCTATACGGTAGCGAGACATGGACATGTCAAGAAAAGGACAAAAGTAAAATTAACGCGATTGGCATGAAACCTCTGCGGACCTTGACATACTTGTTTCTCCAGTCGTTCATCTTTCATTCTCTCAACATGCCCAAACCATTTCAACAAATTTCTTCCATTCCTGTAAAATAGTGTCTCATCTGTGCGGCATTCTTTGAGCATTCTTAAGCTACTGACTTTTTCCATGAGAGTTTTACCGCACATCATGCGTAGATATTGCATGCAAACCGCGTGAATTAATTTCTTACTTTTTTCTACGTATGCCCAGGTCTCGCTCATGCACAGCACAATCGCCTCAAGCATGAAAATATATATTGCCATTTTAGCGTTACCTGATATGTGTTTACTTCTGATCGTGGATCCTGCTATATTGATTACCTTTTTCCCCGCATTCATACGTCCATATATCTTTTTACATATATTTCCGTCATTAGTGTATAGACTTTCAAGATATATGTTCTCATTAACCTGTTCTATTCATTCAATTTCTATATTCAAAATTGGTTATAAATTGTTTTGAATCTTTTTTTTAGCATCACATTATTTTTTAGCATTACATACTTTACTTCCGAAAAACATTGGAAAAATTTTCTTGAACTCTTCGCTAATCCAATTTGTTAGTACAGGGATTACTCATCATAATAATGATAGATTTATTTGCCGAAAATTGTATGTAGAATTGATTTTTTATGGTGTCTTTGTAGTAAAATAATGTTAGTTTGCGAGCAACTTTAGGCGTTTTAAAATTGAAAATATCTTAATTTCAGACATATTTTTAGGCTTGTAATTTGATAGAAAAAAATATATATTTTTCCATTATTTACCTACTTTTTCTAATATTTTAAAATATTCTGATTTTTGAGTGAAAAGTTTGAGACAAAAGTTATTTCTTTCAATAAAATGTAACCTGTTTTTAGAACAAAATTCTCGTATACGACACGTTTCACAAAGTGCTATCTAGTGCTACGTTGACTGATTAAAATTATGTAAATAAAAATACATACATACATAGGTATTCAAACTTTTCGTGAGTCGATTACTATGAATTTCATATCCTACGATATATATATATATATAGTGGAAAAATAAGGTTAAACAACCATGGCAGGGTCCCACTGGGAGCAAATGCTATCTCAAAATGACACCGGCTCCCAGTAAAACCGCGGTAAATCACACTTATTGCCACGTCTTACAACCATGAGGTAAGTGGTCACAGGACGCGATGGAATCACAACGACAGGCCTTTGAAACCCTCGCGTGTCTTGAGAACAGGAAGCAACCAACGGATGGCAGCTTTCTGCATCCATCTCGCAAGTGTCTGGGAACAGTTTTGGCACGCGAGTATGGCTTTAAGGTTGCGAACCGGTGATAGTATCGCACCTCCGAAAGAACCTATGACAAGGACAATTACTCGTGCCGAATATTTTGGATACAGTCGTTGAAGCTTCAAGCTTCTCGGCCGCTTTCTTTAATGCTTGGCAACAAAACGCTCATTAACCAATCATCTCGGGGTTCCTGACCATTTTCAGGGGAGTATTTCTGCCACTGGCAACGATGTAAGCTGCACTTAGAACAATTCGGTTATGAAGACACTAGGGAATTCAGAAGATGCTGACAAACTCTGTACTTTTACTTTCCTTCATCTCTTTAAATAATAGTTTCATGGTTCCTTCAAAGTCGTTTTGTATTTTTTATCTCTTCTTCTGTTCTGATTTTATCTTTACTTTTCTTGACTAGTCGTTTAACTTTCCTATTCTTATGTCTGTAATCATTTTCAAGTCTATTTCTCTCCTCATCGCTATGACCTGTGATGTTCAACGTTCTCTTGTACGCTTTTTTCTTTTCTTGTCGGGCTGCCTCCATTTTATCATTCTATCATGCATCATCAGATTTTCTTCCTACAACCGCCGTACCACACAATTCGGTCGCAGTTTTAACAATGATATCCCGTCACATTAGTGATGCATATCTTTCATTTAAAATATTTTCTAAAATCTCGTCAGGTAAATGCAAACCTTAAACACCATAATCATAACATCATGACAAACGATCACTCAATCGACATGATCGTCTCGTCCCGATCGACTTTTTTCATTACAAATTCTTACTCTCCATTACATTTCAGTTTCATCTAATTCTGTTTCAAGCAAATCTCGATTTTGTCCAAAAATTATCCATATGCATCACTACGTCACATAGTCCAAGCGCTATCTATATATTTTTTTGCTTCTAAGCGCCTTCCAAGTTGCCTTATCTATGCGTTCGTTTATCTTATTCTGAAAATTTATTCGCACTTCCGATTTCTGTAAATTTTCAGTCTTGATTCGCGTTTGTTTCGTTTTTTTATTCTCTTTCTTCTGCATCCCCGCCCTAAGTTTATTTTTGAGACTAGAAGGTAATGATCAGTATTACATTCGGATCCCCTCATGACTCTTGTATCTTCAACTAGTTCCCTTATTCTTTTATCCGCAATAACGAAGTCAATTATACTGCGGTTATTTCCTTTACACTAGATGTGCGTGTGGATCACTTTATGCCGAAATCAAGTATTTGTAATAAATAGGCCCCTTTTTAAGTATAAGGTCACTAATTTTTCCCCGTTATAATTTTTTCTTGTTGAATCCCCAAACACCCTTTCTGTATCTGTATCCTGACGTTGGACGCCGATCCATCCGTTCATATCTCCTAGCAGAATTATTCTTTCACTTTCATCGCAAGTACTTATTGTATCATTTAAAGTATCCCAGAAGGCGGCTTTGGCTTCTCTCGGATCGCAGTTCACTGAGGCGTAGCACGCTATGATAAATAATCTTCGGATTCCTACCTTTATTATAACCCACAACAATCTGGGAGATACAAAATCATGATCTTTGAGATGCTGTCTTGCATTTTCATTCATAATTAAACCGACCCCTTGACTACCATGTAATTCACTACCTACTCCTGACCATATTTTAAAACTGCCTTTCAACACCCCATTTTCTATGTTCTTGCTTTCGCAACCCTTTTTCTTCGACACAGGTGCATATAAAATATCTAGTTTCCTTACGTGCATAGTTCCTCATAGTTCTCTTATCTTAACATCATTCACTCCTCTAGCATTCCAAACACCCAGTCTCCATTCATCGCCTGAAACTCGACCTTTACGTTCACCGTGTGTATGCATTTCGTCAATCAAACACGAAGTGCGAAAACCTAGAGGAACCGAGCTTCAAGCGTCAGGTAAATGTTTCCGAGCGCGTAGCGCGAGGTGAATACATTATCGAGCGCGAAGCGCGAGATGAATACCAAATCCAGCGCGGAGCGCGAGATCCAACAGGTGCGCGCCCTAGGCGTGCTCAAACTTGCGAGCGAAGCGCGATATGAGAATGTGCCCGCGAAGCGGGCAGATTTATTTTTTTATTTTTATACAACTATATAAGTCCGGACACATAAGTCTCGGACACCCTGTATAAGGCATAAGTAAGGCATAATAGAAATACATTAGTTTTAATAATGGCATCTTTTTCAATTAATATTTTTAATTTTTTGCAGGCGCCTGTGAAGCAAGCGGAACAGTGTGAATTGCTTGGTTTATCTACTCCCAGTGGGTTATTACTATGTGGACCACCTGGTTGTGGGAAAACCTTAATGGCAAAGGCAATAGCTAATGAGGCAGAAATAAATTTTATTTCAGTTAAAGGACCTGAACTGTTAAATATGGTAACATTCGAATCATTTTCTACATATTTTTTATAGCTATTATAAGTAAAGAAGAGTGTAGGCTTTTCTTTAACAGATTCACCGATTAAGAGAATCAAGACACTTAATTTCCATAGCTGCCAACTCTACTCGGAAATTACAGTGTTTTTTTTTGTCGAAATTCAGGCTTTGAAAAAGTATACGGAAAAAATTAGGCAATTTTTTTAGTAGGCTCACAAAATAGTTTGGAAACTTATTTAACTTCAATTAAAACAAGCATAGAGATGATAAATTTAAAGCTTTTTCGGGTTTCAATCGTGTGTAAAACTGCGAAACGGTCAGCCCTGAAGAAGTGAACTGCAATGTTCACGAAACATCGGCGAGTTTCGTAGTTTTGCACACGATTGAAACCCGAAAAAGCTTTAAATTTAAATTTATCATAATAATTCATTGTGAAAGTATTAAATCTATTATCAAGCATAGGGATGTTTGTGTACATATAAGGGGCAGAATACGTCAAGTGTACCCACCTAAAACCATAGGTCTATTTATCAACCGGTTGTCAATATACAGAGGCTTGAAGTTTTTACTTTTTCACGTGCCTTCGTAGATTCAAGTTAGTGTAACTTCTCTCAGGCTAATCCTATGGGACTGTTATCATAGTTTTTTGGAAAGTTTTTTTCATTTACTTCAAGACGATTATAAGAATTTTTTTAATGTAAAAAAAAATTATTTGTTTGAAAATTAAATTTTTTTTAAATCAATAAATTTTTTTCTCATTTAAAAAAGTAGCTTTTTTATATTTTTTGAAATCATGTAAAAGAAAAAGTGGAATGGAAATGTGTTCTTGGTCAAATGGAGATTTTTACACTCGCGGGTACCACGTTCAACTTACGCAACGCCTGGGTACGAATACTGTCAGATATAATATCCCTTTAAACGTATATTTAACTATCATGAGATCATTTTGTGTGTATGTGTATTATGTATAATATATATATTCGGTTTCGGTTTCTATTCCTTTCGAATAGAACTGAAGGGCCTATGACAAAGCCACCGAACGCGTCGCACGTTTGATATATTAAGATTTACTGCAAATTGGGATCGTATGCAAATATATTTGGTCAAATTGGTAATTTCGGATCGCTTAAAAATATTGTTTAAATTATATAAATAGTTCTATTATATTTACCAATAGAATCGAGGATGATTGAGAAGGTAAATGCAAGAGTATAAACGACCCTCATTATGCCTGAGTAGAGGAATCACTGACTTATGGATTAGTTCTAGCCATACATTCTATAAATACACTCTTCAGACGTTATCTCATTGAGCTTGTTCTCCTGAGATATTTACATTTCATTAGCCTGATTAAACTGATATAAAAATTTATATACAATGTCGGAGTTTGTCTACAAGGTTAGCACGCGTGGCACTACATTCTCTATATTTCTGAGTCTTTGAAGGAAATATATAACGTGAGAAGTTTATGCAAAAAAATTAATAATTTGGCAATATTTTCACATCGACTTTAACTCGTGTATTAACTAAGACGGTTTTAACAAAAATCTTTATTTTTTGGGCCTAATCTTTTAAATCGTATTTTTAGTTCAGACCGACGAAACTTCAGAAATCTGCACGAAATCCGGTGAATTAATCTATTTTGTTAAAGATTTATCTCGTTAATTCGAAAAATAATATTTTTTATTGAAAATTAATGCTTTTGGTTAAAAATGCAACTGTCCAGCTGAAAATTATTTCGTTTTTGTTGAACATTTATCTATTTTGTTGAAAACTGTCCTTTTGGCTTGAAAATCCAACAATCTGATGGAAAGTTCAACCTTTTAGTTGAAAATTAACCTTTTCATTAAAAATTAACTTTTTTGTTGGATATGTATGTATCTAACTGAAAATGAAACTACTTTGGCTGAAAATTCAACTACTAAATTAAACATTGGTTTTGTTGAAAATTCTTTTTGGTTAAATATGTATCCTTCATAAGATAAATATTCAACAATTTGGTGGACGATTTATGTATAGTATTGAAAATGAACCTGTTTGGTGGAAAATTTAACTATTTTGTAGAAAATTAGTTTTCTTGCTCCTTAAAAATTATTTTTAAACTGAAAATTGAACTATTCCATTCTTCGTCAAAAACGTATTTTTTTTAGTTGAAAATACAACTATTTGGTAGAAAAATCTTTTTGTTTAAATATGAACCATTACGTTTTTCGTTTCAGAATTCATCTTCTTGGTTTGGAAATTCAATTATTTGGTTGATTGTTTAACCTCTCTGTTAACAATTAATTTTTCACGTTGTAAAATTATCGTTTCAGTTGAAAATTTATATTTTTTGTTGAATATTTGACTATGTTGTTAACAACTTTGTTTTTTGTCGAAAATTAATTTTTTAATTAAAAATATAATTATTTTATTTTCTGTGAAATATTGATTTTTTAATAAATGAAGTTTGTAAAAATTAATTTTGGATCGGCAAAAGTGGATTATTTTCAGTTGAAGTTAATTATTAGAATGATATGTCCTAATAGAGAATTTTGTGCACATGCGTGATAATTGCAGAGAGCTCAAGGTCCTGAAACATTGATGGGAGATTAGAGCCACCATAATCATAACACACAGAGTCCGTCTTGTAATACATTATAGTAGCAGTAGATACTAAGCCATTTGTTTATCAAAGCAGATGCGTAAGCGCAAGTGAGATGTACCTAATGTGCTATATATATATCACATATATATGAATCTCACTTTTTTTAGCCACTTTTACAAGACGGAGTGTGGGTGTGCATGTATTTTGTTAATGCTAAAAGTTCCTACAACATTCCTTGATGACGTCACAGAGTAATATTGGGCAATTGTGCCAGCCAAATTCAAGTAAAAGCAGGTTCAAGGTTTTTCGTTTGTGTAACTTGGATTTTTCCAGCTGCTTGAGACGCTAGCAGTAAACGTAATCGATCGACCAATTAGTTAGGGTCATCCCAGAAAATGTAATCCATCAGACTACCCTCTCTAGCAATCATGTGTTGTGGGATCAGACCTTTACCTGATAATGATTTTCGGGGTTTACTTAGTCTATCTGTAATTTTTGATGGAGATGTGGAAGTTAATTTCTTTATAGATTTTTGATATTTAAAGGATTTATTGTCACGAAGTATAAACGAATGGGTAGGTCAGTCAACATCGCTGGAATCATCTTCGGCAGTGAGAGATTACGTCTGGCGGATCAGGTTGCACCCGATAGCTACAGCAGCTTAAGAATATGATCTGCATTGAACTTTTTAATCAAAAGAAAATCACTTAAAAAATATGATTTTCAGGTTGCATTACATAAAAAAAACACCAATTTAGATTCACCTAATTTTCTTTTTTCTTCAGTTTCGAATAACTTGTATAGTAGATGTATAGGCTGCGTTCTAACCCAAGATTCCTACCTTACCGTCCTCAAAAAGATTCTAGCTGTAGTGGTTCATGTCCTTGCTAAGCTTCTAGAACATTCTCGATGGGTCCTGATAACGTCATCATGCATTCCTACCTTACCGGCATTCTTGATGACGCCATCATGCATTCCTACCTTACAGGCATTGATACAAGAGTGGTACTAGACCTACTTTACCGACATCGAGAACATTCTACAGCTGACGTGACAGAGTAACATCGCGCAATTCTGCCAGCTAAATGCATTTAACAACAGGTTTAAGGTTATTTCTTATCTCAAGAATTTTTCCCGTAAATTCTTTCAAGGTTATATTTTGCTTTGTCCTGGCAATTTATACTGCGTCATATAGTTATTTCAAGCATGATTTATTGCTCCCTCACAGATAATATATATATTTAATGCGCAAAAAGGTGCAGTTTGTACAGATGAAATTTGATACGGAGGGCTATGTATGACGTTTCTTATGGTAGGTTATGTGCCCGGGATTCTAATCGCTTTATTCTGGTGTCGAGTAGTGAGCCAGCGAGGAGTCGAGATAAAATCCAGACGTGTTTAAAAGTTTTGATTTTAGAAAACATTTGATACACTGTCCGTCTAAGTCTGCACACATTTCATTAGACTCTGCTTTCGTTCTCTCTAGAGATCACTTCTTTTCACTGCTCGCAAAAGTTCGCTTTCTTAGTCGAACCACAACGTTTGAAAATCATTCTTTTGCCATATGCTAGACCCGTCAACCTCTCGACGTGTCACATGCAGGCAAGACTTGCCTTCTTTAATACCAGAGCAAGAGAAGAATCTGAAAAAGTATTATGGAATATTCCATAAAAACCCGCAAAACTTAAAATTCGTATGTGGAGACAGACTTCAATTGTTGGAAATGGTGGAATATGTGAAATAAAAATCTATTAACTATTGGGGAAACACTGTTAACGTTGAAAGAGATAGCAGAGAAAAAATTTCGGCACAAAAAAGGAGTGCAAATCGAGGCGAAAATGTCTCTGAGTTAGGATCTAATGTGGAATCCATGGTGGAATCTGAAAACAGAAAATTGGAGCCACTAGTGGAACAATATCTTACAAAGAATATTGAAAACTTGAATGAAATAGTCCGGCGGTCATTTGAAAATGGAGTATTGGTTAATGTAGCTTCTGAAAAGATCATTGAAAACGAGAAAGTTTGTATGATGTACACGGCTAATATCACATGTCCTTACTGTTCAACTGTGGCGAGACTTACAAAATGCAATGAATCGATAACAAAAAGAAAGCGCTGGGTGATCTCCAACTTCAAGAGGCATGTTGAAAAATATGCAGGGACAATTAAGAAAACGAAAAGTCGTTCAAAGTTATCACTGGGGTCTGAAGCCACTGTACATTTGCAGCCTCTGAAGCAAATTGATAACATATCAATTCCCAGCAACATTCGAGAAGGCGAGGAAAATATGATGTCCAATACGACTTCTCTTCAAAATCAAGACTACTCAGGACTCTTCCAGAACACCAATCAAAACGAGAATCAAAATGAATTTGTTGCGGAAAATGCTGAACATGGACCTACAGAATTGACTGAGAGTTTTCCACCTCAGATACCTGAAGAATCTACGAGTACAGTATACGGCACAGCAATGGAGGAACTTTTGGGTTAGGGAAACTAGAAGCTCAAGATGTTGTTCGGACAAACCATCTTGACAACCAAACGTTATCATATGTCCGAACAGATGCGGAGTATTACATGGATGATGACGAAACCTCGGATAAATCTATCGAAAGTATTTTCAATTGTGATAATAGTATCAATTTAGACGAAGATAGTAATATGCAATCAACACTTTTAAAAATATTGGTTCGTTGTGCCAAAGAAAAAGCAGAATGTAAAAAACGTGGTTTCAGGTATGAAAAGTCTTTAAAACTTTTTTCAACATACATTTTTATCATTGGTGGCCGAGTATTATATGAAACGTTGACTGCAAACTTACCGTTACCATCGATAAGCACTGTTAGTCGCGCACTAAATACTTATGCTTTATCTTTAATTGAAGGCACGTGCCATACGATAGAATTAAAGGAATTCCTCAGAGTAAGAAATTTAACTTCTAATGTTTGGCTTAGTGAGGATGCAACACGCATTGCGAATCGAATTCAGTACGACTCGAACTCAAATCAACTCGTGGGATTTGTTTTGCCTTTAAATGAGCAAGGAATGCCTGTTGGATACTCTTTCATGGCTACATCTGCCAAGGCCATTCATGATCATTTCTTGAACAATATTGTAGCATCGTCTCTTTATGTTATAATGGCACAGCCACTGCAACGGAATGCACCTTTCCCATGAAATACGCTGACGAACTCAACAGAATTGTTATTTTTCCAGTCATATATAAGGCTTAGAACTTTAGATTTTTTACATGTTGTTAATGAGACTATTCGCAATATCTATACAGAAATCGATATTATTGAGATTTTTTTCTGAACCAAGAACAATAACTTTTCGGATGCCGAGCCGACCGAGACTTCTATGAAATACGGTGACGAACTCAACAGAATTGCTATTTCCCCAGTTATATATAAGGCTTAGAACTTTAGATTTTTTTCATGTTGTCATTGAGACTATTCACAATATCTATACAGAAATCGACATTATTGAGATTTTTTTCCGAACCAAGAACAATACATTTTGGGATTCGGAGCCGACCGAGTCTCTATGAAATACGCTGACGAACTCAACAGAATTGTTATTTTTCGAGTTATATATAAGGCTTAGAACTTTAGATTTTTTACATATTGTAAATGAGACTATTTGCAATATCTATACAGAAATTGACATTATTGAGACTCTTTTCCGAACCAAGAACAATAACTTTTGGGATTCGGAGCCGACCGAGTCCCTATGAAATACGCTGACGAACTCAACAGAATTTTTATTTTTTCGGTTATATATAAGGCTCAGAACTTTAGATTTTCTACATGCTGTTAATGAGACTATTCAAAATATCCATACAGAAATCGACGTCATTGAGATTTTTTCTGAACCAAGAACAATAACTTTTCAGATACCGATCCAACCGAAACTCCTGGGAAATACGCTAAAGAACTCAACAGAATTGTTATTTTTCCAATTATATATAAGGCTCAGAACTTTAGATTTTTTACATGTTGTTAATGAGACTATTCGCAATACCTATACAGAAATCGATATTATTGAGATTTTTTTCTGAACCAAGAACAATAACTTTTCGGATGCCGAGACGACCGAGACTCCTATGAAATACGCTGACGAACTCAACAGAATTGTTATTTTTCCAGTCATATATAAGGCTTAGAACTTTAGATTTTCTACATGTTGTTAATGAGACTATTCGCAATATCTATACAGAAATCGATATTATTGATATTTTTTTCTGAACCAAGAACAATAACTTTTCGGACACCGAGCTGACCGAGACTCCTATGAAATACGCTGACGAACTCAACAGAATTGTTATTTTTCCAGTTATATATAAGGCTTGGAACTTTAGATTTTTTACATGTTGTTAATAAGACTATTTGCAATATCTATACAGAAATCGACATCATTGAGATTTTTTTCTGAACCAAGAACAATAACTTTTTGGATGCCGAGCCGACCGAGACTCCGATGAAATACGCTGATGAAATCAACAGAATTGTTATTTTTCCAGTCATATGTAAGGCTTAGAATCTTAGATTTTTTACATGTTGTTAATGAGACTATTTGCAATACCTATACAGAAATCGACATTATTGAGATTTTCTTCTGAACCAAGAGCAATAACTTTTTGGATGCCGAGCCGACCGAAACTCCCATGAAATACGCTGACGAACTCAACAGAATTGTTATTTTTCCAGTCATATATAAGGCTTAGAACTTTAGATTTTTACAATTCATAACATGCATTGGCATTGAAACAAAAGTATTTTCATTGTCTTGCTCCTATAATTTGAGAAAAGCGTATCCTATTTAAAAAAAATTGTTACTAAATACGCATCATAGCGTAAGGTGGTTCTAAGCAAATTTGTAGATATAATTTAGGCGAAAATTTTTGTTAAATAAAATGTTATTGTCGCTAATGTCCTTTTTTCCAAAAAGTTGATTTTTTATTTCTATTTTTATGTTTATAATAAGGGTTCATAAACTATTTAAAGATATGTATTAAAAAAAGTCGTCAGAATAATTTCTTTTAATTTTAGAGTACTACGGGCGACTATCCATGGAATTTATGAATTTTGGAAAAAATGGTCTGAAAAATTTTAAATGTGCTCTCACTTTTTGAATTTCTATCCCAAATAGCTGGCTAACGAACTCGATCTTCCTTTTTTGTCCCTGGAACTGTGTGCCAAAGCACAATCCAATCCGATCAGACTTTCGAAAGTTATCCGATATATATGCGACGACGCCGACGACGACACCGAAAACAGACGGACAGACACCGACGTAAAAACTATTACTTCTGTCTCAGGAAGCCTCAAAACGTCGACATTTCATTATATCCACAAAAGTCATTTTTCACATAAAACCAATACCTTCTCATTATCATGAGAATGTAATAATTCATCATGTTTTTTGCCAATAAAATTCGAATTTTCGATTTTTTAAGAATACTCAAAAAGTCATCATGAGAATCGTGTAGGAATATCAAAAAGTAACACTTTCCTCGTCTTGTCTTTTTTTTGTATCATGCTTTAGTTCGCTTAAAATGTTAATTTTCGCTTTTTTGGGGATATTTGGAAATGCTATAACTCTGTCAATTTTCCGGTATCGAAAAAAGTCGTATGAATAATTTGTTTCAATTTTAGAGTACCACGGGTGAATGTCCATGGAATTTATGAATTTTGAAAAAATGCTCTGAAAAATTTGGTCGATGCATTCTGGAGAGAAGTCTGCGAAGTTCAGTTTCCACTGAAAGAATACTCAAAGAGTATAAATAGCATTGCCCTCATAACACCCGAGGAGGAATGTTCACCTATCACTACCGAGGAGGTGAGAAACGTATTAAAAGTCATGAAAAACTATTCGGCTCCGGGACCAGATAATATCAAGAACTACTGTTGGAAAAAGTTTCCTTCAACCCACCAGCAGCTGGCCCGAACTTTCACCTCATATCTAAAGTCGGAAGAGCATATTCCGGAGTGGTTGGTTGAAGGGCGCACAGGGCTCCTGTCGGAGACAAGAAACTTAGCTGACCCTGAAAATTGCAGGCCAATAACTTGTTTGAACACACTGTATAATATGTTCACAGCTATTCTAAGTGATAGAATTGTGCGGATAATTGGACCTGTGTGGTGAGAGATGTACGAACAACGCGGCTCAAAGAAAGGCGTAGCAGGATTATCGAGAGAACCTGCTGATCGATAGATGTGTCTGTAAAGAGGCAGCATTCTATCAGCGTTACCTATCGATGGCCTGGATTGATTACCGGAAAGCTTTTGATTCAACCTCCCATAGACTAGCAAATAGTCGAATGTTCAAGCCAAAAGTTGAATTATAAAATTCATCATTGTAGTGCAAATCGAACTATTTCGTTGCGATTTACATTTCTGTCAAAAATTCACATTTTCAGGTGGAAAATACGAGTGTTTTATAGAAAATTCCCCTGTTTGTCTTACAAATTCAAGAATTTTGTATAAAATTCAAGTAGTTGACAAGTACTTCCGTTTGGTTCAAGATTCAACTATTCTGTTAAAAATTCGTCTGTTGTAATAAATTAAACCGGTCAAAGATTCATTTTTCAAAGTAATTTTTTATACTGCAAATTACAATATTCCATGTTTGATAAAAAAAAATTTTTTTCATTGAAAATTCATAAATTCAATTCGAAATTTATGTATTTTCATAATGATTCGTATATTCGCAAAACATTATTCTCATTGGTTAAGAAATCATATCTGTGGTTTAACTTTTGTGGGAATAATTTTCTAAGATTCATCATTTTAGTTGAAAATTGATATCTGGACGTTACTGGAAATTCCGTTTTTTCTTGAGAACTTATTTTTGAAGATGTTGAAGACCATATAAGTTTGTAAATTTTAATTGAGTTGAAAATTACATTAGGATATTGTGCCTGTATGTTCCTCTAAATTCATCCGTTTACAATTAGAGAGTGAAAAAAAGTATGTTTAAAAAGTCCTGAAATGCTGAGAGAAGCTTCTAACTTTTCATTTCAAGTTCAATATATAGTATCTGCATTTATAAAATAATTTTCGTTCCATATTTCTTCAGTCATCAAATTTGCACATACGTGAACACAAATAATTTCGCATTGAAACAAGATAGATAATTATTATTCTTTCAGATCATATGTAATATGAAATTTGAAAACTAAAAATATTAAGTATTTGCGAATATATAGCGTTTGCATTTATGAAATAATTTTTTTCCATATTCCTTCAGTCATCAAATTTGCACATACGTGAACACTAACAATATCGCAATCAAACAACATAGATAATTAATTCTGTTTCAGATCACATGTAATATAAAAATTGAAAACTGAAAATATTTAGTATTTTAAAATATTTAGTATCTGCATTTATAAAATAATTTTTGTTCCATATTTCTTAAGTTATCAAATTTTTACATATGTGAACACCCATAATTTCGCGTTCAAACAAGATAGATAATTATTATTGTTTCAGATCTTATGCAACATAAAAAATGAAGACTGCAGATTTTAGTATTTGCATTTATAAAATAATTTTTCTTCCATATTTCTTCAATCATCAAATTTATACATACGTGAACACTAATGATTTTGGATTCAAACAAGATGGATAATTATTATTGTTTCAGATCATATGTAATATAAAAATTGAAACCTGAAAATATTTAGTATTTGAAAATATTCAGTATTTGCATTTATAAAATAATTTTTGTTCCATATTTCTTCAGCCATCAAATTTGTACATACGTGAACACTAATAATTTCGCATTCAAACAGGATAGATAATTATCACTGTTTCAGATCATATGTAATATAAAAATTGAAAACTGAAAATATTTATTATTTGAAAATATTTAGTTTTTCCAGTTATATATAAGTCTGAGAACTTTAGATTTTTTACATGTTGTTAATGAGACTATTTGCAATATCTATACTAAAATCGACATTATTGAGATTTTTTTCTGAACCAAGAAAAATAACTTTTGGGATTCGGAGCTGACCGAGTCTACTGTGAAGTACACTGACGAACCCAACAGAATTGTTATTTTTCCAGTTATATATAAGTCTGAGAACTTTACATTTTTTACATTTTGTCAATGAGACTATTTGCAATATCTATACAATAATCGACATTGTTGAGATTCTTTTCTGAACCAAAAAAACAACTTTTGAGATTCGGAGCTGGCCGAGTCTACTATGAAATACGCTGACGAACCCAACAGAATTGTTATTTTTCCAGTTATATATACGTCTGAGAACTTTAGATTTTTTACATGATATTAATTAGACTATTTGCAATATCTATACTAAAATCGAAATGACTGAGATTTGTTTCTGAACCAAGAGCAATAACTTTTGGGATTCGGAGCGGACCGAATCTACTATGTAGTACACTGACGAACCCAACAGAATTGTTATTTTTCCAGTTACATATAAGTCGGAGAACTTTAGATTTTTTACATGTTCTTAATGAGACTATTTGCAATATCTATACTAAAATCGAAATTATTCAGATTTTTTTCTGAACCAAAAAAACAACTTTTGGGATTCGGAGCTGGCCGCGTCTACTATGAAGTACACTGGCGAACTCAACAGAATTGTTATTTTTCCAGTTATTCATAAGTCTGAGAACTTTAGATTTTATACATGTTGTTAATGATACTATTCGCAATATCTATACTAAAATCTAAATTATGGAGATTTGGTTCTGAACCAAGAACAATAACTTTTGGGATTCGGAGCTGAACGAGTCTACTATGAATTACACTGACGAACTCAACAGAATAGTTATTTTTCTAGTTACATATGAGTCTGAGAACTTTATATTTTTTACATGTTGTCAATGAGACTATTTGCAATATCTATACAAAAATCGACATTATTTAGATTTTTTTCTGAACCAAGGACAATAACTTTTGGGATTGGGAGCTGACCAAGTCTACTGCGATGTACACTGACGAACCAAACAGAATATTTATTTTTCTGGTTACATATGAGTCTGAGAACTTTAGATTTTTTACATGTTGCCAATGAGACTATTTGCAATATCTATACAAAAATCGACATTATTGAGATTTTTTTCTGAACAAAAAAAACAACTTTTGAGATTCGGAGCCGGCCCAGTCTACTATGAAATACGCTGACAAACTCAACAGAATTGTTATTTTTCCAGTTATATATAAGTCTGAGACGTTTAGATTTTGTACATGTTGTTAATGAGACTATTTGCAATATCTATACTAAAATCGACATTATTGAGATTTTTTTCTGAACCAAGGACAATAACTTTTGGGATTGGGAGCTGACCGAGTCTACTGTGAAGTACACTGACGAACCAAACAGAATATTTATTTTTCCAGTTATATATAAGTCTGAGAACTTTAGATTTTTTACATGTTGTCAATGAGACTATTTGCAATATCTATACTTTTAATTCTGCGAAATTAAAAAAATGTATTGCTTTAAAATCTTCCAGATTCTTTTTTGATAATTTTGAAGATCATTGTAAATGTTTTGAAATTTTCTTAAAGTTTTTATTGGAATTCATTTTTCAAAATTAAAAATTGTTACAAATTTTTGCACGAATTCAAGGAAATTTAGTTTTTTTCTAGTAGCCTTTCAAAATTCTTTAAAAATTTCTAATTTTTTCTCGAAAACTTGAAAAATCTGCCTTTTTTAGACTTTTAGAAATTTCTACCAATTTTAAATTATTTTTGAATCTTCTTAAAACTTCTAAACCTTCTAAATATCTTTTGAACAAATTCGAATTTTTCCTTATTTTTTTTTTATATTCGACGAAATTAAAAATATATATTGCCTCAAAATCTTCCAGATCCTTTTTTGATGATTCTGAAAATCATTGTAAATGTTTTGAAATCTTTTTGAAGTTTTTCTTAGAATTAATTTTTCAAATTTAAAAATCATTCGAAATTTTTAATTAATTCAATTTTTTCACGATACCTTAAAAAATTTGCTTTTTTTCAGACTATTAGAAATTCTTTTCTATCAAATATTATTTTTGAATCTTCTTGAAACTTCTGAACCTTCTGCATATCTTTTGAATGAATTCAAATTTTTATTTTTATTTATTTATTTTTTTAATTCTGCAAAATTAAACAAATGTATTGCTTTAAAATCTTCCACATTCTTTTTTGGTAATTCTGAAAATTATTGTAAATGTTTTGAAATCTCTTTGAAGTTTTCCTTAGAATTTATTTTTAAATTTGAGAATCATTTGAAATTTTTGCACGAATTTCAAGAAAATCCAGTTATTTTCTAGAAGCCTTTCAAAATTCTTTAAAAATTTCTAATTGTTTCCCGAAACCTTAAAAAATCTGCCTTTTTTTAGACTTTTAGAAATTTCTACCAATTTCAAATTATTTTTAAGTCTTCTTAAAACTTCTAAACCTTCTAAATATCTTTCGAACAAATTCGAATTTTTCCTTAATTTTTTTCTAAATTATGCAAAATTAAAAAAAGAATATTGCCCTAATCGCTTCAAATGTTTTGAAATCTTTTTGAATTTTTTCTTACAATTCATTTGTCAAAATGAAAAATCATTTTTTTGCAAAACTTATTTTTCCTCGAAATCTTCAAAAATCTTAATTTAAACTTCTAAAACTTCTGAATATTTTTTTACATGATTAGAATTTTTTCTAAAATAAAAAAAACTGCGAGTTTACAAAAATTGCCCTTAAATTTTTCCAGGTTCTTTTCTGATCATTTCGGAACTCTTTTAAAATTTTTTGAAATCTTCTTTAATGTTCTCTTAAAATTAATTTTCTAAACTAAAAATTCATTCAAAGTTTTCCTAGGAATCTTAAAAAAAAGTTCTTTCTCTTGAAACCTATGAAAATTAGTTGAAAGCTTCTTTTTTCGAAATCTTCAAAAATCGACATTTAAAAAACTTTGTTTGAAATCTTTTCAAGATTTTAATTATTTTTGAATCTTCTGAAAACTTTTAAATATCTCTTCAACTTACTCAGATTTTCTCTAAAAAAAGAAAAATGTAAAAATTGATATTACAAAAATATTTTTTTAATTTTTAAAAAAAAACAGTTGAATTGTACGAAGAAATAGCAATTTTCCACCAAATTTATGAATTTTCTACTAAAAAAGATCAAGTTTCAACCACAAAATTAATAGTTAAATTTTAATTTCAAAAAAGTAATTGTCAACCAAAGAGATGAATTTTCAGTTTGAAAAAAATAATTTGTAATAAAATAGTTAAAATTTTAGTTAAAAAATTATGTTCCAACAAAATATTTACATTTCCAACCTAACAGATGAATTATAAATTTTTTTATGAATTAAAAAAAAAATTTTGGATGAATTTTAAACAAAAGATTTAACTTTCAACCAAGTAGTTGATTTTTCAAGAAAATGATAAAATTTTGAATCCAAAACAAGTGAATGTCAAGAAAATGTAATAATTGATATTTTAACTTATATTTTTAAATTTTTTTTATCTAAACCTGTTGAATTAAACGAATAAATAGCGATTGTCAACAAAATGCATGAATTTTCTACTAAAAAGATTAATTTTCAATAAAAAAATGAATAGTTAAATTTTCATTTAAAAATAGTAATTTTCAACCAAACAGATGAATTGTAAATTTTTTTATAAATTAAACACATTTTTTGTTGATAAATTTTAAACAAAAGAGTTTAACTTTCAACCAAGTAGTTGATTTCTCAAGAATATGATCAAATTTTGAATCCAAAACGAATGAATGTCAAAAAAATGTAATAATTGATATTTTAACTTAAATTTTTTTAAATTTTTAATCAAAAACAGTTGAATTAAACTGAAAAAATAGTTAAATTTTCAACCAAAGAGATGAATTAAAAATTGAAATGATGAATTTTCAAAGAAAAATGTAATAGTTGATATTACAACTATATGTTTTAAATTTTTCGATAAAAAACTGTTGAATTAAGAAAAAACAGCAATTTCCAACAAAATGCATGAATTTTCTACTGAAGAAGAGATGAATTTTCAACTAAAAAAGATGAATTGCCAACGAAAAATGTACCTGATAGTTGATATTTCGATTGAAAAAGATTCTAATTTTTAACCAAAAACAGTTCAATTCAAACAAAAAAGAAAAATTTTCAACAAAATATGTGAATTTTCAACCAATTAGTTGATTTTTCAGTTTAAAAAAATATATTTTAAACAAAATAATTACATTTTCAACCAAAGAGATAAATTATAAATTAAAATGATGAATCTTTAAACAAAACAATGAAAACTTAACCAAATATTTCAACTTTCGAGTGTAAGAGACGAATTTTCATCAAAATAGTTCAATTTTTAACAAAAAAAAAATTAATTTTCAAAGAAAAATGTAATATTTGATATTAGAACTGAATTTTTTTTTTATTTTTAATCAAAACCCCAAAAAATAAATAGCTAAATTTTAATTTAAATAAAGTAATATTCAACCGAAGAAATAAATTTTTAAACTAAAAAATGAATTGTCAACGAAAAATGTACTTAATAGTAGATATTGCATATAAAAATTATTTTCATTTTTAATCGAAAACACTTCTGTCTCTTATACACAATTCGGTAATTTTAATTTTCGAGAATTGAAAAATTTGGGAATTTTATTGTTCAGAAATTTTATTATTAGGGAATTTTCAAATTCAGAACTTTTATCATTTGTGATTTTTATTATTTTTAATTTTTATATTTCTGGAATTTTCTAGTTAGGACATTTTATAACTCGGAAATTTTATTTTTCGGGAATTCTCAAATTCGGTAATATTATTAGCTGTTCGGGAATTTTATTATTCGGGAATTTTCCATTTCGAGAATTTTATTATTTGGTAATTTTATAATGAGGAAATTTTCATTTTCGGGAATTTCAATTTCCGGGAATTTTTCGATTGGGAAATTTTCTTATTCAGAAATTTTGTTATTCAGGAATTTTCTAATTCGGTAATTTTCTGATCGGGAATCTTATTATTCGAGAATTTTATTATTTGGGAATTTTTCAGTTCGCACATTTTATAATTCGGAAATTTTCTTTCGGGAATTTTATTATTCAGGAATTTTTAAATTAGGTAATTTTAATTTTCGATAATTGATAAACTCGGTAATTTTATTGTTTAGAAATGTTATGATTCGGGAATTTTCCAATTGGGAAATTTTATTCACGAATAATAAATTTCGCGAATAATAAAATACCCGAATTGGAAAATTTCTTAAGTAATATAATTTCCGAATTATAAAATTCTCGGATAATAAAATTCCCGAATTGGAAAATTCCAGAATAATAAAATTCTCGACAGTTGATGATATTACCGAATTCGAAAATTCACGAATATTCAAATTTTCGAATAATAAAATTCCCGAATTGGAAAATTCTCAAATAATAAAATTCTCGAACAATTTATAATTTAACCGAATTGGCAAATTTCAGAAAAATAAACTTTTTGAAAGTTTATAATACTACCGAATTTGAAAATTAGGATTAAAAAATTTCCGAATTAGAAAATTCTCTAATAGTAAAATTCCCGAATTCGAAAATTCTCAGATAATAAAATTCCTGAAAATTTTATAATATCACCGAATTAGAAATTTTCAGAATAATAAAAAACCCGACAGTTTATAATATTACCGAATTCGAAAATTTCCTTGAATAATAAAATTCCCGAAAATTTTATAATATAACCGAACAAAAAATTCCCGAATTTGAATAAAATAAAAATTTATATTAAAAAAATTAATTAAATTATTACAATTAAAATTATATCAAAATTAATTTTTTTTTATTTATACAAGAAATTTTTTAATTGTTCATTTTCGGGAATTTTCTAGTTCGAATATTATATAATTCAGCAATTTCTGTCGGAAATTTTATTATTTGGACATTTTCAAATGCGGTAATATTATAAAATTTCGGGAATTTTATTACTTTTGAATTTTCAATTCAATTATATTACAAACTGTTTGGGAATTTTCCAATTCGAGAATTTTACAGTGTCGGCAATTGTATTATTTGGGAATTTTCAAATCGGGAATTTTTCTATTTTGGAATTTTTCAATTCGGGAATTTTATAATTCGGGAATTTTTAATTTTTTTTTTAATTTCACAGTTTTGGGAATTTTATTTTTTTGTGATTCTTCAGTTGGATTTTCAACTTAAAAAGGAACAATTTTGAACCAAAAACGGAAAAGCTACATTTTCAGATTACAAAAAATAATAATTTTTTAGCAAGAAAAACGAATTTTCATAGAAATAGTTTAATTTTCGAATCAAAAATTTAATTTTAAAGCAGATATGAAAAATATTAATTTTAACTCAAAAAACGTATTTTTAACAAACTAGTTTATTTTTCTCCAAAATATAGATCTAACCGGCTCGATTACCTTGGATTATTACAATTTTAAAAATTTTTAAATAACTTTTTTTGTTTTTGTTAAAAAATGGATCCAAAAGTCAAGTCGAATCTTCGAAATTCGACTTGTTCGAATATTCTAATAATTCCAATTTCAAAGATTTTACTTGACTTTTGAATTCATTTTTTTACCAAAAAACGGGAATTATTTTGATTCAAAATTTTTAATAATCAAACCGGTTTGATATACATTTAAATTTTTTTCTATGTGAAAAAATCCGATGTTCCAAGCGAGTCTAAAATTGTATTGAAAATTCGAATAAACACCTCTAAGTTGTAACCAAAAATTAAATAGTTAAATTCTTAACTCAAATAATGCATCATCAGATAAAAAAAATGAATTTTTAACAAAGTTCAACTTTTAACCAAGGACTTGAATTTTCAACCAAGATTAATTTTCTACAAAAAAAGACAAACTTGTAACAAAATACATGAGTTTTCAACTAAATAGTTCAATTTTCACCTAAAAACAATTAATTTACGACAATAAAAGGAATAGTTAAATTTTGAGTGAAAAAAAAATTCAATAATTTTCAATTAAAAAACATAAATTTACATGAAAAATGGAATAGTTAAATTTTTAGTTCAAAAAATTAATTTTAACCGAAAAAACGTATTTTTAACAAAATAGTTCAATTTCTCTCTAAATTTGATAAATATTCAACTAAAAGAATATTTATTTTATACCGAAAAAAAACAACAATTTTTAAGTTAAACATTCGACAAAATAGTTGAATTTTCAACCTAAAAGATTATTTTTTGTATCAAGATGATTAATTTTCTACCAAAAAAGATGACTTTTCAAACAAATAGTTGACTTTTTAACTAAAAAAGATCTATTTTTAATTTAAAGTGTAATCTTCAATATAATCTTCAATAAGAAATGTGAATTTGCAACAAAAAATCAAACTTGCAACCTAAAAGGGTAAAAAAGTAATTAAAATTTAAATCCAGTAGTTAATTTTTCTACCACAAAAATTAATTCTCAACAAACACAAAATCAAATTCTTAGCAAATCAGTTAAATTTTTAACCAAAAGGTTTGTTTTTCAACTAAGAAGATTAATTTTCTACAAAAAATATGAATTATGAACAAAAGACATGAATTTTCATCCAGATACTCGAATTTTCAACCAAATAGTTGAATTTTAAAATAAAAAAGATCAATTTTCATTCAAAAATGGAATAGGTAAATTTTCAGTTGAAAAATAAATTAATTTTCAACCAACAAATAGAACGAATTTTCAATAAGATAGTTGCATGCTCAATTAAAACAGATCATTTTTCAGCGAAGTAGTTTCATTTTTGTAATGTATCTTAAATACGGAAGATTTTTGTAATTTTGCAAAGTATCCTTACTAAAAAACAGGTTTAAAGTTTGAAGTTTTTGCAAATTTGAAAAGTACTTTCATCAGAAAAGAGGTTCAAATTGGGGGATTTTTGTAAAGTATATTGTATATCGTTTTTTTTTTTAATTTGCAAAGTATCTTTGTTAAAAACACAGGTTTAAAGTTTGAAGTTTTTGCAAATTTGAAAAGTAATTTAATTAGAAAAGCGGTTCAAATTGGAGGATTTTTGTAAAGTATCTTAAATATGGAAGATTTGTGTAGATTTGCAAAGTGTCTTTATCAAAAAACAGGTTTAAAGTTTAAAGTTTTTGCAAATTTGAAAAGTACTCTTATTAGGAAAGAGGTTCAAATTGGAGGATTTTTGTAAACTATCTTAAATATGGTTGATTTTTTTAAATTTGAAAAGTATTTTTTAAAAACGGGTTTGAAGTTTGACGACTTTGCAAATTTGAAAAGTTCCTTCATTATAAAAGAGGTTCAAGTAAGAGAATTTTTGTAAATTTACCAAAATATCTTAAAGTGTAAGGATTTTTGTAAATTTGCAATGTTCCTTAATGTTGGAAGATTTTTGTGAAATGTTTCTTAATTAGAAAGTAGGTTTAAAGTTGGAGGATTTTTATAAATTTGCGAGGTAGCTTTATTAAAAAACGAGTTTAAATTTTGAAGTTTTTGCAAATTTGAAAAGTATTTTCATTAGAAAAGAGGTTCAAATTGGAGGATTTTTGTAAACTTGCAAAATATGTCGAAATTTGAGGATTTGTTTAAAGTATCTTAAATATTGTAAATTTTTGTAAATTTACAAAGTAATTAAAAAAAACGGGTTTAAAGTTTGTCCTTGCAAATTTGAAAAGCACCTTCATTAGAAAAGAGGTTCAAGTAAGAGAATTGTTGTAAATTTGCAAAATATCTTAAAGTGTACGGATTTTTGTAAATTTTCAATGTTCCTTAATTAGAAAATAGGTTTAAAGTTGGAGAATTTTTGTCAATTTGCAAAGAATTTTTGGTCGAAAAAAGATTTAAAGTTTGACGATTCTGCAAAATTGAAAAATACCTTTTTTGGAAAAAAGGTTCAAATGGCAGAGTTTTTGTAAATTTGTAAAGTATCTTAAGATGAAAGGATTTTTGTAAAGTACCTTATAGTCGCGGCATTTTTGTAAATTTGAAAAGTATATTTATTGAAAAACAGGTTCAAAGTTGGAAGTTTTTTTTAAATTTGAAAAGTACTTTCATTAGAAAAGAGGTTCAAATTAGAGGATTTTTTAAAAGTATCTTAAATATGGTAGATTTTTGTAGATTTGCAAAGTGTTCTTATTAAAAAACAGGTTTAAAGTTTGAAGTTTTTGCAAATTTGAAAAGTACATCCATTAGAAAAGAGGTTCAAATTGGAGGATTTTTGTAAAGTATCTTAAATATGGTGGATTTTTGTATTTTTGCAAAGTATCTTATTTAAAAAACAGGTTTAAAGTTTGCAGATTTTGCAAATTTGAAAAGTACTCTCATTAGAAAAGTGGTTAAAATTTGAGGAGGTAATAGTTGATATTCAAGAAAAAAAAGTTTACTCGAAGTCATAAACAGTTGAATTCAAACAAAAAAGACAAATTTTTGACGGAATAGTTAAATCCACAATCAAAACAAATTAATTTTCTAATTTTTAGATTTAAGTCAATTGAAATTTTTACGAATTTTAATTAGTAATTTAATTGCAGCTATAAGTCAGTTCTTTTTACTGATAAATTAGTAAGTTGCACTAATTTATCACTAAAAAATGCTGATACGTAATAAGAAATCAGTCACTCAATAATAATAATGAAAAGAATCACTGATTCAAATTTACAGAGAACCAAAAGTTGCGTTTTTAACAAAAAAAATAATTTAAAATAACTTTTTGATAGGACGCGCAGTTTCTGTTTCATTCGCTAAAGAACAACAATAAAAATAAATGG
>JAABKJ010075445.1:167240420-167311154 GCA_011634705.1 Andricus grossulariae | reverse complement strand
CAAAAGTTGTTCACCCAAGAAAGAGCTACACATTTCTCATCAATTGATTTTGGTAGGATTCGTAGTTTTCGTTTTAATTCAGAAAAATAGCATCAGAAATTAAAAAAAATGTTTTACTGAACATTCACTTATTTTCCCCTTCACAACTATATTCAGGTAATGATTATTGTAAGTAACAAACATAATTGTTCAAGTAATGTATCATGTTTTGTAACTATCTTCACTTAGAGCAATACTCGAAAGTTGCGAGTTTTTCTGAAATTTTTTAATTTTCTTTGACTTTTTAGTGAGGAGCAAGTAATAAATATTTTTTTTAATTTCATGCAATTCGCCTGGAAATTTTTTTCCAATCCACACGAATATATTTTTTTTCTGTTAGGGAACAATGAGATATTTAGAAGTGGCGTAAGACCCATAAAGTTTAACACTTATTTCTCATCAGACAAAAAAAAAAGGTTTTCTAAATTTTTTAACAGAATCGTCAATATTAGGTGAATCGAGTTGAAACTCAAAATTTCTCTTCCAAATTAGCCATAAAATACAAATAAAAACTTATTTTTTCAATATCACCCACACAAGTCTGTTTTATAGGGTCTCAAAAAACCACAATAAGTGCACAATTAAGTTTTTCTGGTTTTCGCGTCTAGTTATGATGTTTTTGTGGTTCTTGAGTAAAAATTGTTTGCAGTACAATTATTTCTCCCTTCTACTGATAATTAGATTATTATATAAATTGTTTTTAAAATTTGAAATCATTTTTAGCGAACTGCTTCTCAAATCGAGTTATGAAGTCGCGGTTTTCCCAAATTTTTCGACTTGTTATCCACTTTCCAGCTAGAATGAGCAAATAGTAAATTAGGTTGAACATGAATACTCGTTTCAACAATTTTTTATTATTCATCACAATATTCTTTCAGAATAATGCTGGAAAGTAGCCCTTTTTCCATAATTTTCCATTTTTTATCCACTTCTCAATTAGTCTAAGGGGATAGTTGATGGAATCTAACAAACCTTTTTTATAAGGTAACCGTCCGTATTATGATACAATGCCCGCTTTTATGAGGCACTATATTGAAAAATTCAAAATAAAAATAAACAAAGCGCGCAAGGTGACGAAAAAAAAATTTTATGGATATTATCATCCATATCATGATATATGATACAGTATCATGCGATATGATTCAATGTGATACAGTATTATGCGATATGATTCTATATGACACAATATGATGCAATATTGTGTGATACAATATCATACAATATCACGAAATATGTTAAAATAAGAAACAGCACTATACAATGTGATATATTGTGAAATATTATGATACAATATCATACTATATCATACAATATGATACAATACCATATAATGTGATACACTATCATATAATATGATGGAATATGATATATTATCGTGCAATATGATGTAATATGATGCAATATAATGAAATATGATACAATATCACAAAATATTATACAATATAGTACAACAACATACAATATCATACAATATCATGGAATATGATACAATATAATATCATATCATGATATATGATACAGTATCATGCGATATGATTCAATGTGATACAGTATTATGCGATATGATTCTATATGATACAATATGATGCAATATTGTGTGATACAATATCATACAATATCACGAAATATGATAAAATAAGAAACAGCATTATACAATGTTATATATTGTAAAATAATATGATACAATATCATACTATATCATAAAATATGCTACAATACCATATAATGTGATACACTATCATATAATATGATGGAATATGATACATTATCGTGCAATATGATGTAATATGGTGCAATATGATGAAATATGATACAATATCACAAAATATTATGCAATATAGTACAACAACATACAATATCATACAATACCATGGAATATGATAAATCTCATATCGTATAATTATATATGATACAGTATCATGCAATATTATGCAATATGATACAATATGATGAAATATGATACAATATTGCCAATCTGATACAATATTGCACAATATGATACAATATCATACACTATGATACAGTATGCTACAATCATGCAGTATGATACAATATCTTAGAATATTGTACAGCATGTTACAATATCATACAATATCACGCAATATGATGAAATGAGAAATAGCATGATACAATGTGATACATTATAAAATAATATGACACAAAATCATACTGCATCAGAAAATATGATACAATTCCATATAATGTAATACACTATCATATAATATGATGAAATATGATACAGTATCGTGCAATATGATGTAATGTGATACAATATCACAAAATATTATACAATATAGTACAGCATCATACAACATCATACAACATCATGCCATATCATACAATATCATGGAATATGATACAATATCATGAAATATGATACAATATTATATCATATAATGATAGATGATACAGTATCATGCTAAATCATTCAATATGATACAATATGATGCAATATGGTACAATATAATACAATATTGCATCATATGATAAGGTATGATACAATATTCAACAATATTATACAGTATGATACAATATCATTCAATATCATGCAATATGATGAAATAAGAAACAGCGTTACACAATGTGATACATTATAAAATAATATGATACAATGTCATACTATATCATACAATATGATATAATACCATATAATGTGATACACTATCATATAGTACCCCCAAATTTGCAGGTGGTGGTATAGAATGGCCTTCCCACACACCAGATCTCAATCCATGCCACTTTTTTTGTAAAATTTCATTACAGACATTTTTTTCGCCCATCAACCCAAAACGCAGATGGCGGTTCACGATATTTCTGATACTGTAAGAGAGCGTGTGTTTTATTGTTGTGAAGAAAGATTTGTTCATTGTGCCAATTCAGATCGTGCACATTTTTGAAAAACCTATACTATTAAGTGTATTGGCCAAGACGAATTTTCGGTATGTTTGAGATGTTCGTTTCTCAAATATTAAGGACTTTTAAAATCATGCGATTGTGCTCCCTATTGAAACTTTGAAGTTTCCGCTATCATTTCTTTTTTTCAATTCCGACACCTGTTCGAAAATAGTAATCAATTAGTTTTAACACTTTTTTATTCGTCACCCTGTAAAGTAGGTTCTGACAGAGGTATCGTTTTTAAATATGCAGTTCCTTGACATTGTAATAATGTCTAACCCAAAATGAGACCAAAATTAACTAAAAATTAGTTGTGTATGCACCTTCTACTTGTACTTGTATGGCTTATTGCCCGCACAAATCGGAACCGGCGACTCGAATTTAGAAGATTTGTTTTACCTGACGATAAACCAATTCTTCTGCTAGTAAAACGCAATACACATGTGTCCGTGCCAACCCGAGGATATATTTCATTCTCAGCTCCTAACTGTGATTTTTAGAAAGTCCTTAATGAATGTTTAAAGAGTAATTTTCGCGAAATAACTTTAAACTTTGTGCGGGGAAAATGGCCCAATATTTATTTGTCCCAAGTAATCGTTTTAATATCGCAATTTATATGAAATAAGAATTCAAAAACTTGGACGTTATCATATATTAATGCTTGTAGCATCTCCCAAATATTAATTAGCTTTAAAATTGTTGAAACAATTATTCTTGTTCAAACAAAATATTTTGTTCAGTAAATCATTGACGTAGAAAATTTCAGTGTTTGCGAATCTCTTACACTATGTCGCTTATTGATCAGTGCTTTCTTCTCTGAACGAAATCGATCTGAAAAACAACTTTCCATAACGAATATTAGGGTATCAGTTCTGAGATAAAATAATCCTGAATATTTATCGACACACAGTGTCAGAGATTCGAGAACACTAAAATTTTCTACACAATTAATGAAGTGAAATTTCAACAATCTAGTTCAACTTTTGAGCGTGTATGTGAATTTTTAATCAAAAAGATAAGTTTACTACCAAAAAGGGAAGGTTAGAAAAAACATATAAATGTGGAACGAAATTGTTAAAATGTTAACGGAAAATTATTGATTTTCTACCAAGCACGTGGTTCTCAAATTAATCAAATTAATTTTAGACAAATTATTCCACCTTTAATCTTAAAAAGGTCAATTGTGTTCAAATAAGCCAAAAAAGTCTCACGATCCTAGCCCAGTACCGTTTCCCAAAGATTTTCTTTTTCAATATTATGTTTTTGTGTTCAAGTTGGACATTTTCCTTTACTCACACTTATTACGTGTATATTTTTCTATAATTCATCGTGAAAACCTTGAAAACTGTGAAAAGTGCAGCTCTAAGTGGGTGGTAGGCTCCATACAAGGCCAAGTACAATTACGAGACCGATAGCAAACAAGTACCATGAGTGAAATCCGAAAAGATCTTTTAAGAGAAAGAGAGACAGAGAGAGAGCAGAAAGAGTAAGTGAAAACGTTTAAGGGCGTACCTGAGAAACTCTAAAGATCGGATGAGGAGGTTTGCTCCAAAAATCTAGAAAAAATAGTGTGTATCCACTAGAGTCAATTGACCGAACCAGTAGTATTACATTTCGCAAATCATGCGTAGTTTGGCAGGGTATGTGAAGAAAATATATTTCTGTTCATGGCATCGGTGGATGTTGCAAAATTCTTTCCAACTGTATCGCATCCGGCGCCAATACCATTATTGCGTTCGTTTGGAATTCCACAGCAGTTCATTCTATATATTGAGTATGTATGTCGTAATTTTGACCTTTTCGTCACTACGCCACACGGTCTGTAACTGCTATTAGACAATCTTGTAAGGGTTTCAGCCAAGTGAAGCGTGTCAATGAACATCGTCAAAAGTTTTACCATAGGCTTTAAGCCCTGACAAAAAGATGAGATTTATACAATGAATTTTTCCACCAAATTCAAAGAAACACAAAAAAGTCTTCGTAGAATGAAGAATTCAGGAAACGTCTTGCTTGGTGATATAAAGAGCCCTGACGAAAGGGTGATAAGGAATATTAGGAAATTGCTGAAGTTACCGCATGATGTACCCAATGCCTAACCTATTGTAGCAATCGCCGAAGAAGGTTTGGAAATTCTGGAAACCAGATAAATTGCTTAATTGCTTCGTAATGGCAGATTGAATACGTTACAAAGCCTGTGTTAATAAAGCCGTACATCGATTTTTCCAGAATGAGCTAAAAATCTGTAAACAACGTCACACGCATACCCATTTTGGCATTATGTCACACGAAGATGACATAGCATAAATAGGTCAAGCATCAAATTCATGGATTTCCCAAACATAAAACCCTAGTATGTTTTCTTGATGCAGGACAGCATATTTGGGTAGGAGATGGAACCAAGTTCCTGAGTGGAAAAGATTTGATCAATTTCTGTGGTTTCAGAATAAGCCCTATGCCGAATAGGTTGCGAAACTCCAGGGAAACATTCAGTGATAGAAGTCACGGAGCAGGTTGCAATACAACGATAAGCACACAGTGAAAACGTAAGGATAAATTCTGTTGCAGGTAGAATCAGAACAGTATTCACTTTATCTTGTTTATGTTTCGAATACTTCGCGGACTTCGTGTACGAAATGCCGAGTTATTTTGTTTGTTCTGATTTGCATTTTCTACCTGATGTAGGAGATACTTCGTATGCCAAGTGGTTGGTACTTTATGATGACTTTATCACCTTGAAATTAATTCTAAATTCTCCTAACGTAAATAGTCAGAGGCGTATGAAGCGTTTCCTGTGAACTTTCCTGCATGGTGAAAAATATTCTGCAAATTGTTTTTCCAATACGAGGACTAGAGTAAACTAAATATTCAACGAAAATAAGAAAGAAAGTTTGCTTTCAAACGTAAAAACAAATACGGTTCCTGAAACTTCAGAATGATAAAATTCCCCAATTTGGAAAATTTCTGAATAATAAAATTACCGAAT
Source organism: Andricus grossulariae (assembly GCA_011634705.1). Taxonomy (NCBI): domain Eukaryota; kingdom Metazoa; phylum Arthropoda; class Insecta; order Hymenoptera; family Cynipidae; genus Andricus; species Andricus grossulariae. The sequence continues at coordinate 167,305,237 of JAABKJ010075445.1, read as the reverse complement.
TGGAAAATTTCCGACTGCTAAAATTACTGAATTTGAAAATTCCCGAATAAGAAAATTCTGATAGTTTCTAATATTATCGAACTTGAAAATTCCCGAATAATAAAATTACTAAATTTGAAAATTTCCTAATAATAAAATTCCCGAATTTAAAAACTTCAGAATAATAAAATTCCCGAATTGGAAAATTTTCGAATGAAAAAATTCCCAAATTTGAAAACTTCAGAATGATAAAATTCCCCAATTTGGAAAATTTCTGAATAATAAAATTACCGAATTGGAAAATTTCCGACTCCTAAAATTACTGAATTTGAAAATTCCCGAATAAGAAAATTCTGATAGTTTGTAATATTATCGAATTTGATAATATCCGAGTAATAAAATTACTAAATTTGAAAATTTCCTAATAATAAAATTCCAGAATAATAAAATTGCTAAATTAAAAAATTTCCGAACAAAAAAATTCCCAAATTTGAAAACTTCAGAATAATAAAATTCCCGAATTGGAAAATTTCTTAACAAAATTACTGGATAATAAAATTTCTTAATAATAAAATTACCGAATTGGAAACTTTTCGAATAATAAACTTGTCAAATGGGAAAATTCCCGACTGATAAAATTACTGAATTTGAAAATTCCCGAATAAAAAAATTCCCCAAATTGAAAACTTCAGAATAATAAAATTCCCGAATTGGAAAATTTCCTAATAATAACATTACTGAATTTACTGAATTACTTTTAAATAATAAAATGACCGAATTGAAAGATTTCTGAATAATAAAATTACCGAATGGGAAAAGTCCCGACTGATAAAATTACTGAATTTGAAAATTCCTGACTAATAAAATTATTGAATTTGAAAATTCCCGAATGAGAAAATTCCTGATAGTTTATAATATTATCAAATTTGAAAATTTCCGAATAATAAAATTACTAATTTTGAAAAATTCCTAATAATAAAATTCCCGAAACATAAAATTGCTAAATTACAAAATTCCCGAATTTGAAAACTTCAGAATAATAAAATTGGCTAATAATAAAATTCCCGAATTGGAAAATTTTTTAATAATAAAATTCCTGAATTGGAAAATTCCCAAATAATAAAATTACTGAATTTGAAAATTCCCGAATAAGAAAATTCCCGAATTTGAAAATTTCAGTATGATAACATTTCCGAATAACAAAATTCCCAAATAATAAAATTACTAAATTTGAAAATTTCAGAATAAAAAAATTCCCGAATTTGAAAACTTCAGAATAATAAAATTCCCGATTTGGAAAATTTCTTATTAATAAAATATCTGAATAAAAAAATTATCGAATTGGAAAATTTCCGAATAATAAAATTACCAAATGGGAAAATTCCCGACTGATAAAATTCCTGAATTTTAAAATTCCCGAATTTGAAAACTTCAGAATAATAAAATTCCCGATTTGGAAAATTTCTTAATAATAAAATTTCTGAATAAAAAAATTATCGAATTGGAAAATTTCCGAATAATAAAATTACCAAAAAATTTTTTTTGTTGAAAATTTATAATTTTATTAAAATTTTTTTTTTTGTGTTAAACATGATTATTTTTCTAACTGAAAATTTGACTATTTTGTTGAAAATTCAACCGATCGGTTGTAAAATAACTTTTTTGTTGAAGATTCATATTTTCGGGTTAAAAGTTCAACTGTTTTTATAGAAAAATCGTCCTTTTGACTTGAAAATTTCATAATTTAATATAAAATTCAACTACTTGTTATAAAATTAAAAAGTTTTATAGAAAAATCGTTTTTTGTATTGAAAATGAATTTCCTAAATAAAAATTACAGTACATAATATTTAGTTAAAAATTTATCTTTTTTACCTTAAAAATGCAACTATTTAGTTTAAAATTTTTAGAAACGAAAAAAATACAGACCAAAAATTAACCAAAAAAAATTTGGACTAACGTCACATCCATTGTTCAAAATATTTAGTTTAAAATTTATGTCATTTGTTGAAAAATTGTATTTTTTGGTGGAAAATTGAACTATCTAATTAAAAATTTATGTAGTTTGTTGAAAATTCGTCTTTTTTTAAGAAAATAAATTTTTTGGTTAAAAATCAAATTGTTTAGTTGAAAATAATATGTTTTAGATGAGGATTCAAGTATTTTGTTAAAAATTTGTCTTTGTGGGTTAAATCTAACTGTTTTTTTATTTTAAATTAAAATCCGCTTTTTTTTTTTTTAAATATCAACTATTACATTTTTCGTTAAAAATTCATCTTTTTAGATTAAAGATTCAACTCCTTTGTTTGAGAGTTTAACCACTTTCCTAAAAATGATTTTTTTTTAAACTAAAAATTTAACTATTTTGTTGAAAATTCAACCGATTGGTTGTAAAATAACTTTTTTACTGAGAATTCATATTTTCTGGTTAAAAGTTCAACTGTTTTTATAGAAAAATCGTCTTTTTGACTTGAAAATTTCACAATTTGATATAAAATTCAACTATTCGGTATAAAATTAAACAGTTTTGTAGAAAAAATCGTTTTTTTTATTGACAATTAATTCTCCTTGATAAAAATTACACTACATCATTTTTAGTTAAAAATGTATCTTTTTTAGCTTAAAAATTCAACTATTTAGTTCACAATTTTTAGAAACGAAAAAAATACAGACTAAAAAACAACTAAATAAAATTTGGACTAACATCATATCCATTGTTCCAAATATTTATTTGAAAATTTGTATTTTTTGGTTGAAAATTGAACTATCTGATTACAAATTTACTTATTTTGTTCAAAATTCGTATTTTTAGGTAGAAAATCAATTTTTTGGTTTCAAAATGCAATGTATGGTTAAAAATTAACGTATTTTAGTTAAGGCTTCAAATATTTTGTTGAAAATCCATATTTATTGTTATATTCAACTTTTTTTATTTAACATTAAAATCTGTTGTAGTTTTAATATCAACTATTACATTTTTTGGTGAAAATTCAACTATTGTGCAGAGAAATAAATTTTTTTGTAAAGAATTCGTCTGTTTGGCTTGAAAATTCAACAATCTGGTAGAAAATTCAACTGTTTTGTGGAAAATTTATGTAATTTTATTTAGAGCTGCCAAATGCTGAGGCATACACAGGGCATAGCTTTCGAAGAAGTTCAGCCACTTTACTTGCTGATTTCGTTGCGAATATCACTTACCTGAAACGCCATGGAGGATGAAAGTCCACTGCTATTACCAAAAGCTACATTGATGAGTCCATCAACAAGAAAAAAGCTGTGGGCAGCTCAATCACAAAATTCATTGTTTTGAACTCAGCTACCTCTGGTGAATATTTTTGCGACAAATCAGCGACTATGAATTTCGATCAAATCGACACTTCCGGTGGGAATGTAAACTACTTCATTTCTGAAGACACAAAGAAAACATTTTAAAATACACAAGCTTTTTCAGACGCTAATCAAAAGCAAAATTTAGTTTTGAATATGAATAATTATTCACATTAAAGTATCAATATCTTCGAAAACCAGTAATTAGTCATTACTCCTCTGTATCAAAAGATGAAGTAAAAGTTTCAACTTTCTTATAAACAAAAATAATGATTCAGTTTGAATTATTTTTTTCCTAATTATGATTTAATTATATTGCAACTTTCTCAATTTAGTCCTCTAAAAAATAGTGTTTAACGCACGTGCGTGCACAGGTAATTATTACGGGTGTTATTGCAACATTTGTCTACGACTTAAAGCAGTCTTCTACGCTTTTGCACTCGCTTCGCTCGTGCACAAGCTTTCGCCTCGTGATTGCAGCCTTCGGCTCATGGTGCGAACTTCACATTCGTAATATTTACCTGTTTCACGGACTTGTGTCATAAATCAGAATCAATATCGTGAATATTTGTAATGACTTGATGAATAAAATAAGTTTGATGGTTAAAAAACGTAGGAAAATTATTTAGATTTGGACATAGTAACGGGAGAAGCACCAGGGAAGAGAATTCATTTGCGTCTTAGCACCAGCTGAGAATTGATGAGCATCTTTATACATGTGCCTTTCTAATTCAAGGTCGAAAACATTTTTTTTTCGGGTTTGAGTGGTTGGGCATGGGGTAATACTGGGACCTATATTAAATTTAATAACACTATATATCCATGTTTGGAAAGCAGCCAGAAGTGGGTAGATTTCATGTCCAAAGAAAAAGTATAATCTTTAAGATGAAAATTAGAAAAACAATTGGCTCGTTAGAGACAAGTATATAACAAGAGGAAAAAGGAGGGAGAGGAATGGAAAAAAGACAGCCAAGCAATCCTCACTCTCTTTTCCTTTCTCTTTATCCGTCTTTTTTATACTACTTTTGGGACCAACATGTCTCGAGATCACTTTAGATCTCCTCATCAGTGTATAATTTCATAAGATACTACGAACATATATTTCTATCTTATGCTTGATATTAGTGATGTATGTAAATATGAGACTGAAGTATCTTATCGTACTGTTATTTATATTATTTTTAGTTTTTTATTTTTAGGTAAAATTTGTTGACTTTTCATTTTCGGTATATGTGTCAATCCTTAATATTTCAGAAATCTGTTATGCACTTTAATACTTTATTTTGATTGCCAATGAATAGAACATTAAAATACAATAATTTTGAATGTTTTCTATAAGAATTCGGACGCCAAATAAGAGAACACAGTATAAACGATCGTCATTTTTTCCAATTAGAGGTAAAACTGATTCATACATTAATAGAAAATTGCGTTACTAGCGTATCGAATTAATATTCTCGTATTTGATAAGAGTTTATATATGTTATCTTAATCGCTATCTCAATAACTGTAGCCTACAAACTTGCCCTTCTGAGATAATAATTTTTATATTTCATAATTCATTCCACGGAGGGAATTTTAGGTTTTTCAGTACTTTAGAAATAATAGTGATTTGAGTCTTAAACAGAAATTTGACAGAAAATTTAATCCCTATTGCTTTATTCTCATCGCCATTTTCATTCATGTTGTTTTTAATGTCTATTTTGATAAATTTTTTTTTTTTGGACTTTGAAAAATTGTTAAAATCTTGTTGCTTGAAAACAATTAAGTGAAAATTTGTTATTTTGTATCTTCCTTAATAGAAACTAACATTCAATAACAAAAAGTAGTAATCCCAGTTCGTTAACTCAAGACTGATCCAGATATACAGTCGAATTAAAAATCCTTAATTATTCAACTTGATTTATAAAAATTTCAATAAAGGCTCATTGATTATTGCACAAAATTTTATAAAAAAAAAACCCAATGCACATATTCCAAAAATATTTGTGGATATAATTCTTTATTTCATTCGTCACCCTTTTGATCAATGTTATGAAATGTGTAAATAAAAATAATCATATGCATTTTTTCGAAATAAAATGATTTCCAAGAAACATGACCAGAATTATCAAGAACCTTTTGAAGAATAAAATAAGCTTTTTTGAATTGAAGGAACATATTCTACCCGTTGAACAAGAAAAAAACAAATATGCAAATAACCGTATGTAATATGGAAAAAAGAAATTAGCCTGAAAGTCGATTTTTTGGTTCCAATGATGGTTTCTTTGTTCCACAACACATATTTAAATAAAAAATTATGACATCCGTTATTTTATTATTTTTTTAGCTTGGAGGTTTCTCCTAAAGATTTCGCAAAAATAAGTCATAAGTCTCTGAATGGCACAAAAAAAAAATTTGTTCAACGAATATCACGAACTGATTAATCGCTGAGAAGGAAGATACTACTTAGGTAAGACTAATTATAGTCATAACAAAAAAAAATTAATTGTGGATTCTGAAGAAAATTAATCCAAAGAGACAAATTAGTAGCAAACGCTCTGCAAAGTCTGCATTCAAGATCATTTATACGATAAAAGGTTATATTTTCGAAAAATTTCAGTAAAAAAGTGCAATTTGCATTCTGATAACTTAGGTTCTTCTATGGTTGACATAAATAATTATACTACTTGGACCCCCTTATGCTGGTTTGCTTACTGCTAAAAATTGCGATTATATCATGAGAAAAAATACCAAGAATTTTTTATTTTCAAAATTAGGGTCAGTTCCCCGTAGGAAAATCACTATAAATGAATCATTATAAACCTATATTAATATTTTCTCATAACTATTTGCATGAATGATTAAAACGCAACTTTTTTTTATTCGTTTCCGAAAAAGAATGGCAGGGACATTGCCGAAAAATTACAGCTATAGGACAAATATTTCAAAGATTTCGAAAGAATACAAGAATTCTAAATATTTCACAAAGATTTCACAAAGATTTTAAGTACTTAAAGAGATTTCAACGAATTCACAAAGATTTCAAAAAATTTAACAAACATTTCAGATTTCAAGGATTTTAAAGATTTCAAATATTTTACAAAAATATTAAAATATTCTAAAATATTTCTCAGAAATTCCAAGATTTCACAAAGATTTTAAATACTTAAAGAGATTTTAACGAATTCATAAAGATTTCAAAAGATTTGAAACAAATTTAACAAACAATTCAGATTTCAAGGATTTCAAATATTTTACAAAAATTTAAAAAGATTTCACACAGATTTTAAGTACTTTAAAGGATTTCAACGAATTCACAAAGATTTCAAAGAATTAAAGGATATCAAATATTTTAAAAAAATTTAAAAAGATTTCACAAAAATTTGAGAAGATTTCAAAAGATTTCAATGATTTCAAAGGAACAAACAAGATTTCAGAAATAAAGATTTAAGAAAGCTTTCACAATTATTTCAAAGATTTCAAAAGATTACAAGAATTCCAAATATCTCACAAAGATATCAAAGAATTTCAAATTTCACAGAAATTTGAAAAGATTTCAAAAATATTTTTAAAAATACAAGAATTCCAAATATTTCACAAAGATTTCCAATATTTTACAAAAATATCAAAAGACTCTAAAAGATTTCTCTGAAATTTCAAGATTTTACAAAGATTTTAAGTACTTGAAGAGATTTCAACGAATTCATAAAGATTTCAAAAGATTTAACAAACATTTCAGATTTCAAATATTTGACATGAATTTCAAGAGATTTCACAAAGACTAAGTACTTTAAGAGATTTCAATGAATTCACAAAGTTTTCAAAAGATTTCAAAGAATTCAAGGATTTCAAATATTTTACAAAAATTTAAAAAGATTTCAATGATTTCAAACGAACACAAAAGATTTCAGAAACAAAGATTTAAGAATGCTTTCACAAATATTTCAAAAGAATACAAGAATTCCAAAGATTTCACAAAGATTTCAAATATTTTACAAGGATTTAAAAGATTTCAAATATTTTACAAAAATATTAAAAGATTCTAAAAGATTTCTCAGAAATTTCAAGATTTCAGAAAGATTTTAAGTACTTAAACAGATTTCAACGAATGCATAAAGATTTCAAAAGATTTCAAAAAATTTAACAAACATTTCAGATTTCCAGGATTTTAAAGATTTCAAGGTTTTCAAATATTTTACAAAAATTTAAAAAGATTCCACGAAGATTTCAAGTACTTTAAGAGATTTCAAGGAATTCACAGGGATTTCAAAGAATTCCAGGATTTCAAATATTTTACAAAAATCTAAAAAGATTTCACAGAAATTTAAAAATATTTCAAAAATATTTCAAAAGAATACAAGAATTCCAAATATTTCACAAAGATTTCACAAGGATTTGAAATATTTCAAATTTTTGTTACAAAAATATCAAAAGATTCTAAAAGATTTCTTAGAAATTTCAAGATTTCACAGAGATTTTAAGTACTTGAAGATATTTCAACGAATTTCAACAGATTTTAACAGATACTACAGATTACATTTAATTTTAAAGTATTTCAAGGAATTTTACCAGATTGAAAGGATGTAAATAAATATTCAAGGATTTAAAGGCATTTCAAAGGATTTCAAAGTATTTCAGGAATTTTAACATTTTATCTGGAGAACTTTAATGAACATTTGAACAAGTTTAATTCAATTTATTTTCAAGGATTTAAAATGATTTCTACATTAGGAAAAAAAATTGGTTTTTCTTTCCAGGGTTTTCTGCGGATTTCAACTATTTAAGAAAAGAAGATTAAGATTCATCAATCTTACAATTATTCTAAAGTTGTTTAGGGAATTAACCAACTCTAATTAATTTCAACAGATTTTAACAGACACCACAGATTACATTTAATTTTAAGGTATTTCAAGGAATTTTACCAAATTGAAAGGATTTAAATGAATCTTCAAGGATTTCAAAGTATTTTAGAGATTTGAACGTTTTTTCTAGAGAACTTTAATGAACAAGTTTAATTCCATTTATTTTCAAGGGATTTTAAATGATTTATACTATACGAAAAAAATTGGATTTTATTTTAAGGGTTTTCTGCGGATTTCAACAATTCAAGGAAAGATGATTAAGATTCAAAGGACCTCCAGTTATTTAAAAAATGTTGAGGGAATTTATGAAAATTTAATGAATTTCAGCAGATTTTAAGATTCCATAGATTTCAAGGAATTTTCAGGTATTTCAAGGAATTTCACAAGATATAAAGGATTTTAATAAATATTCAAGGATGTCAAAGATTTTTAGGGATTTTAACGTTTTTTCTAGAGAACTTCAATGAAAATTTTTAATTTAATTTATTTTCAAGGGATTTGAAATGATTTATACTTTACGAAAAAAAGTTGGATTTTACTTCAAGTGTTTTCTGCGGATTGCAACAATTTACGGAAAGATGATTAAGATTTATAGGACCTCCAATCATTCTGAAAAAATTTTGAGGTTTTAAAAATGTTGATGAATTTCGACAGATTTTAACAGATTCCATAGATTTTAAGGAATTTCAAGGTATTTCAAGGAATTTGACAAGATTTAGGGCATTTTATTAAATCTGAAGGATTTCAAGGGTATCCAAAGATTTCTAGGAATTTAAACGTTTTTTTTGTAAGAATACTTCAATGACTAAGTTTAATTGAAATTATATTGAAGGGATTTTAAATGATTTATACCTTACGGAGTACATTAAATTTTATTACAAGGGATTTCTGCGGATTGCAACAATTCACGGAAAGATGCTTAAGATTCATAGGACCTCGAATTAGCCTAAGGATTTTAAGGGATTTTACAAATGTCAACGAATTTCAACAGATTCCATAGAATTCAAGAAATTTTAAGGTATTTTAAAGAATTTCACAGGATTGAAAGGATTTTATTAAATCTTCCAGGATATCAAGGTATTTTAAAGATTTCTGAGGATTTTAACGTGTTTTCTAAATAACATTAATTATAAGTTCCATTCAATTTATTTTCAAGTGATTTCAAATGATTCATACTGTACGGAGAACATGAAATTTTATTTCAAGGGTTCTCTGACAATTTGGAAAAATGTATTCCGAATTACTATTAACATTTTGCCTTAAATTTGACCTTATCATACTCAGGATTTTATAAACTTGTGGGGTGTTAAATAAAAAAAATTTCTACGGTAATATTATAAAAATTAAGGCACTGGAGCTCAAGCTTGAAAACAACAAACATGATCGAGAGCCAATATTGAGCTTATCATGGAAATGAACAAATATATTTTTTCAGTAAATACATAGTGGCATATGATTTGTTCAATTGTAAAACCCAAATATTATTTCAAAGAAAATAATTTATAAAAATTCTGTTTTCAATCTTACGTGTTAATTCTTAATATACAGGTTATTTCAAGGGACCATATTCCTTGCACAGTTTAGAAAAAAGTTTATTTCAAGATTGCGGCTAGTCATCAGCTTTTTAACACGAATAGCGAAACTGTTACAAACTTGTAACGTAGATTATGATTCCGCACAATTCTTTCTCCTTTCTTTTTAGTAAGAATGTTCATAGTTTGGAATTAAATATTGAAAAATGTTACAAATTGTTGGCAATTATTATTAAATCCGACTGCAATTTTTATTTTAATAATTCAAGTGTTTACACATTATTCTGTTTAAATACATGATTTTTCGTATTATGGATCATTCCGTCGTTTGAGATATTCTCAAAGATATCAAACTTTGGTACAATATTGTAAGACGGATAAGATTCTGATAAATTATAGAAACTTATAAACCTCGAAAGCTCTACACAGTAATGATGTGAAATCATGAAATTATGATTTCTGCGTGGGAAGGAGAAGAAGCAAAATTTTCTTGATCTAGTTATCTTTCTTTCTAGTTTTGAATTCATTTTTGTCTGATGAAAGGACAGATGATTTTTACATATTCCACATATTTATCGATAAATAGGAATCCGTGCGAAATTAGAGTCTTTTTGCGGTCGTGGCATAGTTGTCCAGCTCTATAAAACGAATTTAAAACTTATCGTTTAAAATATGATTATTGAATATAAAATTCTTATCAGATAAAGTTGAAGCTTGATGATATCTAAAATTTATATTTTTGCTCCTGACGATTAATATTATGATATATAAAATTGTTTGTCTTCTTTCATGTTTGCGAGTTTCCGTAATTAAAGACAATTTCGTAAGAAAAACAACTGAATGTTTGAAGAAGTCGATTTACAAAAGGCTTATAATTGGGCACGTGTTTCACGTCCACTGATATGTGTTTCTTCATATTTCACAATATGTATAAAAATTCACAAACTATTCATATATGGAGCAAAGATTTTTGGTCATAAAGGGTAATCTCCTGATTTTCCTTTTCAATCTTAGAAAACTATAGCTCACAGGTTCATTATTTTATAAGGAAAATATAATGTAGGAATTATGTTACATCAATACGATACGAGTAATGCACGATATAATTATTTGAACTTTTACAGATATATTGGAAAAATGTTAACAAATTTCTCTTAAATTCGTTCGGATTTCCTTCAATACAGATACACATAGTATTTGAAAAATAATTTTAATTCCTGAAATGCAAACTTTTTCAATGTGCTTTCCTTTCATTTTATACGTTATTATTTTCAATTTATAAATGATAATTTCAAAAGTTTTACTTCTTAGTTGAGATGATTTGAAATCATAAGAGTTCTGTGCCGGGTTTAGTATTGTGTTTAATTACATTTTTTCATTTTTGGTGAAATTGTTTTAAACTTGAATAAACCAAGGTCATTAAGTGTGTGAATAATTCTGTTTCTCATTGTGAGGTGACGTAGCATCTTCAGACTTTCACAATATTACCTTTAGAATGCGTCACTTATAGCCTAAAGCTTCTTAGTGTGTCCATAAAATTGAAAAGTAGTGATTGATCAAATTTTAAAAATTTAGATTGGGAAAAATGACCGAAACATTTTTTTCAAACCAAAAGAACCCGGGCAAATGACTAGGATTTTTTGTTGGTAGAGTTTATTGGTCATTTTGAAATATTTTAAACATTTTATGGGTTCCATAATGTCTTAGGATTTTTTAAATGATTTCAAGGGATCTTTTAATCTATCGTAGCATTTTCATGATTCTAATGAATTTCAAGAGCTATCAAGGGATTTCAAAAGCTTGTGAAGGATATAAAATATTTTAATGTATTTCAAAATATTCCGAAGACTTTTGAAATTATTGCAGTAATTTAATGAAATTTTACAGGATTTGGAATATTGTAGAGTATTTTAAATAATTCCAAATCTCAGCATCTAACTTGAGGAAAAATTAGTAATAATTCATACCCAGATGTTCAAAAATGGTTGTATATGCTTGAAATAACTCCAATAACAAAATTACTGATACAACTAAAACTTCATTTTACTTTATTACTTACGTTCACATTCATTTTAGACATTCATATATAAAAAAAACATATTCATACTATCTACCCCTTACCTTCTGCAGCCGGATTTTTATCTTAGGCGCTCGCATTTGCTTGGGCTTTTGGCCAAGGCAGAGGAAAACTGCAGAAACCCTTTCCCGAGCGCAACAGGTTCCCGAAATTAATTACATTCTCTCGTACCCTTTATGTTGATGCTCAATTACTGTTGCAATCAAAGACTTTATTCTATTTTATTACTTACACTGAAACTTTATTTAGACATTAGTAGACATCATTAAAAGTGCTAGCATTCGCTTAGGCTTTTGGCTGAGGGTTCCGCTTAGCATTCCATACCCTTTGAACTTGACGATCGTTCAACGCCTGGAAAGGTCCTGAACGCCTTTAGCTGGAAAAAAATACAAACACAAAATTATATGATTGAATGAAATATCAAACTTATTATCGTATATGTTCTCAATAAATACAGTTTCTTACCAGGCTTTTGGTAATACGGACATCATCGAAATATATGAACCAAGTCACAGATTCCGAGCAAGGTGGATAATCCAAAGATCCTTGGTAAACTGTAAATGGTGACTCCTTATTATACACAAAACTTGCTAAACGAAACGGGGTTACCCCTGCTGTCGAATTTATGGATTGCACCTTGTGTAAACTTCTTTCCACTTTGTCATTAAGAGGTCCAGGATTTGTATAATTAGTCTGAAATTTCAAGGATGTGTCAATAATATAGGATTTTACGTAAAGACTCAATGATGTCAAGAAATGTTGATTTGCCCCTAGCTGGGCGACCAAGTGGGTAAAAACGAAAATATTAGATGCACGAATAGTACATACAACATAAAAATTTTAGCAAAAGAGAAAAATTAGAAAATTCAAACTTCAGGGGGCTTACACAATATCTTAATTTGCCTCTATCTAGCCAACCAAGACGGTACGAACGAACATATCGAAAGTACAAACATTAAAAACGACGTGAAAACCTTGGTGAGGAAAAGAAATCGAAAAATGCAAACTTCGAGGGGCTAACACAAAATTTGGGTTTGCTTGAAAAAATAAAAATTATGATTTTATTTTACCCTCTTTCGCCTGGTCCTCTCTTTACCCCTTTCCGAAAGAAATCCTCATTGAGAGTTGATCTTTTTCAATTGAAAATGCAACTACTTGGTTAAATTTGGATCTACTTTGTTAAAAATGGACTATGTTATTTGAAGATGCATATCGCTGGTTGAAAGTTTAACTAATTTTTTTAAAACTCTTCACTCTTCACTTCACTTTGTACGTCAAATTCAGAGTAGTGTACAGTTGTCTGAAACGATTCTGTATTAAATTTGTTTTTATTTTAGACAAATACAGATGAAGTTTTAATAAGAATAGTAATTGGGGTAAAATGCGGATTGAATCGGACTAATTTATATCTGCGAGAAGCTAAAAACTTTTCGAAAACTTTACATTATATTAATATACTTACGAATCAAATTAACCATGAAGTAGAAGACCAAAGTTTTAATGATCCTCATCTTTTCAAATTAGAGGGGGAAAAATAGTTTACAGTTTAAGTGATGTATATTCTGTCTCTTGTTTTGACTAAAAAGTTGTTTTCTCCTAGAATTATAGGCCTTCAGGCTTGTCTTTCTAAGATCATATTTTAAATTGAGAGATTTCGTTTGTATTTGGTAGACCATTTTCGGCGGAGGAAAAAATTATTGACTAAGTTTTATGGAATTAATGTCAGAATTTATCATATTTTGGGTTTCAGGGTAAAAGAGTTCCAGTTTTTTCGTTAAATTTTATGTATAAATGCTGGACATCAATGATCCAGGACATGCAAGCGCAGATTGAATCAGAACAATTTTTTTCACTTTTTTACTTTTTTTCACTTTGTTTCGCACATGACTTTATAAAGAATAATTGTAAAGCAATTGTTTCATTATTATTTATGCATCAAAATTCAACAATGTTACTCAAAAATGGAAAAACTTACAAATAGAACAATAGCTTAAATTTAGTTGTCTGAAATTTTAACGACTCAAGGCTCTCTATTTCAAATAATTCAGTTTCAAATTATTTAGTTTAGAATATGAACAGTGAAATATTTCTATATATTAAAAATGGTTCTTCATATTAATTAATTTTTTGTTATTTTGAGTCCAAATTAAATGGGGTTTAGACTTGAATATTTAAGATAGATCGATTTTTCTTCTAAAAATTTCTAAAAGTCTTGATCAAAAAATAAATTCACTGTCATTTTCCCGGTTTGACGGTTTCCTTGTCCAACGGCCACCATAAATAGAAATTTTTAAAAATTGTAAAATAGAAAAAGATAATAGAAAATACCGTATTTCGAAAAAAATCAATCCCTTGCAAGCGGTGTTTTTTCAAATTCTTTTGCAGAAATGCAATTTGTAATCAACTTTGCTCTCCTTCCACTTACTTCTTTTATTAGCATAGAAGCTGCGAGTTTTACTAAGATATAGTGATTTATTCATCCTTGTTTGCAGTTTGAAACTTAAAGCAGACGAAAATAAGGACTGTGATTTTTATTCTTGTGTTTATACATATTTTTATCTTTGATTATTCCGAAAGCAGCAGCTACATCACACCTAGCAAACAGAGAAAACGTCGAGTTGTGAGATCCACATTCTTTCTCCTTCCACTCTATTCATTTTTGAAAATTGAACTAAACGCGTCATTTGGAAGTCGTTAAAGCCTTCTAAATTCTTCAGTAATCAGTCCACTATTTTCTTTCTTGGTCACTGTGACAATTAGAAAAAATGAAGATAATTTCCTCCTGTTCTATTCCTCACGTTCACGGGGTTCCTTTCTAACGATTGTAAGTGTATTATAATATTACAATTATTGTTTTTTTTAATCATTCAAACGTGTGTAGTTTATGGTATGTTTACTCGAAAGCGTTCAATTTGACTCTTTAATTTATAAAGATTCCAAACTTCACTATAAACATGAATTCTGTTCTTCTGAACTAATGTTTGTAAGCTTGACAAAATAACGCTGCCTCTCATAAGGATTTTTCTTATTTGAATCCCATTTATTCTGACTGCCTCAAACTTATACTTTATGATAAAGCAAAACTTCAACCTAGAAAAATGTATAAGAAATCTTGATTTCATGGAACGTTAGCCCTGATTATTCGCTGTTAAAGTTTCTCTTTTAAAATCAAAGCAAACAAAATTCCAAAAAGGCATGTGGCCGCGAATAAAAAAAAAATTAATTATTGCCTGTGTGTGGAGCAAGATTTTCTAATGACCCGTGTTTTTATTCAATCTACTATTTTCAAAGGTTATGATATAATTCGATCTCAGGGACTCGAAAATGCAATTTGAAAAAAATTCGTGCTGTCCATCTCATAACGCTCAAACATTTTTAGTCATATCTCAGACACCCGTGGAGGTCTCTCGAATTTCCCTGACATAAATTGAAGATAAGGTTTTAAGGATTGCGTCTTTCAAATTTATGATCTTTTTTGCAATTTTCCCAAGCCATATCAGGAGTTGAAGTCGACGTAGAACATTCGAAAAATTTTTGTTTGATGAAAATTGTTAAACGTTCAAGATTACTAGTGTACAAAAACTTGCTAAATGTACATTTTTTTCACAAAATTAGGTGATGCCATGTACCATTTTCATGAGACGGGATTATTTTTTTTTTAAACTTGTTCTCGGGTTAAGAAGAACCCGGTTTTTCATCATAGCCACGGATTAAGTCAAGTGATTGATGCGATTAGAATATAGATAGTTGAATTAATACTATGTATGGAATAATTTTCGATGATGTTTAAGATACAAAATTAGGGGCATGGTATAGTTTGCTGATGGTCTTTTACCGCTGCTATGCTTACACAGCGGCCTTGAGTTTTGGAGGTGACATAAGTCGCTTCTAACAGCCCATATGCTGACGTCCCTCTTTCTCCACTCCTCATATTTGATATCTTATCCAATCCTATCCGATCCTACTTCCACCTCACTTACCTACCCTACTTCCACGATCCCCTATTTCATCTGCCCCGACCCCGAACATCACCAAACTGTCCCTGCGCTACGCCTAGGGTACGGAACAAGGTTAGTCATGGTACGAAGTAAACGCAGATAGGGTATGGAGTTGAGTTGGTTGGAATACAGCACGGAGTAAATACGAAGGATGGGCGAGTATGTTTCTTGATTTTCACAAAGTTTGCAAATTTCGCGAAAGATGACCTTGCAAGAGTACAGTTCAATAATAACTAATTCAGTTTGAAAATTACTTTCATATTTCGAACTTCACGCTCTTCTGCTGGTTCCCCTCTTGTTCCTTTCCGAAGAATTCATCTTTCTTCCCATGTTTCCAAAAAAACTTTCCCTTCTTCTCGTTTTTTCGCTTGCTGCGAAATGAATTATCATTAGAACCTAATGAGAAAATCCAAAAATTTTTGTCTAAAAGGCCATTTTTTTTTAGAGAGAAGTCTACTATTATATTTTTGTTTCGGAATATAGATTGTTTGAAGGTGTTGGAGTCCAGAGGAAAAAATACGATAATCGGATGGACGGACACCCAACCGAAACTGTAAGGTTATCTGTCGATGACTATTAAACATCAACAATGTCAAGAAATTTCAAAATAAAACATTTGATATCGACTGTATGAAAATAACACTATTTCAAATTCAGGGTCATTTGAAACTGAATAATGAAGTAGAAAAGAAGAATGTTAACTTTTGGAAGAAACAGTTGTGTTGAAAAAGTACAAATAGAAATAAGAAACCCGCCATTTTCAAGCGCCTCCTACAGCAGAACTTTTTTTTATCATACGAATAACCAATTTTATTTCTCCTGTATTCATGCTGAAAAAAAGCCAGGTTC
Source organism: Andricus grossulariae (assembly GCA_011634705.1). Taxonomy (NCBI): domain Eukaryota; kingdom Metazoa; phylum Arthropoda; class Insecta; order Hymenoptera; family Cynipidae; genus Andricus; species Andricus grossulariae. The sequence continues at coordinate 167,288,631 of JAABKJ010075445.1, read as the reverse complement.
GACAAATTGAACTTTCTTCAAACAAATATGTGAATTTATAGTAGTTTGGCATGAGTTTCAACAGGCCTACACATTTCCTTCAAACTATTCAAATACGCCCGTGAAGTACCCCACCACCAACGAAGACCTACTTTCCTGCTCAAAACCATGCCTCGCTCTCCTCTCCTCATCTATCGTATCTTATGCCAGGCCTGCCCAGATTAGCAAAAAAGACTCATTTACCACATGTTCGAGTTCCACCACTACCAACATATTCGCGGGTCCAGAGGCTTGGGGGGTAGTCGCTCTCCTGAAGTTGAGTGAGTAGAGGTTGGTGGTGGTGGAACTCGAACATGTGGTCAATAAGTCTTCAACCCCAATCTGAGCAGACCTGTCGTAGATACTGGAAGTCCTGAGGAGTAACCTATTCCTCAAGACTCATTGACCAACCTAGTATGAGTGCATGAGATGAAGTTGCAAAGCATAGATTCATTTTAAAGAAATAATTAAGGTTGAGTAGAGTAAGGGGAGTCTTATTGCTCAAGGGACCTTGTGAAGTATGTACGTTTTTGTGGAATGAGAAGATTTTAGTCAAAAATATGGGATCCTGAGCAGTAGGTGGGATCCGATGAGATTGAATAAACTCGATTTTTTTTAAATTTTGTAATCGCGCAAAAATTCTTCTACTTTCTTTTTCGAAATTTTAGGAAATGATTTAAAATCCTGCAAAATAAAAACAATTTCCCAACAATCTTCAGATTCTTAAACATAATTTTGGATATCTCTTGGAATATAATATTAAAATAATTTTTGAAAATAAAAAAAATAAACATTTCAAATTTTCTATGAATTTTTAGAAAAATGTTGTCTTCGAAGTATTTAAAAATCGATTTTGTTTTAAATTTTATAAAATCTTTGCAAATCTTCTTAAAATTTCCATAACTAACATGAATATTTTCTACAATTTTGTACTCTTGCAAAATTGGAAAATTTACTACATTATTTTTCGAAATTTTAGAAAATCATTTTATATCCTGCAAAATAAAAACATTTTACCAAAAAATCATCCAGATTCGTTCGTCAGTTTTCGAAATTTTATGAAATCTTTTTAAATGTTCGCTTAAAATGAATTTTCGAAATAAAACATTATTTAAATCTTCCCAGGAATTTTAAGAAGATTTTTTCATTCTCTTGGAACCCTTCAAAAGTTTGAAAACCTTTTTTTTAAATTTCAAAAATTCTTCATTTTTTCTCAATTTTCTGGAAATTGTTTCAAGTTTGAAATTATTTTTGTGGGAAATATTTTGAAATGTTTAATACTTTTTTTCACTTTTCCCTTAAAATTAATATTTTTAAATAAAAAATCATATACAGTTTTTCCAGGAATCTTTAAAAGAAAGCTTTTTTATTATCTAGAAAGCTTTCAAAACTCTTAAAAAGCTCCTTTTTCCGAAGTCTTCAAAAAACCACATTTTGTTTTAAATTTCTTGAAATTATTTTGAAAATTATTCAAAATTTCTAAATATAGTTTAAAATGTGTTACATTTTTCCTAAAAGGTTTTAAAAATTCTGCAAAATACAAAAAATTGCCTTAAAATCTTCTGGATTCAATTTTGGAAATATTTTGAGATAATTTTCAATTTCATCTTAAAATTAATTTTTCAAAGTAAAAAATCATTTGTTGAAGAATTAGAAAAATTTCGTAATCTTGCAAAATTCAAAATTTTTGCTTTATAATCTTCTACATTCTTATTCAAAATCATTTTTTTGAATTCTTTTAAAACTTCATAATAACTTTTAAAGTGATTCGAATTTTTGATATTTTTTTTTAACAGAAAAATTTTTTAAATTGCATTAAAATCTTCCAGATTCTTTTTCGACAATTTTAGAAATATTTTAAAATCTTCAAAAGAAAACTCTTATTCTCTTGAAACCTTTTAAAATTGCGCTTTCAACCAAAAAAAGAAGAAAAAAAACGAAGCAAAAAAAAACGAATTTTCAACTAAAATTATGAATCCTCAACCAAACAATGAACTTTCAAAAAAGTAGTAGTTCAACTTTCAACCAAAGAATCGAATTTTTCACCAGATAGTTAAGTTTTCTACAAAATTATTGAATTTTTCAATCCAAAAAAACAAATTTCCGACAAAGTAGTTTCATTTTTAACAAAAAGAAAAAAAAAAAAAAAACTAATTTTCAACTAAAAATATTCAGCAGAAACCCGTGGTACAGGGACCCTCTATCCGCAACCCGAGGACGCGTTCGGTGGCTTTGTCATAGGCCATTCAGTATTATTCCAAAGGAATTGAAACCGAAACCGAATGTTATATATATTTATATATAAAATATTAAGAAAAAATTTTTTCTTCAAATTTAATATATGAAATAATATAATCAAATAATAATATAATTTTTCCCCGAAAGGGAAACTGCCTAATGATATAATAATAATAATAATAATAATAATATTATGCATTGGTATTGAAACATACTTATTTTTATTGTCTTATTTTTGTTAATGAAAAAAAGTGCGCATTCTGTAAGAAAAAAAAACAATTTTGTTCCCAAACGATTTAATCTAAAAGTACGCATCCTAGCGTAAAGTGGTTCTAAGCAAATTTGTAGATGTAATTTAGGCGACAAATTTTGTTAAATAAAATTTTATTGTAGCTTGTGTCCTATTTCCAAAAAGTTGATTTTTTTATCATCAGTATATATTTTACATATAAAACAAAATATACGCGTCCTCTCTGAAAATTATTTTGAAAAAAATGTCGATCTTTTTTGGATGAACAACTTTTGTCCATTTTTTTCGTACCTTGTATCGTTTTTCAAAAAATTTTATTTTTTTATCTTAAATGTTATATTTTACGATTAAAACAAAAACTACGCATCCTGCCAGAAAATTAGTAATAAAATTTTTTTAGCTCCTTTTTGGGTGATCAAATTTTGTTCTTTCATTTTTTTCACAGCTTGTGTCGTTTGTCCAAAACTTTTAATTTTTTATTTTATTATTTGCGATTAAAACTACGCATCCTATCAAAAAATGTTTGGAAACAAATTTTTAGCTTTTCTGTAGATGAACAACTTTTGTCTCAATACTTTTTTTTCGTAGCTTGTGACGTTTGTCCAAAATTTCATTTTTGTTTTCATTTTTAATGTTGTTTTTTTTTACGAATAAAACAAAAACTACGTGTCCTATAAAAAAGTTATCAATAAGAAATTTTCAGATCTTTTTTGTATGCGTAATTTTTTTGAATTCATTCTTTTTGTGTATTGCATAGTTTGACGGCAAATAGAATTTTGAATTTTTCATTATTTTTTGTGCTATCAAAATTTAAATTTTCGATTTTTCACGAAAAATCAAAAAGTTGTTATGATGATCTCGTAGGGCTTCCAAAAAGCAACGTTTTTGTTATCTTGACTATTTTTCCTATCGTTCATTGTTTGCCTTAAAATGTTCATTTCCGTTTTTTTTCAATTTAAAAGTGCTATGACTCTGTTAGTTTTCTTTTTATCGAAAAAAGTCGTATATATAAATTGTGCAAGTTTTCGACACCGCGAATAGCCGCACATAGAATTTTTAAATCCTGAAAAAAGTGGTCTCAAAAAATTTGAAAATGCTCAAAATTTTTGAATTTTCGTTTAAAATGGCTGGCATTTTTCATCTGTTGCATTCCTCTCGAAAATATCTCGATGCGTTTTTTACATTCTCATCCAGAGAAGGTATTAGATTTGTGTAAAATTTGACCCCCCCGGTTTTTGTCAAATGTCCACCAACAAGATTCAACAAAACCGATAATACGAGTATTTCTCGACTAAAAATCTGCATATTTTCCACGTTGTTTTCGATATAGCGACTGAGAAATTTCAATTGCGTGCACTTGTATATGTCATTATTACCAACAGATTGCCACATTATAATTCACTTTGTAAACATTCACGACTTACAATGAGTGTAAAGTCATCTTAAGCTGTACTTTTTTGATAAGATTGTAGATATTAAAATACCAGCATTTTAGTTTTGTAATATTTTTTGAAATAGAGTCTTTTTGATAAACGCAATATGGCAATATTTCAGATACGGAATTGAAAATTTTAAATTTACTCATTTATTATAAAGTACAAAAATTTCGACTACAAAAATTACTTAAAAAAACAAAATTATGAATCTCCAGAAGAAGAAAACATCAACTTCAAATCAGGTAGGTTCTACACTTGAAGTCGCAGAATCTTCCGGGTTTTCTGGTTCAGAAGGTCTCAATACGTGGACATTTGACGTACATTTGCACTGATAGCAAACGCGATAGCAAACTGCTGTGAATATTGAGATCTGAAAAGTATTCCAGTAAGAACTTTGAATTTAATTTTTCAAAACCCTTTTTTGAATGATCTGCAAGGTCACTGTGTAGAAGGATGTTTCTTGCATTACCTCTTGCTTCTTCCTTTAATCTAATTATTTTATCCCTTCCAATGCCATTCACGTATTTATGGACATTTTTTTTCACTGCCTGATGTTCTTGTTCTTCCAGACATGTATTAGAAGATGTTGTGCGTTTTTCTAAATCGTCTTTGTTCCATGAAGCAAAAGTCACTTCACAAGCTACCTCTTATTAGATGTTAAGTTTCTAACTTGTTAAACCTTCAGCACCTGGAAATAACTTGCATTCTTCAAGAATGCACTTTTCTATAACAGAAAAACACATTATGACCAAAAATGCTTCGTGGCGGATCTTTTCTAAGTTCGAAGTCTTCTTATTTCTCAAGTTTTAAAAAGCGATTAGGCAGACTTTAAAACTTGCGCAGTAAATGCAGACACATACTTCCCTTGGAGTATCCATGATAACCCATTTTGGACGCAGTGAATAAAATTTAGATTCAGGTTTCAAGACACTGCGTAGGTGGTGACTTTTCTTATTTTACGAAGATAATTGTTCCCTTCTGGATCCCATGTTGACCTGTCTTCCATTTGTGCAAAGACTGTGAGGTTATTAGAGAAGACTGTGAGGTTATTAGGATCGGTAAATATGGGAGTAAGGGGGCGTGAATTTAGGATTCCTTCAACTTGTATGACGAAAGTATTAAATTCTTTTAAAATAAAAAATTGGTCGGAAACTACTCGTTTCAAATGATGCTCAAAACATTTAATTGATGATTTCCAGATACCTCCGAAGTGGGGAGAAAGAGAAGGAATAAAATGCCACGTTATGGATTGATTTGTCAAAAAATGTTGACGTCTTTGTTGATGAGCTTCCGAATTCTAAAGAACATAAAGTTCTCGCAGCTCATTGTGTGCTTCTATAAAAGTTTTTCCATTGCCATGCTGTAATGCTGCAATAAAACCGTCATTACCAATTTAAAAAAAATGCATTCAAGAAAGGAATACAATTTTAATCAAACTGTTGAATTTTCAACCAAGAAGTATGAATATTATAAAATTGTTATATTTTCAAGAAAGTAATTCAATTTGGAAACAAATAATAAAATTTGTGAACAAAAAATATGAATTCTTAACTAAAAATTTAATAGTAGACTTTTCAGCCGAGAAGAATGAACTTTAAACGAAAAATAGTTGGATTGTCTCATTGGGTTCTATTAATTAAGTCGCATTTAAGTGGACAAATAAAAGGTTTTATATTAATAATGCATTCGATAGAATTATTCATATTACACATGATGTAAATTGTGGATGATTAATACGATTAATCCATATAAATGGGGTTTATTTTTTGTGTATATTTATTCATATTGGCCGAGGAATTTATTTTAATTCATATTTTTTATATTTAACTTGAAACTGAGATTGATTAATTTTTATTCTTACAATAGCTACTGCTTTTTCAGCATATGTACTACATTAGCCAAAACATCAAAACCATCAAACATGAAACAAACAACATCAAGCATCAAACTGAAACATCAAAACATTCTCATCAAATTCAAGCCTGCGATAAATAAATGGGACTTTTTATTAATTTATAGTCTAAAGGAAAACATTTGTAATAAACATCGAACCTAATTTTTAATACTCGGAAAATGTTATGACACTATGTTGACATTTTTTTGTTAATTTTTGACACTATTTACACTATTTTTTATCTCTAAAGTGAGCCGGAGGCCTGTAATAATGATGACAGTAAAAAATTACGAATTATGAATTGCGAATATCCAGGGAAGTGAAATGCTTTCTCGAGAGAGAAGATTTTTACTTGAACGAGCATCAACCAATTGTGAAAAAGGGGCACATTGTTGTAGCAAAGTTGGGAAGACCAAGGAACTTAGTCGGCTGAATATCCTTCTGAAGGGCCTCTGACGACAAAAGAAATCATCCGAACCGTGATGAATATTCAGACACAAAAGTAAATTTGCATTTATTAAAACAACAAGGCGAACCCTTTACTCGAAGCGAGTTGCTCCCATAATTGCCACCTTTGCATCTGCTCGTGTCTCTATTTTTACGAGCCAACGTTAAATGCTAGTCGCGGAAAATCTTTTGCAGATAAGTCACAATAAATACGAAACATCGCGTGGTTTTGTGATCGTTAAAAGAAACTGTACTGCATCGACAAAGTAAAGTGGAACGTTTCAAATGGGCTCGTGAATAATATTAGTCCAGGTTCGTTAACCGAGTTTAGTTGACTATTTTGCATTTTTTGTCATTTTAAAGATGTTGTTATATGATAAACTGAAATATTTCCATAGAAATACGGCGGACTCATTTCATTTAATGATATAATTTTGTACCTCCATTCTATACTCTCCAATCTTGAGTTAACAGTCTAAACTCTCCAATCTCGGACACACAAAAAAATGACTCCCTCACAGAAAAAACTGCACTGTAGAAAAAATTGGTTGAAAATTACCGCATTAATCAGTGGACATAAAAATACCAGTGATTAACGTGGTAATTTTACTGCAACTTTCTGGAGATTGTCTGGCAGGAGAAGAAGAAAAAGGTTCACAACGAGGAGCCCCAGGAATAGGGTCGCCATTAGGTAGGCAGTCGAACTGTAAACTCAAATCTGCAACAAGAAATATTTTGTTGATCTCTCATAAATTGTCTACTAAGAGTCCATCGGCAGACTATAAATTTAGCAGAAAATTCTTTGACAAGGGCGATCCGTTTAAAAAAAAATTTACTTTCAAAAATTTTTTTTTATGAACTTGAATGTTTCTCTAATAAATTTTCATGAAAAGGTATGTAAATTTAAGATATTTTCAAAATTAACAGATAAAGCCATATGCAACCCTTGTGTGTCAATATTTTCGTTCTTGTGGCCGCGTCGTAATTTTGACAAAGGTTTTTTTCGAAGGTGGTTGCTTCTTTTGAAATGTTCCTTTTACGGTTAGATAGAGGCAAGTAATTGCTCAAAAGTACTTTCTTTTTTTTCATCGAGAAATGAAAAATGTATGCAGCTCATCTGTGTGATGTCCGATGTTTTTTGGGACGCGCTGTTGTTCCATAGGAATTGAAAACTCAAGTTGCAAAAGTAAAAGCTTAAGAATTGTTAATTATAAATCCAAAACTGAAGGATCTTCAATTGCAACTATTCAAAATTGCAAAACTATGAATTTGTTGAATTGTGAACTTTAAAATTGAAGTTTTTAATTTTTGCAAATTTACAATTGAAAATTATGCAAGTTTTAAGTTTCGCGATTTCAAAATTCGGTGTTTTTATGATTAACAGTTCCACTATCTTCAGTTTTACTCTTAAAAATTATGTACTTTTTATAAATAATATCAAACTTGAATTATTAATGATTTATCAACTTTCAACCATGTATATAGGATTTTCTCTCAGTAAAGATGTTAAGTTTTAATAGAAAACAGTTAAATTCAATAAGAAAATTTTTCAGCAGAATGTTTGAACAAGACCAAATACTGGAATTTCCAACAACAAAAAATCCATTTTCAACTAAAACGAAATTTTTCAAATTTTTTTGAATTTATAATTATTCAATTCAATTTTTTAAACAAAAATATGAATCTTCAACCGATAGAATAAATTCAACACAAAGAAGTTCGAGTTCCAACCAATCAGTTGAAATTCAAACCAAAAAATATGTTGATTATAAACTACAAACTGTTAAATTCAACCAAAAAATACGAACTTCTAATGAAAAGGATCAATTGTCAACTAAGTAGGATTATTTTTTCCTAAAAACATTTGGTTAAAAATTGTTTTTTTTTATCTAAAATTAATTGTTTCAACATAAAATTTCTCTTTTTTACTTGAAACTTTATGTTTTTCATTGAAAAATCCTCTTTCTGGAAAGTAAATTAATCTTCTTCGTTCAAAATTCATGTTTTAGGTCGAAAGATCAAATATTTGAATCAAAATTCATCTATTTTGCTCAAAATGTCCGCGAATTTAAAAATGGGAGTTTTGAACTAGACCAGAATAGGGACGCTTTTCGAATTTCATTTTTATAACACACACACACACACATTATCGATTTTTTCGGAATAACTTTAGTTTAAATTCGTACCGTTCGGTAGAGGTCGTGACACAGCCACTTCTGTTTGAAATTCTGCAGTGTCGATTTGACTATACTGATAGTGAGTCTCAATCACCTGTGGATATTCAAACAGACTATAAAATTATAGTTTGCTTGACTATGAAGGAAAAATTGTAGATGGTACTTGAGACTATCTAGATTATCAAACTGACCATCTAAATTTTGACACTTCAAGTTTGACTATCCTTTTTTCTCCGTCTGATCAGGCAATTGGAAATTCCTGGATTTTTCTAGACCATAATTCTTTCGCCCGACCAATTTAAAGATGCCTTCTTATAATTTGTCCTAAATGCATATATAGAAATGGGAATTGAAACAATATACATACACACAATTAATCTCGGGTAGAAAATAATTATTTGTTTACACTCGCCAAACCAATCCTCAATCACAGACGATAACAGATGATAAAAATATTGTGATCCTAAATTGATTTAACATTTGCGATCTTAAATTTATTTAAATCTATCGGAATTATCTATAAAATGAGGCAGGATAATGTTATTTTGTCAATTTTTCAAGAAAATACTACAAAAGTAGTGCAAGTTTCAATGTTCAAGGTGGCCGAAAAATTTCATTTTTAAAATTACCTGACTGTTTCCTGATATTTCCTGACCAATTTTTTATTTTCACTGCTCAAGTAAAAATGCTTCGACTTGAGTTCCACTTGGTGATGTCTTGAGGTCGTCTCCAAGACATCGATGTCTGACTGCGTCTCAAAACTGAGACGAGACATAACATAATGTCTTACTTTTATGGTCTTAACATGGTGATTTCAAATCGGACTAAATCCTGAAACATTTTTCAAAGAATCAAAATTGTAATTTTCTGTCAGGATCTCCTAAGTCGTTGGAAATACGTGAAAACAAACAACATTTTCGGTGTCGTCGTCAAAAAAGTATAATAGAAATGAAAATCTGTCAATGAAAAGAAAAAATTCTTCGATTTGGTTTCCACTTGAATTACCCCCAATCAATACATGCTGAAATCTAAAAGTTCGACTCTAGCATGTCTCCTTATTGAGATGGAGCCAGACTCAAATTTATGTCTTGGAGACAAGTTTCCATGACTTAAAGACATATATTTATATCTTGAGTTTAATTTTTAGGACTTCAAGGCAGATAACTTTTTTTCCGGTACCGGGAGAGCATCCGCTGCCAATCTTCAATTGCAAATATTCAAAATTGAAGAATTTTCCATTGCAAGTCTATAAATTTAAACGACATAAATATTCCAAAAAACGTTGAAAATCAGATCACTAAACTTTTGGGATCGCTCATTCCAAAAACCTTAGCATACTCATTTTCAGAAAATTGACACAATTTCAAAACTTTATTCTATCATTGATTGCAAAACTAATCTTTGTTTCAAGCGTTTACCAATTGTTTAAACAACTCATTATCATTTACTTGCAACTTTTTCTCAAAAAAATTAGAAAACTATTGAACAGATATTCAAACAATTTCGGAAAGAAAATAGAAAATGTTGGAGTCTACTTTGCTAGATAAGTAGATTACACCAATTTATATTTGTGAATTGATCCAAATGAAAAAAGAGGGAGAAAAAGAGAAAAAGTCAACCAAAAACCAACCTCTCACTTTTTCCTTTCTACCGTCCTGATCTTTTTAAGTTGTAAATTCATTTATTTTGTTGAAAAAAATTTATTTTTTATCAGAAATTAAATTATTCAGGTAGAAAATGCATATTCTTCCTCTCTCATAAATTATAGATATATTTAAAAACGTTTAAAATCAGACTCAAGGAACGTTGAATTCTTAAAACCGTATGACAATTGCCGTTCAAGTCACCACCCTGAATCAATGATAAAATGAATAAATCTATACCTTAAAGTTGCGACAAAGATGAGCAGTCCAAAAACTCCCAGGGCCGGCATGTGTTCCGAAGTTCGAATCGGCTGGAATCCAACAAACGGAATCTGCATGCTCAACAGGAGTCCCAAAATGAAGAAGGTCGTGTAGCTGGTAAAGAGCCGGTTGCTGTATCTATTCATAATGAGGAGGGCGAACACGTGGAGGGGTATAAGATTAATAATAAAGACATATCCTCCCCAGGCGGAGACCATGTAGAAGTACGAAAGCGCAGTCATCGAGGCCCAGAAAATCGAACCAGTTTTAACCGACTTGACCCAGAGATAATAGGTAAACTGGAGTGCAAATATGGCGATTCCCTCGTTGTCGTAGCTTCCGGCGACGGATCTTGAGATATAACCAGGCACGATGGCGATAAAACAAGCGGCGAACAGTCCAGCACCCTGGCTCCATAATTCTTTCGTTAAGAGGTAGGTTGAGATGGCGGTGAGACCGCTGAAAATTGGTGCCAGGAAGACACAAATGTCCCGGATGTGGATTGGAATGTTGAGAGAGTGGAGGATGTAGTGGATCGAGCCTGAGGTTATCATCAGACCAGGGTAGACAGTTCCACCCACGATTCTTCCCAGCGGGTACCAGGCTCTTTCATCAAACCAGTTGAGGAAGTTGTAGAATCCATGCTGCACCATATACGCCGTGGCACGGTAATTAAACCTACAAATACATTTATTAATCAACATTTTATTTGCCAATTGAAAGGGTTGTTGTTCAAAAGTTGAGAATATTCAAGGTACGACTGGTTTCCTCTGATTAATACGATTCATTAAATAAACCAGTATAGAAATGCAAGCCTCGGACTCACTTTAGATATAAAAAAATAGTGTAAATAGCATCGAAAATTAGAAAACAAGTGTCAAAATAGTGTCATAAAATGTTTCGAGTATTAAAAATCAAGTTCAATGTTTATTTAAAGTGTTATTTTTTAGTCTATATATTATCGAAATTATTTATTTATCGCATGCTGAATTAATAGAATCCTATAAGAAAATCAAACCATTTTTGGCTGAAAGTTCATTATTCTCGATTAAAAAGTCTATTATTAAATTTGTCGTTAAAAAATCATCTTTTTTATTAAAAAATTTTATTATTTGGTTGAAAAGTGAATTATTTTTTAGAAAATTTAACAATTTTATTAAAAAGACATACCAGGGATCACAGCGTAAAAGGAGCTCAAAAAAGGGGAAATAGGGTAATTTTCTCACGAAAAAGGGGAAAATAGGGGATCGTGAATAAAAATGGACTCCAATCAAATATCATGTGAAGTGATCAAAATTGAGTTTTTCTATATCTGCTTTAATTGATTAAGCCCTTTGTGAAAATAAGAATTGTGTTTTACATACAATTATAAGCATTTTTAATTTCCAATTTGGCTTAAGGTGACGATTACTAGTGCATTTACCTTATGCGTTTTCTCAAAAAAATTGTTTCGAGCTAATTTTTCCATCTTTTTGAGTTGAACAATTTTTTCTTAACACTTTTTTCATATCTCGTTCAGTTTTTCTGGAAAAAGAAATTTTGTATTTTTTAAAAAGGATTTTCGATCGGCTGGTTAACGAACTCATCCTTTCTGTTTATGCGTTATAAACGTGTGATAAAGCTCAGTCCAATCTGATAGGTCTTTCGAAAGTTACCGTGTTTACAGACTACAACAACAAGGACAGACAAACACCGAAGCAAAATCAATTTTTTCTCAATCAGTGAGTCCGAAAACGTCGAGATTTGATGAAATCCGCAAAACTCAATTTTCACATAAAACCAATACCTTCTCATTGAGATGAGAATGTAAAAATGCATCCAAGCAAATGCGATTTTTTGGCTTTTTTCCTTTGTACCAAGGATTTGTTTGCTTTAATTATATAGCTCCCATGAAATAATTTCTATGACTTTCTTTGAATAATTTTCACATTTATTGCAAAGAAATATTTCTGTGTATTAAAGAAATATTACCAAAAATAAAATAATATTTTTGAGTGGACTTTTTTTTGCTTCTAAACAAAATTTACTCACACCCCGAAAAAAATTTTCTTCATTCAACAAAATCGTTTTACTGACCGCATTTGGTTTATTTCAGAAAATATTTTGGTTAAATGAACAAAATTTTCGTTCAGTTGAACAAATTGGGTTGGTTCAATCAAAGTTTTTGGTTGAATCGTTTTGTTGATTTTAGAAAATATTATATTGATTCAACAAAATTTGTTGGTTGGATCTAACAAATAATCTAAGAAAGCATTTTACTAGAATCAAAAAAAAAATTTAGTTGATTCAATCATAATATTTTGTTGAAAGCATCTTAAAAGTGACAGACGCCTTCGAACTTGGTACGCTCGCGTACTCCAATTCAACATAACTGTCCACGTTCGAGAGTTCGTAGCATGGCGAAAAAAAAAAATCTTTGCATCACGGTGAACTCTTATCAAAATAAGTGTGGAAACAGAATAAATTGGGATTAAGTGATTATGTGAAAAATACGTAAGATTACTAATTAAATCTTTGTGTGGACCTACGATTGCGTGATCAGGTTTTTGATTCAAAAAACAACAACGATTTTTTGAATCAAATAAACAAAGATCCAGCACAATTTACATTTCAAATAGCCAACCGTGGGATTTTCTAGTCCTTGTGATATTTATTAGTTTACTAAATTACTAAATAATTCGCACAAGATGACCCGATTCCATGGTAAGCCATTTACAATGCACATTGTTAGAAGTAAGTTAATGAAATTTCATGAAAATGTTAGTGAAGCTTTTTACACTACGGTTAGTGAAAAACTCATTGAAATTTCATGCAACACAATACAATGACTCCTCGCCTACAAATCTCCGAATGCAGCTCATAAAAATCAGCCACGAAACATTAAAGAGGGTGGCATAATGACCAGTCCCTTGGACTCAAGGAACAGCACCCCCAGGTACTACGCCTTCAGATATAGACTCCTGGATATAATGACTTGATACAATGATTTCTCGCCTACAAATCTCTGTACGCATATCATAAATGTCATCCACCGTGTATCCCCCGTGTACGAAGTCTTCAGATATAGACACGTGGATATAAATTGATTTCAATTGTTACGTCCCCTCGCCGTCAAGTTTCTGGTTGTGAACACAATGAAATCTGACGTATATAAACTCAGGATCAGTATTGGAAAATCAGTCCATCTCCAAATTTCAAATCGGGCGAAAGCTCTGCTCAAAAGTACATTGGAAAGTTAGTCGATCTACGAACTTCCAATCGGGCGGAACCTTTGCTTAAAAAGTCTATCTCCAAATTTCAAATCGGGCGGAAGTCGATTGTAAATTTTAAAATCCGTTTAAATAAAGTGAAACTGAACCCACGAGATCCTTTGACAAATCCATTGTAACCCTTGAACAACAGGAGGAGACCTCAACCTACCTGCCTACTAATAGACTCCTTTGACAAATTCTCGCTGTCAAACCATTGCAACGGTGAATTACCTGAATGACGTTCAACGGTACCTATACTAAAGCAATAACCACGAGCACCAGTACCACCCAGCTAACCTGTTACTATCATGGAAAGTTCCTGAGTGATCACATGCTATGAGAGGAAATGTTACTTGTATGTCAGTTTCCTAGCTGGTAATGAGATAATCGCCGTGGTTTACCAGGGAGGCTTGTTTGCATCCGTTACCTGCCAGCAGGGTTGCACGGTTATGCGTAACTCTAACTTTTATACGTATGATACGTATTTTACGTATTGTACGTGAAAAAGGTAATAAACGTAAAAAATGGCGAACTTGAAAGGTGGGGGCGCTGGCGGGTGAGGGAAAGGAGCATAATATAACCTCACTTATTCCGGAATGCATTAAGTGCGAGATTAGGTGAATTATTTGTTATAAAATTATGAAAATAAGTCAATCAAAGGATTGAATCAGGGGCAAAAAGGAAAAATGTTACCATTTTCCCTATTTAAAATAAAATTCAACTCCTCCCAAAAGGAATTTCTGGGTCTGCCACCTCTGAACATTTTTTAATAAATTAAGAAGCTATCAAGCAAGTCCGTCAGTGTCTTTGGTGTATTAAATAATGAGGTTATGCTTATTTTCTATATGAGCACAGTCGCCATCTTAAAAAGGTAAATTACATGTAAAAAACTAGGGACGTAAATTACGTATGTAATTTACATGTAAAAAACTACGTAAATGACCTGCGGTATATCACGTACGCAAACCTGCCTGCCAGATTAGTAACATGGTGGTAACAGCCGGCATCCATCTTAAACTTCCTGCGCATGTGCAAGGAATAAGCATCCATTGGCTCCGTGTTTCCCCGCACAATTTAAAAGTACGAAATTAAGTAACTTTGACGTTACTTTTGCAATAAATAAAAAAAACATGTTTCAAGCCGCAGGCGAATGATGCAATCACACGAGTCAGCAATCACCTATGCGCACGTGTATCACACGCTATTTTTTGCAACACCCGTCCGTAAAAGTTGTGTTAGGAGGAGTTAACGAAAAATACTAATCTTAAAAGAGGAGATTTTTCAACTTTTCAAGCAAATTTTGTTGAAAGATATGTTTTGAAAAAAATGTCTGAAAAACAAATTTTGGAAGAAAGAGGTTTGAAAAAAAAATTGTTCGAGAAAAAAAATTATTGAAAAAAAATTTGGTAGAAAAAAATATTTGAAAAAAATTAAGTGAAAAAAAATTTGTTGAAAAAAAATTTTGAAAAAAAAAATTTGATTGAAAAAAAAATATTTGAAAAAAAAATTTAGTACAAAAAAATTTTGAATTTTGAAATTTTGAAATTTCACCAGTGCCTAACGTAAGCCATCTTCAAACTGCGCATGCGCGGAAATTGTTTCGCACACCGTATGCTCTAATAAGGTCCTTTAGGTAGTTAAATATTCCTGTGGATATAAGGATATTAACTACAGTGTTGCAAATTATTATGAAGAATTTTTGTATCGGCATTAGGGTCTTATGAATATATTTAATTAAAAATCAAAACGTGCCCTTCTATGACGTGCAGCTCCTCTCTCTCTATCTCTCTCTCTTCGCCTTTCCCTCTGTCTCTCTCTCTCACTCTTTATAATAATACGATGATCCGACAAAAGCCTCGTGAACCCTGAGGACACGGAGCGTCACAAGGACGATAGCCTTCTGATTGTTTCCCGCAAGTCTTTATACCCCTCTTTCTTTACATTCTCCATCGCTGTGATGTTCTTATCGGCTGGTGCAAAAAATTCGATAACGAAAATGGTTCGTTTCTCGAAGTCAAGGAGAACTTTTTTAGGCCTCGAGTATACGACAAAACCAATCGGCCTAAAGTAGAAATTTCAAAAAATGGATAACCTGGGATCCTATTTTGTTACCTAAAAAGAAACTGCGTAAAATTTTCGGTCCCTGTCAAAAACAAAAATATCTGAGAAATATTGCCAAAGTTATCACTCATAATGGAAAAAGGTTTATGTAAATGTTTTCAATCCCTAGAAAACACATTTTTCATATATTTAATTGTTTTCAATCAAATAAACCTTTTTGAGAAAAATCGAAAAAAGGTGAAAAAGTCAACAAATTATTTTCAAAAATCGGTGGAAATTTTAATTTTACTTACTAGCAGACTACATGAAAAATATTATTGACCATTCTGGACTGTTGAAAACTCTAATTGGTTAGTTTTTTCTTATTATCCAAAATTTCAGGAAAATTAATTTTTTTAAATTCAGTGAATTGAAATTATTTCTTAATTGCTGGTGGAAAAATTTTTACAAATCAGTGCGAAAAACTAAACTTTTTCACATGAAAATACATGAATTTAAACTTCTTGCATTCAAACAGTTTTTTTTTTACCTTGGATGATATAGTATATTATGCACCACCCGGGTAGAAATCGAAACTTGGTTCTTAATAGGCCCTGTCTAGATTTCCTATTTACTATCGAGGCCCTAAAGTGGCAATCTATCGAGGGCTATGCGTGCGGACAAAGGTCCTATCGGACAAAATGTGCCCGGAAATCCGTGTAAGTCCACTAATTGGTCGATTTTGAGGTACAATTAAGAATATTTAACAGCTGGAAAGTTGATATTACCAAGTATAATAACGAAATAAAGTAAACTCAACCAAAAAATCTTGAAATATGCGTGCGGACAAAGGTCCTATTGGACAAAATTTGCCCGAAGCACCGTTGGAGTCCACTAATTGGTCGCTTTTGACGTAAAATTAAGAAAATGTAACAGCTGGAAAGTTGATATTATCAAGTATAGTAACTAAAGAAAGTGAACTGAACAAAAAAATCTTAAAACATGCGTACGGACAAACGTCCTATCGGACAAAATATGCCCGGAACACCGGGTAAGTAAACTAATTGGTCGATTTTGATTTAAAATTAAGAATATGTAACAGCTGGAAAGTTGATATTATCAAGTATAATGACTACAGAAAGTAAGCTGAACAAAAAAATCTTAAAATATGCGTGCGGACAAAGGTCCTATCGGAGAAAATGTGTCCGGGATATCGTGTAAGTCCACTATTTGCTCGATTTTGATGTAAAATTAAGAATATGTAACAGCTGGAAAGTTGATATTATCAAGTATAATAAATAAATAAAGTAAAATCAACAAAGAAATCTTAAAATATGCGTGCGGACAAAGGTCCTATGGGACAAAGTGTGCACGGAAAACCGTGTAAGTCCACTTACAGGTCGATTTTGATGTCAAATTAAGAATATGTAACACCTGAGAAGTTGATATTACCAAGTATAATAACTAAATAAAGTAAACTGAACAAAAGAATCTTCAAATATGCGTGCGGACAAAGGTCCTATCGGACAAAATGTGCCCGGAACACCGTGTAAGTCCACTAATTAGACGATTTTTATGTAATATTACAAATATGTAACTGCTGGAAAATTGACATTATCAAGTATATTAACTAGAGAAAATAAACTAAACAAAAGAATCCAAAAATTTGCGTGCGGACGATGGTCCCATCAGACAAAATGTGCCCGGAAAACCGTGTAAGTCCACTTATAGGTCGATTTGGATGTCAAATTAAGAATATGTAACAGCTGCAAAGTTGATATTATGAAGTACAATAACTAAGCAAAGTAAACTCAACCAAAAAATCTAAAAATATGCGTGCGTACAAAGGTCCTATGGGACAAAATGTGCCCGGAAAACCGTGTGAGTCTACTTAAAGGTCGATTTTCAAGTCAAATTTAGAATATGTAACACCCGGAAAGTTGATATTATCATGTATAATAATTAAAGAAAGTAAACTCAACGAAAAAATCTTAAAATATGCATGCGGACAAAGGTCATATGGGACAAAATGTGCCCGGAAAACCGTGTAAGTCCACTTATAGGTCGCTTTTGATGTAAAATTAAGAATATGTAACAGCTGGAAAGTTGATATTACCAAGCATAATAGCTAAAGAAATTCAACACAACAAAAAAATCTTAAAATATGCGTGCGGACAAAGGTCCTATCGGACAAAATGTGCCCGGAAATCCGTGTAAGTCCACTAATTGGTCGATTTTGAACATTTTACACCTCCCGGGAACTTTCCTGGAACGTTCCGAAGGTGCCCGCGGAACGTTCCTGGAACGTTCCGTGCTACTAGGGCACTTTTGAAATGTGATAGAGAAAAAGGAAAAAAGGTTGTATTATTTTAAATGATTTACGTAAAACCCAATTTTCTTATTATTCGCACGGTGGCCACTAAAATTGAAGAAAAAATTTTTAATCATTTCCTAATTTTAAAAAATTGACACCATTCAGCAAAACTCAAAGTTCAAGTTTTAAAAGCTGAACCTTTCTTTACTTAAGGTACTCAAGACTATATTGCAAATTAATCCATTCAAACTGGAAGTTTTCTGCACACTGAGCATTTTAAATGTTAAATTAAAATATTTAAAATACATCGATTTCGAGTTTAAACGTTCAGTAATGTATGTAAAAATTACAAGCCATCTAGAAACTCTTTCTAAAAAAAGGACTCAAAATCGTACAATATGGATTCAGAAGCCTTTAATTTTGTTTAATTTGAAATTAGAGACTCCAAAAATAGCATTTTCAAATTCAGGCTTCTAAACTGCTTAATGTTAAACTTAATGTTAACTAGTTGTTGCAATGATTCCCGTATGTATTCAATTCAATTTTGAACTATTTTATCTGTAAATAACACCATTCTTAGTGTTTAAATTTAAAAATGGTTTAATCTAAAACAGTTTTCAAGTAGTTAAATCTTGAAGTCCATTTCTGTGAATTATCCTTACTAAAAAAAATCAGTAATCGTCACAAATGGTCAGAAGTTCTGACGATTCCTGAACATCCTGACCATTCCTGATCACAACAACCTTGGTTGAAGATTGTGTCCAAGTCTCCCAAGCTTGGTAGCAAACAGCCCTATGCATCGCCCGTGTATGTGTATGGGGTAGTTGTTCTCTTAGCATCCGTAGGGGTATCGTAGATCAAATAAATCCAACAGATGGCGTTCCGATCAGGTTGGCTCGTTTTTGCATTGTTATGCATAGGAAAAATACTAAAATTCGTTTAAAACTTGATACTTTTTATGGATATAAAAGAAGAACATAGTTTTCAGTAACAATAAAAGCAGTTGTAATTAGTAATGAAAAAAATTCATGAAAACATGTAATTTAATAGTAAGAAAATTGAATATAAAGATGAGTTTTTTTAAAACCGATTGGTTTGTATTCATATTTTTCTATTGTTTATTTTGCTAATGTAATTAATTAATTTTATATACAATTGTAATTGTATCTCTAAACAATATATATTTATATATAATAAATTATAAATTAGGGTAGTCCAAAAAAATTATTTTTCTGATTTTTTAAAGTCTCACCCTTGAATTTTGAAAAGAATTGTAAAAACTTTAAAACGATGATATAAACCTACCATGTGAGCAGCATGAAGCCTGAAATTTTTTTTTAAAGATTTAATTTACCCCCAACTTTGCCAAAACACACCCTTGAAGACACTAAAAAGTAATTTTTAAGTGTCTTTCCTGAACTTTATGAAAGTAAAATGAAAATTTAAGTGGCAAATTATATAAAAAATTTTATTATACAAATATGAAAAATAGTGCCCAAGGTATGATGAAAAATAGCGTGCACAACTCGGGTCGAAAGGCTATATGATTGCAACAAGTGTGAGTGCTGCCCTCGTTTCGCTCGGGCAGCAAACTTCACACTCGTTGCAATCATAGCCTTTCAACCCTAGTTGTACAATATACTATTAAAGGAATGCATGTGATAAGAAATTTTTCATTAAGTATGGAACAAGAAAAACATTTATTTTATCAATTACAAAATGATGATAGATTCAGAGGTATGGAAGAAGAAAAACATTCATATTATCAATCACAAAATTATGATAGATTTAGAGGTATGGAACAGAAAGCGCAATCAATGTTCGAAAAGGTTTCGGCACACGGTAGCTGGCTGGGGACGGATGATAACCGACTTTAGCCTTTTGGGCGTCCGGTAGGTACTTGGACGAATGGGGTCCCGTTCGGGAGCCTTTCTTGAGACAACGGCCAGTGGGGGAGGTCATCGGTATATTTGGGCGAGAGCCTGCTGCTTGCAAAGTGATCTCCGAGGTGACGGGTAAGTCCTCGACTTCCTGGGCGAGCGACGTCAGGGAAGGCGAGACTTTGGCCTCCTTCTCTAGCTGAAATTCTTGTCAGGTAGAGTGAGGCTCACCCCGGGCTTGTATACCCGCTTCCTTGTAGGCTCCGCACTCGTTGAAGGAAGGCTGGAGATTTCCCTCAGGGTAGTCCTAGAAGAGGGCTTTGCTATGGCAGATTGGAAATATACCAGCTCCTCGTTCTCCAAGGTGGAGATGTCTCCTGACGAAGAATAGCCCCCCAGGTCTGGTAGGACCTGATTAAGCTGCTGGGGGAGATTGAGCTCCTCGATACCTCTTCTCGATGGATGTCCTGGTCGGTGGTTTCGGGCGCGTTCTGAAGCGAAGGTTGGTTGACTGGGAGCCCTTTGGCTCGGTTCCGGTCATCTCCGCGATTCCTCTTCTTTTGTTTGGGGGGCAAGGGAATATAGGCTCCCTGGTTTGCCTGTTGGTCTGTCCATACCGGTCTGTCCATCTGAAGTCAAAAAGACATTCCCTGGTGGTCATCTTTCCTTTCATGTTGACTGGAAAGGGAGGAAAGATCCCTGTTCTTGTGTGTGGACTGAGAAGGATGGAGGCAAATAGGATCCTAGATCTTCTTGACAAAGGACCGAGAGAGTACTAAAAAATCCCAAATCCTCTTGACAGAGGACCGAGAAGTAAGAGGAAAAAATCCCTGATCCTCTTGACAGAAGACTGAGAAGTAAGATGGAAAATCCCAGATACTCTTGACAGAGGACCGAGAAATAAGAGAAAAAATTCCCACATCCTCTAAACGGAGGACTGAGAGAGTAATAAAAGAAAAGATCCCAGATCCTCTCTACAGAGGACCGAGAGGCAAGAGAAGAGGAGGTCCCAGGCCATGTTAACAAAGGACCGAGTGATAAAAGAAGATATTTTCAGACCCTCTTAAGGGCATGTGATACATCAGTTCCCCCGGGTTTTTGTCCACAAAAATTAAAACTGTATTTGGAGATGCTATAAAATAGAGCAACAGACGTCCCGGAACTCTTTTTTTGAGGGATAATAGCAAAAATGCCTAGGCAATGTATATAATATGCATTCGATTACATACTTTGCCTGAAATAGTCAGGCATTATATATAATGCCTGGATTATATACTTTGCCTGTAACATATATATTGTTATTTCCGAACTTATTGATATTTTTCGGAAACATTTAAATTTGATGTTTTGTCAAACAACCTCTAATAAAGTTAATACATACTGGCTTTCATTTATTATTAGCCTTATGTAAGATTTGAATTTCAGTTAACGTTTACTGAAGATGTTTGCACATAAATCTGTCTTGGGTCGTAGTTTAGGACGCACGTGATGTTTTTTCTTTCTAAATCCCTGACTTTTCCCTGAAATTTTTTCAAATTGTTGTTGGTTAGGTTTGTTTTTCACTTACCAGGTTTCTTCAGCGCGTAAAGTTGAATTCATATAAAATTTCTGTATTTGTTTCATTTGCGAATTTCCAAAAATTACGTAAATGAATAAAGGACTTCCGTAAAAAATTGTGAAAAAAATTTCGAACACTCCCCCCCATGAACTGTTACGTAATTTAAGTATGGTCCTTAACAAGTTACTACCCGACTCTAAAACAAAGTGGGTTCAGAACGTGGGATTAGAGTCTACAAAGTGCGCATTTGTTAATAAGATCAGGAAGAGATTTGTCGGTGTTACGATTTTTTTTCTCGAGAGTGAAGATCTGTCACAAGATAGTTTTGGTTGCTTATGTGAGAGAAAGAGAGTGCGATTAACATTCTGATTTATGCAAAGGCATTCGGAACTGCCGTTGCATCTCGGGCCTGAGCATCTCACCTTGCGATTTCTTATCGGTAATGATCTCACTCATATTCGCG
Source organism: Andricus grossulariae (assembly GCA_011634705.1). Taxonomy (NCBI): domain Eukaryota; kingdom Metazoa; phylum Arthropoda; class Insecta; order Hymenoptera; family Cynipidae; genus Andricus; species Andricus grossulariae. The sequence continues at coordinate 167,266,761 of JAABKJ010075445.1, read as the reverse complement.
AACTCCATCCGCCCCGAGTTATTAATTGTTTTTCGAGGAGTAATGAATTATTAATCAAACTGCTACTGGGCTTTTTTAACGCTTCTTCATGTAAGCGAGGTCAATTGAGTCGAGCAGGGGCTGAATAAAATCATATAATCAAATTATTTAGAGATCTTTATCAATTTTATTCAACATTATATATATATGTATATATATAATTGTGCAGTACCGCAAGGGGCCGTCCGTAAACTACGTTACCAATTTCGGACTATTTTTGACAAACACGAAAGTAGGGGAGTAAATTATTTTAGATAAAATTAATCTGAATAATAATTTTATATGAAATACTCTACAACCCAAAGATTTCAAGTCGAAATATATTGCATTTTCAACAAAATAGTTGAATTTTTAACCAAAAAAGATTGTCTTTCAAAAGAGATGAATTGTGAACCCGAAAATATTAATTTTCATTAAAAAAATTAATTTTTAACCCAACAGTTATACTAGCAACCAAATAGTTTAATTTTCAAGTAAAAATAAAAGAATTTCCAAACAAAGTAGTTGAACTTTTAACGAAAAAGTTAAATTTTCAAGCCAAAAGGACGAATCCCATGTGGAAAAGTTAATTGGGGCCAGACTGGGCCCCAACCAGATTGCCCAATTAATAGTTGGGCCCCAGCTGGGCAGCCCAATCAATGCCCAATTGGGCTACTGTCTGGGTTGTAACGGTCAGCCCAACGAATGCCCAGATTGAGGAAACTGCGCATGCGCGAGAATTGTTTCGCACACAGTCTGCTCAAATAAGGTCCTTTAGGCACCATTTAGAAGCATGACAAGTTCAACTTTTAAGGTGGGTGTTGCAAAAAATAATTTATGAGACATATTTCAATAGAAATTCAAAGTTTCAATGTTTGAAAAAGTCTTAAAAGGATGAAGTTTTAAGTTATTTATATTTAATGGCTTTGAAGGACTTGTCTCGGGTACAAATACCTACATTCCCGACATTTAAAATTTTTAATAAAATGCACTAAGGAAAAAGGCGTGTATAATTATAAAAAAAGTTTCTTCCAAATAAATTTTTTGAACAATATTTATAGACGTTTAGGATCAGATAAATTTTGAAATTAAAACATGCTGAAAAGTATATCATATCAAATTTCAAAGCTGAAAGATTTTTTTAAATGCATATTTTTTTATTGATTACAAATATTTTTAATATGGAATTAAATATTGAACACAATGTGTTTGAAGCATGAAATTAAAAAAGGGATTATCGATAAATTAGGGGCATTATCAAAATTCAAACATACTAATCATTTTTTCATATTTTAGAAAGATGTAAGTTTGCCAAATATATAATTTTGTCCAAAAATTTGAGAACATTCAAAATTCAAAGTTTCCAAACTAAGTCTTCAAATTTAGGCGTATATCTACATTCAGAAGCATTTCAAATTAAGTGGGAAGAAACTAATAAATTACTTTTTTTTTGTTATTCTATTCAATTTTCTCCTTTAAAAAATTCAAGGAAAAAGTTGAAGGATTTGATGGTAGAATTTCTGTGGAAAACCTGAAATAATAAAAAGAATTATAAAAATTCTATGGGAGAATAATTTTTAATTATTTACAAACACAAGAAAATGCAATTACCCACTAAATCAAATGTTTTCTTTTTTCTGTTGCAGGAGGTATTACATACAATTAGCACGCCCAGTGGGCAAGTTCAGCGCATCGTTATCTTCAAGAAAAACGGCGTCCAAGCCATGGTTGAATATCCTTTGCAATACTTAATTAAACTGTCCCGCAAAACAATGCACCTGTGTTAGTTTCACAGAAAAAACACAAGTGAATTACTGTTGCGGGTAATTTTCGCGTGGGTAATGTTGGATTTTTTCGCTTTGAAGCAGAAGAATATGTTCAATTGAGTTCACATGGTAACCATACCCAATGAAATCGCGTTAAAAATTACTCCTGGTTTTTTTCTGTGTAAATAGGAAGTCAAGAATAATTAGTGAAAAGTTCATAAATACTTGCAAGGGCTTCAAAGACCCCGACTTTAGTGGGCACAATTCATTAATGAAGCAGTGGCAGAAACAAGTTTAGTTTCATGCTTTTTGTATTTATTTGTATTTATTCAAGAAAGTCCCTAGGGCTAAATAGCCCTCTGAGGAACAGGATACTACAGGGTCATTACATATTTGTGTAAGCACTGATCGGCAGTATACTTGATTAAACTTATAATTTAATCTATATACTAAATATAATAAATAAATAAGCAGAGTCGACCTCAGAGTGAGTATCAGATTAGGTAATAGATTATTGCGTAGTAAGTTTGAGCGCGCTTACGCAACGACCATATGTTATGTTCTATGTACTTCAGATAAAAATGACTAAATTTGCATTTGATTTAAAATGAAAAAGGAAATTCATAATTTCAGCGTATATTTCCGTATCTTTCTAATAAATCATATCATATATATGATAATTTTTTTAAATAATTTTTAAATTATATAAAAATAATCGGTTGGAAACTAGTAGTGTTGGAAAGGAGCTATAGATTTTTTAGATTGATCTAGAATTTTCGTGTTATTTATTTTAATAACACGTCCGTTCCGCAACACTGCTCCGACCCAGGTTGTTGATCAATCTCTCTAGCGATCATCCACGTGAAGAGCTTCTCAAGGTTGTTATGTGAGGTTCCACACTCGGGCCCATTAGTATCCAAGGTTTTTTGTTTGAGGCGTCATTCACTCTACTCACATTGTTTTTATAAACTATTTGACGCTACACTTTTTTGTTCTGGCACACTTCTCTAGCTTCCTTCACGTCCATGAATTTTTTCATGCAAGAACTCCTGTTTCTATGGCTTGTAATGTCTTTTCGAATTAAGGTCTCATTCACACATTCTAAACATTCTTTCCGCGGTCTGCCTCTAAGTATACTGCCATTTGCTCTCCACCCTTTTCCTTCGTGTCAGGTACACATAGAATATCTACTCGCCTGAAACTCGATCTTTACAATCGCCGTGTGTATGCATTACGTAAATCGAAGTTTCAGTCCATTCCCACCAAAACTTCAGTTACTGGGGGGGGGGGGGGCAAGGAAAGGAAACCGATAGTCACAAATGGTTGATGTTTTATGTCGAGAAGGTCACCAGCCTTCAGCAGCGTTGTATTAGATAGGATTTCATATGTTCCTATCTGCCTATTTGTCGTTTCTTGCATAGTTTGACTGTAAAATTAAATTTTGGACTTTTTATTATTTTTTGTGTAATCAAAATGTGAATTTTCGATTTTTCAAGAAAATTCAAAAAGTCGATACGATAATGTTGTAGGGCATGTAAAAAGAAACATTTTTTTGTACTGACTTTTTTTCGTACCGTGCGTTGGTTGGCTGGAAATGTTAAATTTCGTTTCTCCTTTTGGATTTCGAAAATGCTGTAACTCTGAAAATTTGTATTTTATTGAAAAATGTCATGATAATAAATTGTTTGAATTTTCGGGTACTATGCACAGCTGCACATATAATTTTCAAATTGTGAAAAAAATAGTCTCAAAAATCTTCCAACTGCGCTCACTTTCAGAATTTTTATCGAAACTGGCTGGCTAACGAAGTTGACCTTTAGTTTAGGAGACTAAAAGAGTATACCAAAGACCAATACAATCGGATAATTCTTTCAAAAGTTATCATGCACACTGACAGACATACAGACAGACAGACGTACAGACAGACACATTCGTAAAAACCAGTTTTTTTTATTCAGGGGGTCTCAAACGTGGCCATTAGAATAAAACCAGGGGGGGGGGGGGAAAATTTTACACAAATCTAATACCTTCTCTGGATGAGAATGTAAAAATACAAATTTTCAAGTACCATGAGCATTAATGATGGTTATTTTATTATATATATATATATATATATATATCTTTATTTAAACATACCCTTCGGTTTATAGAAAAATTCTTTTCAAACTCTTAAAACTATTTTTTACGTCACAACATCGAGATCCGTATTTTTTTTTTGTCCTTAAACATTCATGGCAACATAATTTGAGTGAAATGTAAAGAAAAAATATTTATTTTTCATCATAAATGCTGACACTATGCATTTGTTTATATAATTTGTTAAGTATAATAAACTAATAATATCGGATGACAAATTTTCATTATCAACCATCACCTTGTCGCTAAAAGCATGTAATTTTAATGCTGAAATTAACTGTACAAACGAACAATAATTTGTTAATAAGTAATTAATTTGTTAATAAAAATTAAGTTTACAAGTCAAAAAATTTTCCATCTTTCAAACACCAACGTGCATGAAATTCAAGTTCATTATAAATTAATTTAATCATTCATTCGTTATAAATTAAACTCATTGCTAGTCGCTTTAATATATAATATGATTATTCACCACAATCATGCTCACAATCAGTGTGAATAACTTCGCTAGTCAAACCTACTGAATTCATAGCTGCTTGAATCGAGAGCTTCTATAATTTTGCTATTATACACGTGCTGTATGTAGGAAAGATTCAAATTAAAAGACCAGATGACACAATTATGAATTGAAGTTTTCTAAAAGTATCACCACGCACTTCTCTACAATGTTTACTTAGAGAGCTTTGCTACGTAAATGTGAAACCACAAGCACTACACTTTTTTACACTTAAAGATCGCTCACATGACTCCATTTAAACATTTATAAATAAATAAGCAGACGAAATGCTGTGTAATTGCGCACAATGTTATACCTGTTGTGCTGTACAGTGTACTGTAACGTGAACATGAAGATTTCGAACCGCTTGAACACTCCCGAGCTCATTGGCTGAGCGCGCATAGTGGTTTCAGTGGTGGGGGGCACGGCGCGGACTGGAGTGATCTGCTCGTGAATTTTGCATAGGAGCTTTGGCTCAAGTTTGATGTCAGCCGTGAAGTAATCCGCGGGCGGCATTGTCGCGCTTCTTGCTGACAAATGCATTAGTTATAAGGGCAAAATATTAAAATAATTGATAAAAGGATATTCCCTGGACAAGAAAGGGCCTACAATTTTTTATAATTTATTCGCAAATATATAAACATTATTTTAAATATGCAAAGTCTGTTTAAACTTTCCAAGATATGGAAAAATAATGCATAAACAAGTACAAATGTTCTCAAAGAAGTTTGGATTAAGTGTTTAAAATCATTATTGAAAAAATTTATTTGTAATGTAAAATCAACTTTTAAAAATATAAGGATAAGAAAATAAAATTATATAATAAAAAAGATTTTAAAAATATTATAAATTGCAGTGTAATCGATTCCCGAAATAAAAATAAAACTGAAATGTAAAAACCAAATGACACAATTATGAATTTGAGTTAGCTGAAGGCATCTCAGTTAATTTTGAGATAATTATTATTATATCATTAAGCCGTTTCCCTTTCGGGGTAGGCGTGAATTTCTCGGTTGGATAGTAGTAATGTGTGGATAAGACTATCAACGTGATTAAAGCGATGGAAGATGTCATCTTGGACTTTGGTGCGCCAGGGAGAATTATATCTGACCGGGGTTCGTGTTTTACGTCTCGCAAGTTCGAAGAATTCTGTTCAAAGCATGTTATCAAGCATACCCTTAATTCGCCTAGGCATCCCCAGGCAAATGGTTTAGTTGAACGAGTGAACAATACGGTTAATTCCTGCCATTCAAGCCAGCGTTTAAGACGAAAAAGGGAGAGATTGGGACAAGAAGTTGAAGGAAGTTCAACGGAATCTCAACGAGTCTCCGAATAAGTCTACTGAGAAAAGTCCATTTGAGCTATTATTTGGATTTGTTAACCGCCACGATGAAGGGGAAGTACGACAACTCACGATAGACGACGACAAGCGATATACAAAGCCTTCCGAACTACAAGCAGAAGCACGACAGAGAATATTGAAAGAACAAGAAATATATAAACTAAGATACGATAAAAACAGAGCCACTCTAATCAAATATGCGGTGGACGACATTGTCTCCATGAAGGATGTTCCTGAACCGACAGGAGAGTCCCAAAAATTACAACGAAAATTTCGAGGTCCGCTGCTAGTCACCGCAATCTATCCAGGAAACACTTACGCAGTAGCTGCCCTTCGTGTAGATCGAAAGGGGCGTAGATACGCTTCCACCGCTCATGCGAGCCAACTCAAAATTTGGCTAGCACCATTGGCATAAGACGCGAGTGCAACAGTCGGCGAAGTTTCATAAAAGGGACTGATAACTCAGCAGAGCAGAAAATAGATTCGAATTCAAAAGATAATCGCGGTTCCGATTCAAAACGAGATGTATCAGTTGAATCATCAGACAAAGAAAGTGTTAAAGGGCGACCTAAGCGAAATAGGCGTTTTCCGAAACGTTACCCAGAGCCCGAATAGATATTCTTAGCGAGCGTTAATTTAATATGTAGGATTAAAGCTTGTTATATTAACTCGAGGACGAGTTTACTATGAGGATGGCCGAATGTTAGAGTTTCGAATATTATTAGTTATGCGCGGCAACCCTACAGATGGCGCTGAAGGGCGAACGTTATAGACGTACGCAAGATGGAGAGTAGTGTGTGCGAAATGAGCGTAACGAGAGTTGAATCGAGCGCGTGATCGAACGAATGCTAACGTTATCCTTTGTGCGGGGAAACTTTACGTGTAATCCATGAGAGATCTTCGAACGTAACTATTGTGCGGAGCTTTCGAGCTTATTGTAATACTTAGTTTTGAATACATTTATTTACTTATTACACTTTGGCGCATTCCTTTGTGTGCCCTCCCTCGCTTCCCCCTCTACTAAAGATTGCTTATGATCGGTTTTCTTTATTAGATTCAAACTCCTAACAGGGTGGATAATATCATTAAATGCAGACTGTGAAATAAAACTGTAAACAATATAATGTCTTATAATCAATTCGCCCTTGAATTCATGCATACAATATTCACGGCGACTCAGTGCAACCGTACAATTTTCGGCAACTTACTCCGAAAGTAGTACCTTGTTACATTAAATGAAAATATACAAGCTCTCTGTATAAAAAAGAGATCTGTCAGGTGAATGATGTCTTTCACGAGGAACACCAGGAATAGGTTCGCCGTTAGGCAAACATTCGAACTATGCACTCGACTCTGCAACAAAAATTGAACGAATAGCTGTATGCAACATGGCACTCTACACCTCCTTAACGCGAACTAAAGCAGTATGTAATGGAGGCTCCGATATTGTGAGGCGAGTGCATGAAAAAAAACGGTTTCTCGGTTCGCGAAGTGGAATAGTTTTACAATTAAATTATAGCACATTTTTAAAAATTATTTGCCTGTCCCCTCCCTCATGTGACTTACCGCAATGTCGCCACATTTTTGTGAACTTGAAATTTTTCCGAATAAGAGATTCTGCCTTATGGCTTGCCGCGAATTTGACTTGATGCCAATGTGAGTCGCCGCTAATTTGGTGACAGGTAAATATTCAAATAAAATATAAACTTGGAGGGTAATGTTGACTAACAGACAAGACCTCAGATGAATGGTCAGATCTTTGTCTAATTACTAATAAATGAAGAAATACCCTAAGAAAGATACATAAAATTTGAAACCACAAAGTATGAAATAGAATTTTAAGAATAATATTGATATTTACATCAAAGAAATTAGGTATGACTTTATATTCTAACGGGTGCATTACGAAAAAAAAATCGTCACACTCACAAATTTCGTACCAATACGAATTCGCTTCGGATCCGTAAAATGTTTTGTACCAATACCGACACTTTTAGGATTCAACTTTTGAAGCAATGATGAAGTTTCAATTCCACTTTATAACTTAATGTAATTTCTGATATTTAAATTCGTACAAATTACGTATCAATAGGTAAACTTTTTTATAGCATACTCAAATAGAGTTTGGATGAAAGTAGCAATTGGGATAGAATGCGGATTACGTCGGGCAAATTGTCCTTTGCGGAAGTCCTAAACAAATTTGTTAAATTCTAGAAAAATATAATATTAATATATTTACCAATCGAGTCAAGGATTATTGCCGATGTGCAAAACAGAGTATAAACGATCATCATTTTAACCAGGTAGAGAAAAAACTAATTACTGTATTACATGTATTAGAATATAACCTATAGTCGTCATCTTATAGATTATAGACAAGATAGCCTTCTAAATGTTTACATTTGATTAGATCCAGTTTTAGTGATTAAACTACAGTTAATAAAATCGTTAGAACTGAAGTGACAATTTATATCACTGTTAGCTAGCGTAGCACAAAAAATCACTGATTACTTTAAAATACGATAACTAGGTCGAAAAAAAAGCTAGCAATTTTTTTTAAAAGGTTAAAAAGCTCATGAAACTTCACGCCTCATAGTAAGAAAAAACCGTTGTTTTTTTTGGACAAATTAGTCTAGAGATTACAATTTTTATCCGAAAAGAATGTTCTCGACTATACGCGCTGCGATTCGATATTTAAGAGTTATCTAAAATAAAAAATCTGCCCGCTCTGCGGGCACATTCTCATCGCGCGCTTCGCGCGCGGCTCGCTTCGCTCGCTAGTTTGAGCGCGCCTAGGGCGCGCACCTGTTGGATCTCGCGCTTCGCGCTCGATTTTAGGCCAGCTTCTGAATCCACTTTGAGGTCGCCTTGAAAACTTGAGTAATTCTTGATTAACTTTCGTGCTGAATTATGTCTTCCAAATAGAGAGTTAATTCAAAAGTCTACTATTATATTTTTGGTTCAGAATTCTTCTCTTTTGGTTAAAAGTCCTATTATTTCGTTGTAAATGGAACAATTTGTTGAAAATTCGACTTGTTGTTTGGTTTAAAATTAATTTTTTGAACTGAAAATTTAACTAATCTTTTGGCTGCAAATTGATCGTTTTTAGTTGAAAAATCACCATTTAAAATTTGGATTGTAGCGTGCTCTTTGAACATCCACAATTTCCTTAATTTGATAAATATAATACAAAAAAAGGAAACATCTACATCATTTTCAGCTCTAATTTTAATCCTTTCATATATTCTCTATATGAATAATAAGGTTGTTTATGTTCTTTAACAACAGCATTTTTTTAAATCAAAATCACTAATTAAAGACGAAACAAAAGTCTACTCCCAAGCTGAAATGCTGCTGAACAGAGGCATGATAAAGTTTGATTAAAAAATTCACCCAGGTTGGAGAAAATAAAAAAAAAATTTTAATTAGGCAAATTAAAAAAAATGTGAGAAAAATTCGAAACATTTTACAAGAAATTTATCTAAAAGGTTTTAAGTTTTTTTCAAAGATTAAAAAAAAATTTTAATTTGAAAATATTACAACAATTTTTTGACAAACCGCAGATTTTTTAAGATTTGGAAAAAATTTTAGAAAAGCTTTACAAATTTTGGAAGGATTTGAGAGAATAAAAATTGTTCTTAAGATTCATCATAAAATTTAGAACGATTTTTTATTTAAAAAAATTAATTTAATGAGAATATTGAAACATATTTCGAAACACATAAAGAGATTTCTGACATTGTTGTAAATAATTCTGAAGATTGTAAGGTAATTATTTTAATTATGCAAATTAACCAAAAATAAAAAAAATCGTATCATTTTAAAAGAGATTTACCTAGAAGGTTTGAAGTTTTTGAACAGATTCAAAAATATTTAAAAATTTGAAAACGTTTCAACAATTGCTTGACAAAATGTAGATTTTTGAAGGTTTAGAAACAAATTTAGAAACGTTTGAAGATGTTTGAAGGGTTTTAAAAGAATAAAAATTTGTTCTTAATATTCATGAGAAAATTAAGGACGAATTTTTATTAAATAAAAATTAATTTAAAGAGAATATTTAAAAATATTTTAAAACATTAAAAAAGATTTCTAGCATTGTCGAAAAGACTTCTGAAGATTGTAAGGTAATTATTTTAATTACGCAAATTTAAAATATATATTTTTTTTCTCCCTGTACCAAGGGTTTCTGCTGAGTATGGTCACAATAATTAATAAGCAGTCGCGGACAATTGTCCAGGGACGGTCCCAAAGGAATAACCCCTAAGCGAAGGCGTAGCAACCGTGCCGAAAGCTGAATGGCACCTGGGTGAGGTGTCTTAAACAGTGACACTGGGATACCGGGCGACCTCTCAGAGTATGCAGCCTTATCCTTGCACGCGGGGCTCTACAAGGATAGACCAACCCTTGAATTGCGCATTCAAAACCATAATTTTAAATTAAAATTATAGAAATTTTAAAGACGATAAATATATTATTTATAAGTCACATATAATCTAGTATCAAGTGACATTCAAAAAGACTGCATAGATTTTTTTACTAAAAAAAGGGATTTATCTCTCTCTCAGAAAAAAAGCATTTTTACTTAAAACTTACAAAACGCGTGAATTATGAAATACGGGAAATCTCCCGGTGTGATATTTTTCTCCCGGCTTTATCCCGGTGAAAGTTTCTCTCGGCTTTCTCCCGGGTGAGTGGCCACCCTGTTAATTCACTACTTAACAGGTAGTTCATTGGCTAAAAACGCATGTAGGCTGAGAATGTGAATAAATTCTGAACATTTTCTCACGAATTTTGACGATTTCCATCCATAATCGAAACAAAAGTGGACAGAAGTTCTGACTTTTTTTTAATAAGGAAATATTTTTAAAAAATATTATCTGGAATAATTCCAACTTTATTATATTAATTTTACACTCATATTATTATTCTATTCTATGTTATATTCAGCAATTAGTATAAGAAGACATACCTAACTCGTGTAGGAATTCCGATTCGAAACTCACGTAATTTTCCAGCATAAATCGTGTAGTCCCTGAATAGAATGAAACTTGCGGATTTTCAGCGCCCTTTATTTACGGTTCTTCATACATAACCTAAAATTTTGTTTATAAACATGAAGATCTTTATTTTTATTATGTGCTATTTATTATTTATTCTACGTGTTATGTAATTATCAACTTCGAAAATTTAGGCCGCGTTATTTTTCCTTCAACAAAATTAAGCTTAAAGTGATATTTTAAATAAAAAACATACTTTATGTGAGATTACGTACATAAAACGTCAAACTATTGTGACTGCATTATACACAGACTTTATAATTGACAAGTTGGGTGCAATAAAGGTGTTCTTGCATTTTCAGAATTGACGTATTTTTTATTTGATCTTCCTGAAGTTGTGTATTATAAAACAAATGAAATATGACTGACTTCTAAAAATGCAAGAACGCCATTATTGCACCCAAGCGCTTAATTGTTATGTTCTTCCTATTCATTTTTACACTGTTTATAATTGTACTATTAATTTAGTTAAATTATATTCACCATTTAGTTTATTTGAGTTACAAACAACATTCAGATGTGTTCACAAGATTTCTAACCTCTCCGTCACGAGGTATCAACGGCATCAACAAAGCATCAAAGCAGCCATAACGACAATCAACGACAATCCAGCGGGCTGCCGCTGCGGGCAGCTTGTGGCACGCTAAGGGGAACGAGACGGCAGGGGAAGGCTTAGTCAGACTTAGTTCGAGAACCAGGTACGCGTGGCGCTATGCCCCGAACCAGAGCTTTATGCTTAATGTGTGTGAGTAGGGTAATTGAAGAGAGCATGATCATGAAGAGAGGGTGCCGTGTACATAAGTCGAACTGCAAAAATTTAGAACCCTTATACCCGGGACTGGTATTTCCGAACTATATTCTGGCTATACACTTTCTTCCAATATTTTCGTGAATGGAAATATCCACCGATACGTTTTTGAAGTCCCACCAAAACTTTTGTTACAGGGTAGGGGGGAGGGGGGCAAGGAAAGGAAACCGAGAGTCGCAATTGGTTAATATTATTTTCATTTATAGAATTATTAAAGTACCGTAACTATGAGTAGGTATTTCCCGTAGATTTTTGGACGCTGAATTCGAATTATTGAGTGAAATATTATGAAAATTAGCCTTTTTGACAATTTCTTTGAAAAAACTCTGAGTGCGAATCTGTCTTTCTAGAAAACCGGTGAGTAATCAGAGAGTGCGCATGCAGAAAAAATCTATTACTTCACAATTTAGACAACAGAAATATTGCTTCCAATATAATTTATGGAAAATACCTAATTTTCGTCTTGGTTCTTATTAATCTACCAAGACCAAAGAGACGGATTTCTTATAGATTTCTAGTCGCTGAATCATATAAATTTTCAAAACTTCAGACACATCATTTAGAAATGTTTGACATATTATGTAATGAAGAATTTAATTTTTAGCACATATTATGGAGCTGATATCCGAATCCAGTATCAGCGGCAACAGTGGCAGAAGCAGTAGTGAAAAATCAACATATGCACCACTTACTGACGAAACTGTACCAGGACCTTCTCAAATGAAGAGGGGAGCAAGAGAAGTTATTTTTACTAAGAAACTTGTTGCAGCATTCTACAAATACAGAGTGAGCGATAGGGATTCAGTGCATATTTTCATCTCAACTGCTGAAGCGTTAGGACATAATTGCAATGATCTGGTAATAAATAGATCCTGGATACATTGATGTCGTAGACGCATCCGTCAAGAATGTGATTTAAAAGTTAAAAATCAGTTCTCAAATACTAACTTTCAGGTATGTACTGTTCACTGGGATAGAAAGCTACTTCAAGGGTTAACAGAGAATAAAAAAGTTGACAGATTATCAATTATAGTAACCTATAAAGATGGTGGAAAACATCTTTGTCTTCCAAAATTGCCCACAGGAACAGGTAAAGAACAAGCTGATGTCGAATATTAAACTTTAAAGGAATGGAATTTAGACGGGAAAGTTCATGCTCTCTGCTGTGATTCGACTTCATTGAATACAGGACGGCTAAATGGTGCTTGCATCTTTTCGGAACAGCAACTGCAACGTGATCTTTCTTATTTCATTTGCAGGCATCATATGTATGAGATAGTCCTAAGAAGCGTCTTCGAAGTGAAGTTTGGAACGTCATTAGCACCAACGGTACCACTGTTCAAACGGTTCCAGGAGTCATGGGATAGCTTGAACAAAGCTTTTTTTAAACCTGGAATACACTCAGATAACAATACGTGCCGGCACGTGATCGGCCCGACGGGCTAGACACCAACCTGCCTGCTAAATTCACGCGTCAGGCCGGCAGAGTCGGAATGCGACCGAAGGGCGGAAAACGGTCCGGCAGATTAGACGCCCGTCGGTCTCCAAAGGCGCGGAACGACAGGCCTGCGACTTGCCCGACCGCTGCAGGCTGATATTGCGAGTAGATTGAGATCGCAAACGCGCATGCGCGTTTTGGATCAGCTGTTCTTGCCGTGTGTAATGGCGTTCACTCGTGAATTTTTGTACTTTTATTCAAAGAAAAAGTATACTATGTACTGTGATTTAAAATATTGAAAATATAATCAGTATATTTTATTTTGAAGAAAGTATTATTAGTTTTACCATTTTCTCGCACAATAGTAAATTCTACTATAAAGCGAAATTGTATTTTAAATTACATTTAAGCCTTATGAAAGTTTAACAACTCTAATAAAAATGTATAAAGGTTATACATAAATTTAAAAGGTTAAATACATATTAAATGTATTTATATTCTTATTTCTAAACACATGAAACAAAAAAATGCATACATACTACTTAAAGTACATGCCAGAAATGATTGCAGTATTTCAATCTGAAACTTCAGTCATGTAAAATTAAGTAATTAATGTTGAAAGTGCTAAATTTTTTGAAAACTGTACTTATCCCATTCATTTGAATAAATAATCTTAAAATTTATAGAATGGAATTTCAAATAAACCGCTGAAATGCGGCCATTTTCTCCCAATAGTCGTCGGGTAACTACAGGCAGATGTACATTTTTTATATATTTTCCATTTTCTACCTCTTTCCAGATACTGAAATTTGGACATTATTAGAATAACAGGTTTAACTGTGTGGTAACCAGTCCTGCTCGCTTGTGCTTAGTCATGACCGAGCAAAAGCGAGCATGCTCGAGCATGACGGTAAATGCACATCACTATTCTTGGCCTATGCCACTCACGCACATTAAGCACACTTTCTATCGGCGAAGCACTGGTTCCGTGGTTGGTTCGCGACACTAGCACCGCGCATCGCTGGTTCCCGAACTAAGTCCTACTCCCGACGTCTCATTCCCCGTGCCCATTCCCTAAGCTTGGTGGGCATTGTCGCCTCTATACCTATCTTCCCTCTACGATAGTACCTTAGCATTGGGACTCCGATACCGCGCCGAAAGTCGAAAATCGAACGGATCTATTTTTCTAATGTGTAGAGATAGAAGGGGAGGTTCGTTCTATTTTCGACTTCGAAACAGCATCGGAGTTAGTGATAGGGGAAGGCTTAGTTAGGTTTAGTCTGGGAACCAGCTACGCGTAGCGCTAGTTCCACGAACCACTGCTTCACCACTAGAAAATATGCTTAATGTGTGTGAGTGGGATGGGTGAAGAGAGTGTGCTATCAGGTGCTATGTACATGAGTCGAACTGCAAAAAATGTAGAACCCTTACACCTGGACTGGTCTTTTCGAATTATATTCTGTTTATTAGGGTTGTAAAGTTTAATCAAACTTTGACCAAATGAAAAGTTTCATGAAACTTTGGAAACGTTTCAAAGTTTCCAAAATTTCAAACATTAGGGCGGCAAAATTCAAAATATAAAAAATACTATTAAGTATTAAATATAAACATTTAATAGTACTTTTTGCATAAATCTTTTATATGAAGAATCATTCTCGTCGTATTTCTTGGATTCGTCCACGTGTAAAAATTGCATTTAACTTTTACAACACACCGTTCACTAACTTGCTGCGTAATGCACTTGTGTACACAGTGCTTGTGACGAACCATCTTTCAAATCTTACCCGGTAACCCGGTAGTCCGGTACTCGGTAATCGGTGTATAAAGGTAAAGTAAATGGCAGAATGCCCAGAGGTAGACCGCCGAAAGAATGGTTAGAATCTGTGAATAAGAAATTAATCCGAAGAGACATAAGAATCCATAGAAACACGAAAGCGTGCATGAAGAAATGCATGGACGTGAAGGAAGCTAGAGTAGTATGCCAGGATAGAAAAGTTTGGCGACACGTGGGGTGATCGCTAGAGAGATTGATCAGCAACCTGGGTCGGAGCAGTGTTGCGGAACGAACGTGCCATTTAAATAAATAACACAATAATTCTAGATCAATCTAAAATATCTATAGCTCACACCTTTATACCTATATACTCATCCACACATTACTACTTTCCAACCGAGCAATTCACGAACCTTGCAGTTAGTCACTTTGCATTGGGCTAAATCCTCAACACAACGAATTATGCGGTTACGTCACCAGTATCGCGCAGTGCCACCCACAATAGGCCTCTCTCGGATGGAGGTCATGGTTCCGTTGGGAGTGGTAATAGGACCGAACCGAGGTGACGACCAGGCAATGGCCCCGGACAAACGCGAGAACGTCGATTTAAGTGGTCGGACCAACTCAGAAGGGACATCCTTAACTGTTGGCAAAGAAGCTCACCGGCGCGAAGAGGATTCATGCAGAGGTTACATAAACGTTGGATCAATATGCACCCGGAATATGCTCATAAGACGCCTCAGTATTCAGGAGATCAGGGATCCTTTTTGCATTCACGTGCATGTATATACGAATTATAAAAACTGATATTATCATAATGCAAACTATAATATTGATATTTTGCATTTGTTTAGTTGTGCTTTGAGACCCAAAAACAAACTTCTTTTTTCTTTATAGGCAATGTTACATCATTTCATTTGCGTTAACAGGTAAAATTCTGCAAGTGCAGTGAGAGGTGCCGTTATCCATATTTCTTCTACATTGCAAGGATAATAAGTTATATATTGCTTGATATTTTATATTATCTATGGCACAAATTACAACATTTTCAAATTAATTTTATTGATTTATAAATTGTACTATTTCTTCATCTTTTACTTGAAATCTTCGCTCATGGCATTTACGTCATTTCAAATATAATTCATTCTCGCGCGCTCACATATCCAATATGGCTGGGTGTGGTAGAACCGCTTCCTATTGGATAACTTTTTTTTTAGTTGCGCATGGCTAGACCATGTATTCTTTGATCATGGGGGGGCTTGTCAGTCTCTGCCTACCATAGGAGCGCCTATCGGTAGGGAGAAAGGCCTAAGTCTTCACCGGCCGAGAGCTCACCAATCTATTCGGTTCAGGCACCGTTGACTCTAATCAGCCCTATGCATCGCCGCCACTCTTTCTGTTCTCTTAGCATCCGGATGGGTATCGTAGTTCAAGTAAATCCAACAGATAGCGCTTCTACCAGGTTTGCCCGTTTTTGCATTGTTATGTATAGCAAAAATACTAAAATTCGTTCAAAACTTGATACTTTTTATGAGCATAAGAGAAGAACATAGTTTTCAGTAACAATAAGAGCAGCTGTAATTAGTAATAAACAAAAATTAATGAAAAAATGTGCACTGATACGTTGAGTGGTGGAGAATGAGAAATTCCAGTAGATCTTACACTGATCATTCTCCACAACGGACTCGAGATCCCCCTGGGCGTATGGCAAGATGGGCAATAGACCAACATCATGGAAGTGCCTAAGATAGTAATATAACACTTTTAGAGCCGCATTGCGTCTCCATGTATCCGTAACGTGCATACTTTGAGCATCCACTGAGAACATGTCCAAGTATTTCTGGCTCTTGCCTGCACGCTCGGCAGTTAGTATCGCCTACAGGTATATTCATTCTGCGCTCGCGGTAAACTAAGGTGTCTAAAACGCCGTCTTGACAGGCAAAAAGATATCCCTCAGTCTCCGACCTTAATACAGCAGACTTGAGAAACATGTTAGACAAACCTATCGAAAGCTCTTCTCAACGTACGATGCCGTAGAATTTACCATGAAGGGGCTTGTTAACATGTTCTCTTAGCAGAAGCGTATGTTCTGCTTCCTGCACACGACTTTCCAGCACCTAAGGTTTTAGTGTTGCTAGGCCACGTGTAGTGTCGCCACAATCAAATGGGAGGCCAAGCTCTTCTGCGGCCCTATCTGCGGCACGGTATAGAAATGCCGCAACATTGACGACTTCATGTAGATGTACGATTCGCATAAGAGAATCTGCACTATTTAGAACTGAGCAGGCTGTCGCCAAAACCGTTCTTCGATGAAGACACTCCAAGCTTAGCAAGCCTCTACCCCTTTCATCTCGGGGTAGGTATATTCGAGGTACGGAAGCTTTAGGATGATGACTTCCATGCATTGCCATCATCTTGCGTGTGCTTCGGTCAAGTTGCTTTAACTCATTAACGTTCCAATTTTAATGCACCAAATTTGTAGAGCAGTATAGGAACGGCCAGAATATTAGTCGCCTGAATCTTATTTTTTCCAGATAAATCGGAAGCCCAAATTTTTCTGAGAATTTGGCGATAGCTTTTTACCAGGTCCGTTTTTAACATATGCACATTTTGGGTTTCCACTTGCGGTATTCCAAGATATGTATATGTTTCTCTATTACCAAGATGTTGAGTAATACTTACGCCAATGATTTGACCATCCGGATCGTCACGCGATGGTGTAGTTTCTAGTTTTCCTTGGTTTAGGTGGACGCAGGCACACTTGTCCAGTCCGAAGCTCATGCCAATCGCTTCAGACTTTCTATTCACCGCCTCCACAAGGATTTCAAGATCCTCTTTCGAGGAAGCGAAGAGTTGAAGGTCGTCTATATATAAAAGGTGGGTGACCTTGTATTTTCATCTGTTCGGCGGGCCACATAGGTATCCAGAGCTTTTGCCTCGTACCTGAATAGATAGAGGCAAGAGAGAGATGCAGAAAAGTATCGGACTTAGAGAGTCTCCTTGGAAGACCCTCCTCTCATGTGTGATGAAGCTGGTAGTCACTTGTCTTTTATCAGATGTTATGAAAAATCTTGTCTGCCTCAAGAGCATCAGCTCTTTTATGCATCTCACTATTTTTGGATGCACCTCCAGGCACTCAAGAAGGTTAATAAGTAGCTCATGGTTCGTGTTATCGAATGCCTTAGGATATTGACGAGAGAATTAAGCCCCGAGAATCATAACACAATGACTTTTCAATGTAATTGCCAGTTACATTGAACAGTTTTATTCGACTTCAGGTCGCAAACATTATATTTTAGTTTTACATTTTTTTATTAATGGTGTGGAGAATTAGAGTTCATATTGCGCACTATAAAACATCCTCTGATTGTGCAGCGGGCTCCCACTGGAGTTGCAGTGACTTCTTCTCTGGTCAATACTGAAACCGCGCCGATCGCCATGTTTATTTTCGCTCGTCTTTCATTGCGAATGATATTATTATATGTCTAGATTCCAGCAAGAACATCGTGAGTCTTTAATATAGCAAAGAAGTCATCATCAGATGTTGATAACACAATTTTTTCTTGGGTTGGCATAGGCTCATACTGATTTTGTCCTATTTTTATTTCGAACGGTTTATTTGCAGGAAAAGTGTATCTTCGGAGTTCAAATATCCAGTTTCGCTTCGCGTGGGTAATAAGCCGGATAAATCAAAGTTCCTCAACACCACATATAAATTCGTTAAGAGAAGGAAGCTTTGTCGGAGGTACCATGGACCTGGCGGGAGACACCATAGACCTGGCAGGAGGAGACCTGGACCTAGCACGAACATGAGGCTAGGCATGAGGATGAAAATTCGCAGGTGAATGATTTCTTCTAGAAAAATAATTTGATAGAGAATAAGAAGGTTGGCTAGGAACAACACCAGTGATAGACTCGCCATTTGGTAAACATTCAAATTGTGGACTTAAATCTGCAACAAAATATATTTTCTTCCTTCAAACAAGTTTTTAACATTTTCAAAGGACTGAAAACAATATTAAAGATTTCGAGATACTATACGGGATTTCGAATGATTTATAAGAATTGCACAGGATTAAAAAAAGAGTTATTGAAAGCTTTAAAGAAATGCACACATTGTCTCAGTTATTGCTAGCCTGCTGACGGCTGGTGCCCTCCTCAATAAACAACACAAACCAACCATGACTCTTTCGGTTCTGGTTCTGTCCCTAAACTCCCCCTCCATTGACCGAGGTTTGGTATTACTAGACTCTCCACCTAACGACGACTGACTTATTATTTTGGACATGATTTCTACTAGCAGAATACAATTCTACGTAGCTATTAACGAAAAGATGATTTTCATTTGAATAAGCTACTTTTCAGGGGAAAAACTAACACACCCTGAAATTTTCAGGTATTTCACGTCATCTTAGAAACTTTATCATTCTATGTTGAAATTATTTGTTGAAAACTCTCATTTCCAGCGAAATGCTGCCACATGAAGAATGTGTAATATTTTCAATATTGAGTTAGCAAAAAAACAGAACCTGGCATAGAATGTGGATATGTATATATATCTAATTAAAAACTAAAGGTTAACTACCACCGCAGGGTCCCACTGGGAGAAGCTATCATCTAAAAAATGACATCGGCTCCCAGTAGGACCGCAGTAAATCCCATTCATGGCCACGTCTTGCAACCGTGAGATGGGTGGCCACAGGACACGAAGAAATCACAACGACAGGCCGGCGAAACTCTCGTGTGTTTTGAGGAGTAACATTCTAATGGGTCTTGTAGATCTTCCATCTCCTGAATATTTCTGATTTCTGGCGGTCTTCTCTGAGATGTTCCATTACGAAAACCCTGTTGCTTTGATTTCGCATAGCGTTGTTTCTCCAAATGGCCCGGTTTCTTACAGAAGTTACAAGTCATTTGCATCCTATGCTGTAAAGGTAGCCCGTGGTTCGGACTATCGGAGGGTTGATTTTGCATTTGTGGCTGTTGATTTCGGACCGCAGGTAACGGTAAATTCCTAATGGGTAGTTTAAGAACACTTGGTTGTACTGGTCGAGGCGTTATTAAAACTTTCGTACGCGAACGTTCTCTGCAAAACACTTCTACTTCCAGGGCTTCCTGTAAAGCTTGGTTCAAACTTTTGGGGTTTAAGGGTCGCACTTGATTGCTAATGTCATCGCGTAAGTTCATAACGTACCTCTTTGTGGCAGATTTTTCCTCCATTTGATTTTGCCTGATTGTTTGAAGTTTACTACGACACGTTTCCAGAGTGGTTGTAGTAGCTAAATTTGTTTTTAAAGCGCTGTAAAGATCGCCGTAGCTACTTACAGGATAGTGGCTGGTAGGTTGGGAACATCTTAGCTTCGCGCATCTCACGGTCTTAATGAAATCGTGTACGCTAACATCATCTTGGCCGTTTAAAACCTCGACCGTGCGGATGATTTCTTTGGCCTGGGAAAGCGGTTGAACGTTTTCCATTCGGTGCATCGCTGGTAGCAATGGGTTGTTTCTCGGAAAAGTGCGATAATCGGGTGCTGGTAGCCGGTTAGTATACTGCGCGAAGGAATTTGGGACCTGAACGCATTGCTGGTCAATGACCTGCGCGGAGGAACTTGGGGGCTGTTCACCTACTGTGCTAGATCTCACAGATTTACGTTCGGGTGCCGGCTGTTGGTTAGTACACTGAATGATGGGATTTGGGGACTGAAGTCGAACACGCGGCTGTGAGTTAGTGCTAGACCACTGGGGAACGGAATGTATGGGCCGGAAACTTTGAAACTGATCACTACACTGTGCGAAGGAATTTGGGTGAACGCCGGGCGAGATGGGTCTCTTCGGGGAGACGGAATGCATGGACCGAACACTTTGGAACTGATCACTACACTGTGTGAAGGAATTTTGGGAAACACCGGGCGAGATAGGTCTCTCCGGACCACCCGCGGTTTGAGCGCGATCGTGCGTTTCCTCGTCCGGTGACGATTCCTTCTCAGCCGACTCGGAGTGCCGTGGCGACGATACTTCCTTTTCAGACGACTTGGAATGCTGTGAATGGTTGTTCGATTCATCCTCCGTGACCAAGGCATTGTTAAACTGCGCGAGACTTCTGATTTCGCCGGCTGGCTTCAGGTTTTCCTACTTTAAAGTCGTGAGGCTAGTTTCAAACCTGTCCTGTTTCTCAATGATTATTTGAAGTTAGTTCAGGATCAATGTTAGGACATCCTGATCTTGTTTTGACGAATTCTCCGTAGCCACAGTGGGAGCGGTTGTACACGCCTCAGATATGGAGCTATCAGAATCTGTGGAAGTGTCTGTATGTGTGGGATAGTGTGGAAGAGGAGATTGAAAAAGATAGATGGAGATTTATATTAATTCAGGGATAGAAAAATATTGACGTGGATAGATAAAGGATAGGATGAGATAGAAAAAAGGGGATTGAAAGAGATAAGCGTGAATTCAGATTGTAAAGTAGATAAAAAAATATTGACATCGATAGACACATGATACAATGAGATAGGACAGAGGAGTTTGAAAAAGATAGTTGGAAATTCAGATAAATTCAGGGATAGAAAAATATTAGTGTGGATAGATAAAGGATAGAATGAGATAGAGAAGCGGGTATTGAAAGAGATAGATGTGAATTCAGAATGAAAAATAGCTAGAAAAAGATATACGTTGATAGATGTATGATACAACGAGATACGGAAGAGGAGATTAAAAAAGATGGATGGAGATTTATATTAATTAAGGGATAGCAAAATATTGACGTGGATAGATAAAGATAGGATAAGATAGAGAAGCGGGTATTGAAAATAATATACGTGAATTCATATCGAAAAATAGATAGAAAAAGATACACGTTGATAGATGTATGATACAATGTGATACGGAAGAGGAGATTGAAAAGGATAGATAAAAATGTATATTAATTGAGGGATAGAAAAATATTGACGTGGATAGGTAAAGGTTAGGATATGATAGAGAAGAGGGTATTGGAAGAGATACATGTGAATTCAGATTGAAAAATAGACAGAAAAAGATAGACGTTGATAGATTTAAGATACAATGAGATACGGAAGACCATATTAAAAAAGAGAGAGGGAAATTTAGATTAATTCAAGGATAGAAAAATATTTACGTGAATAGATAAGGGATAGGATGAGATAGAGAAGAGGGTATTGAAAGAGATAGATGTGAATTCAGATTGAAAAATAGATAGTAAAAGATTGACGTCTACAGATGTATGATACAATGAGATAGGGACGAGGAGTATGAAGAAGATGACTGGAAATTTAGATTAATTCAGGGATAGAAAAAGATTGACGTGGATAGATAAAGGATAAGGTGAGATAGACAACAGGGTTTTAAAAGAGATAGACGTAGATTTAGGCTTAAAAATAGATAGAAAAAAATATATGCGTTGATAGATGTATGATACAATGATATACGGAAGAGAATATTGAAAAAGATATATGGAAATTTATATTAATTCAGGGATAGAGAAATATTGACGTGGATAGATAAAGGATAGGATGAGATAGGGAAGCGGGTATTGAAAAAGATAGATGGGAATTCGTATCGAAAAATAGATATAAAAAGATTGACGTCGATATATGTATGGTACAAGGAGATAGGGAAGAGGCGTTTGAAACGAATGGCTGGAAATTTAGATTAATTCAGGGATAGAAATCTGTTGACGTGGATGGGTAAAGGATAGGATGAGATAGACGAGAGGGTTTTAAAAGAGATAGATGGAAATTTAGATTAAAAAATAGATAGAAAAGAGTATATGTGTTGATATATGTGTGATACAATAAGATACGGATGAGGAGATTGAAAAAGATAGATGGAAATTTATATCAATTCAGGGATAGAAAAATATTGACGTGGATAGATAAAGGATGTTTGGATGCAGCTGCTGAAAATTGAATTTTTTACTGATAAATTGTAAATAGTTGAAAATTTTCAACTGTTTTTTTTCAACTGTTGTAAATCGAGGAAAATTGAAAATAGAATTTTTATCAGAGGAGTTTTCAAGAGTATAATTGTCAACCTTTCAATTTTCAACATTTTTTTCAACTGTTCAAAGTTCAGTTTCCAATTCTCAACTATTGAATTTTCAACACTTTAAAAGAAACAGTTGAAAATGGAAGAAAACTGATCATTCAATTATCAATATTCTTTTATTTTTAGCAGTTGAATCCTCAACAGTTGAATTCAGTTTGGATGCAGCTGCTGAAAATTGAATTTTTTACTGATAAATTGTAAATAGTTGAAAATTTTCAACTGTTTTTTTTTTTCAACTGTTGTAAATCGAAGAAAATTGAAAATGGAATTTTTATCAGATGAGTTTTCAAGAGTTTAATTGTCAACCTTTCAATTTTCAACATATTTTCAACTGTTCAAAGTTCAATTTCCAATTCTCAACTATTGCATTTTTAACACTTTAAAAGAAACTGTTGAAAATGGAAGAAAATTGATAATTCAATCATCAATAATCTTTCATTTTTAACAGTTGACTCTTCAACAGTTGAATTCAGTTTGGATGCAACTACTAAAAATTGAATTTTTTACTGATAAATTTTAAACAGTTGAATTTTTAATAGTTGAAAATTTTCAACTGTTTTTTTTTTCAACTGTTGACAATCGAAGAAAATTGAAAATGGAATTCTTATCAGATAAATGTTCAAGAGTTTAATTGCCAATATTTCAATTTTCAACATTTTTGTTCAACTATTGAAAATTTAATTTTCAATTCTCAACTGTTGAATTTTGAACAGTTGAAAATTTATTTTTCTATTCTCAACCGTTGAATCTTTAACAGTTGAATGCAGTTTGGATGCAAATGCTGAAAATTGAATTTTTTAGTCACGAATTTTCAACAGTTGAATTTTTAATAGTTGACCATTTTCAACCGTTTTTTTAACTGTTGAAAAGCGAAGAATATTAAAAATTGAATTTTTATCAGATGAATTTTCAAGCGTTTAATTGTCAACCTTTCAATTTTCAACATTTTTTTCAGCTGTTCAAAGTTCAATTTCCAATTGTCAACTATTGAATTTTCAACACTTTAAAAGAAATTGTTGAAAATGGAAGAAAATTGATCATTCAATTATCAATATTCTTTTATTTTTAGCAGTTGAATCTTCAACAGTTGAATTCAGTTTGGATGCAGCTGCTAAAATTGAATTTTTTACTGATAAATTGTAAATAGTTGAAAATTTTCAACTGTTTTTTTTCAACTGTTGTAAATCGAAGAAAATTGAAAATAGAATTTTTATCAGATGAGTTTTCAAGAGTATAATTGTCAATCTTTCAATTTTCAACATTTTTTTCAACTGTTCAAAGTTCAATTTCCAATTCTCAACTATTGAGTTTTCAACACTTTAAAAGAAACTGTTGAAAATGGAAGAAAATTGATCATTCAATTATCAATATTCTTTTATTTTTAGCAGTTGAATCTTCAACAGTTGAAAGGCACCCCTGTGACAGGTCACAGAAATAACTTAGGTCACACACGACCTCCTTTCCAGCCTATCGTGGGCGGGAAGGCGCCCCTGCGACAGGTCACAGAAATAACTTAGGTCACACATGACCTCCTTTCCCAGGTGTTGTGAGGGCGGGAAGGCACCCCTGTGAAAGGTCACAGGAATAACTTAATTAACACAAGACCTCCTTTCCAGCCTATCGTGGGGGCGGTAAGGCACCCCTGTGACAGGTCATAGAAATAACTTAGGTCACACAGGACCTCCTTCCCAGTCTATCGTGTGGGCGGAAAGGCACCCCTGTGACAGGTCACATAAATAACTAAGGTCACACACGAACCCCTTTCCCAGTTGTTGTGGGTGCGGGGAGGCACCCCTGTGAAAGGTCACAGGAATAACTTAATTAACACAAGACCTCCTTTCCAGCCTATTGTGGGGGCGGGAAGGCACCCCTGTGACAGGTCATAGAAATAACTTAGGTCACACAGGACCTCCTTTCCAGTCTATCGTGTGGGCGGGAATACACCCCTGTGACAGGTCACAGAAATAACTTATGTCACACACGACCTCCTTTCCAGCCTTTCGTGGGCGGGAAGGCGATCCTGCGACAGGTCACAGAAATAACTTAGGTCACACATGACCTCCTTTCCCAGGTGTTGTGGGGGTGGAAAGGCACCCCTGTGACAGGTCACATAAATAACTGAGGTCACACACGACCCCCTTTCCCAATTGTTGTGAGGGCGGGAAGGCACCCCCGTGACAGGTCACAGCAATAACTTAGGTCACACACGACCTCCTTTCCAGCCTATCGTGGGGCGGGAAGGCGCCCTTGTGATAGGGCATAAAAAATAACTAAGGTTACACCCGACCCCCTTTCCCAGGTGCTGTGTGGGTGGGAACGCACCCCTGTGACGTTTCACATTAATAACTTAGGTCACACACGACCCCCTTACCTAGTTGTTGTAAGTGCGAGAAGGCATCCCTGTGAAAGGTCACAGAAATAACTTAAGTCACACACGACCTTCTTTCCAGCCTATCGTGGGGGCGGAAAGGCACCCCTGTGACAGGGCAGAAAAATAACTTAGGTCACACACGACCCACTTTCCAGGTGTTGTTTGGGTGGCAAGGCACCTCTGTGACAGGTCATATAAATAACTAAGGTCACACACGAACCCCTTTCCCAGTTGTTGTAGAGACGGGGAGGCACCCCTGTGATAGGTCACAGGAATACCTTAATTAACACACGACCTCCTTTCCAGCCTATCGTGGGGGCGGGAAGGCACCCCTGTGACAGGTCACAGAAATACCTTAGGTCACACACGACCTCCTTTCCAGCCTATCGTGGGGGCGGGAAGGCACCCCTGTTACAGGTCATAGAAATAACTTAGGTCACACACGACCTCCTTTCCAGCCTATCTTGGGGGCGGGAAGGCACCCCTGTGAAAGGTCATAGAAATAACTTAGGTCACACAGGACCTGCTTGCCAGTCTATCGTGAGGGCGGAAAGGCACCCCTGTGATAGTTCACAGAAATAACTTAGGTCACACACGACCTCCTTTCTATGATTTTTGTTCAAAATTATTCTATTTTGTTTAAAATTGAAAAAAATTGTCAATAACTTTCTTGTTTGGTTAAAAAGTGAACTATTTCGTTGAAAATTTGTTTTTTTCTTTCTGGTTGAACATACATGTTTTTGACTGAAATTTAACTATTTCATTTTTTATTGGATATTTAACTTTTTAGTTGAAAAGTCAACTATTTGGTTAAAAATTATTGATTTATTTTTGTTTTAAAATTCAATTATTTGGTTAAAAATTAATCTACTTTGTACAAAATTCAACAAGTTTGTGAAAGTCATTTTTTTGTTTGTTAAAAATGAAAATGTTTTGTTGAAAATTCGTCGTTTTGGGTTAAAAATCTAACTAATTTGGTAGAAAATTTCACTGCTTGGTTGAAAATTTACTTTTTATGGTGAAAATTCATGTGTTTGGTTGTAAATTCGTCTTTCTCCGTTATGAATTCAATTC
>JAABKJ010075445.1:167160420-167240410 GCA_011634705.1 Andricus grossulariae | reverse complement strand
AAATGTATGATTTTTGTTCAAAATTAAACTTCTTTGTTAAAAATTAATCTATTTTGTTTAAAATTGAAAAAAATTGTTAATAAGTTTCTTGTTTGATTGAAAATTTAACTATTTCGTTGAAAATTCGTCTTTTTTGATTGACTTTAACTGTTTTTCATTTAAAATTGAAATCAAGCTTTGTTGAAATATCAAATATTACATTTTTAGTTTGAAATTCATCTCTTTTGGTTAAAAATAATTCTAATTTATATAAAATTTACTAATTTTGTTGAAAAGTTATTTTATTTCTGAACATTCATTTTAAAGCATTGATGTATTTGTGTCGACTAGGGTAATTAATTCATTAATTAAATAATTTCTCATGTTAAATTTTTGCCGATTAGTGGTCAAATAATTTTCTGAAGAAACGGGAAAAAATCTGCCACGGCCCGGATTTGAACCGGGAACGCCACTGTTCACGATTTTCTTGTAAAATTCGCTTTTTTTGGTAGAAAATAAATCTTGTTGGTTGACAGTTCGCCTACTTTTGTTAAAATTTTATCTATATTACTGAATAAACAATATTGTTTGAATTATTCCTTTTTGGTGACAAATTCGCGTGAATATAGTTTTGGTGGAGTAATCCACCATAATTTAATGCAATCCAGTTTAATTCTTTTGTTTTTGAAATAAAAAAATACTTCATTATTGGTTCGAATCTCAACGGAGCTGGAGAGGGTTTTTTTCACAGCTAAAACTGCAACCATTTTGATTTAGACTAGTAGATCAAAAATCGTCATACCATCGAAAAAAAATATTTCACTATACTAATCGAGAACATAACATCAAAACTCAATACTTTGTTATTAATCTCAAAAATCTTTTAAGGAATTTTTTTATAGGGTTCTACTAATTTAGTTTGCATTTAAGAGAAAAAACGAAAAAAAAGGAAAAAGGAGAAATTTTTTGAAAACAGAGGAAAAAGAGAAATTCTTCAAAAAAGGGGAAAAGAGAGGAATAGGGGAATGTGACTCGCTGCTTATTTATAAATTAAGATTGAAAGGAAATCCATTTTATCATGAATAATTTTTGCAGAATAAGCAACAAATTGATTCATTCAACTATTTATTAAAAACTCATATTTTTTTGGTTGAAAATGATCTTTTCTGTTGAAAATTCTCCCTTTTAGTTCAATAATTCAACTGTCTTCTAAACGATTCGTCTTTATGGCTTAAAAATTCAAATATTTGGTTGGAAATTCAACTGCTTTTGGTTGAATTTTATTCTTTTTTTTAAATGTTTGAGCATTTGGTTGAAAATTTAACTATTTGGTTAAAAGTACAACTATTTTGTTGAAAATTCGTCGCTTCTGCCTGTGGAAAATTAATTTTCTTTGGTTGAGGATTTAACTATTTTGCTGAAAATCGGTATTTTTTGGGTTGAATTTGACTGTTTTTTATTTTAACTAAATATAATTTTTCGGTTTAAATATCTCATATTACATCATTCCTTGAAAAGTCATCTTTTTTAGTTAAAAATTTGATTTTTTTGGTTGAAAATTAATGTTTGTAACAGAAAATTAATGTTTGTAACAGAAAATTAATGTTGTTAACTGAAAATTAAACTATTCCAGTTGGAGATTCATAATTTTTGTTGAAAATTGATAATTTCTAGTTGAAAATTCGTAATATTAGTTGAAAATTTAAATTTAACGTTTTTTGTTGAAAGTTCAGCTTTATTCTAAAAAATTCAATTATTTGACTGAAAATGCAACTATTATTTGTTCAAGTTTAATCTTTTTATTAATAAAATACTACAATTTGGTTGAAAATTTGATTATTTGGTTGAAAATGCAACTGTTTTTGGTTGAACCTTGTTTATTAGAAAATTCACCTTCGTAGGTACGGAATTCAAGTATTTGATTAAAAATTGAATTAATTTTTTGAAAATTCAATTATTTTGTTGAAAATTCAAGTAATTTGTTAAAAAGTAATCGTTTTCATTTAAAATTCAACTGTTTTGTTGAAAATTTGTCTATTTCGACAGAAAATTCATCATTTTGATTGCAAAGTCATCTTTTCGGGTAAAACATTCGACTTTTTAGTTTGAAAATTCAACTATTTGGTTAAAAATGCAATTGATTTTGGTGGTAGTTTAATCTTTTTTGTTTGAAAACTTGAGTATTTGGTTAAAAATTCAATTATTTTTTTGAAAATTTATTTATTTTGGTGAAAATTGAAGTATTTTTTTGAAAAGTCATCAATTTGGTCGAAAAATCGTCTTCTTGGATTGAAATTGATATTTTTTTTTTTGAAAATACAACTACCTTCTACAAAATTCAATAATTTGGCTGAAAATTAAAAATTGGTCAGAGAAAAGTCAGGCAATTTTGAAAATGAAGTTTTTTGGCCACTCTGAATTGGTATTTTCGTTCTATTTTGGATGTGAAATATTGGAAAACAAAAAATTCAGTCGGCCTGGTTCCTTTTTTAAAAAAAATCACAGTCCAAATTTGCCAACATTTTGGCAACGACTCTTAACCAGCTTCCATTTTTTTTCTTTATACTTTCGGATACCAAACCACTATTTGTTTGTCTGGCTCAAATGATTCGCTTACTGTCCGTCCAAAAAGTTTAGGCAGCTCGATTTTTGTGCAGATTTTCATGAAAATCTCAGCAAAGAAAAATTCTAGTTACATACATTTTTGCAGATATTACTAGCGGCTCTCATTTCAATACGCATCCTTATTTGAAAATACTGGAATTGCTCACACATCTTAAAGCTTATAATACTCAACATATTAACTATTAGTGATATCTCTTACAAAATTTGTTATTGACCATTATCACTTTTTCACTCTCACAATTTTCAAACAGTAAATAAGACTTTTTCTAAACATGAATACTACTTTTTGCTCACTCAAGTTTATAATAATCCATAAAAAAATACCATAATCTCCTATTATTGTAGAAAACTTTGTAACAGTACCCCGGGTATCCCTAAATTCTTCCATTTTTTTGAATTTGTATACTTTTTTTTTGATAATTTATTACTTCTGATAGTTTTGAGTAAAACGAGGCATAAATTGAAAAATAATAATAATTAACGGAGGTCTACATGAAATGAAATATCATGATAGGCTCATTGAGGGTCAATATAAATATAAAAATTCGCATTGAGAAAATTTGATTTTCATGGAATTTGAAGCCACTGTATTTCCATCGGCTTGATTTTCTGAATTCTCATCAGTCAGTACCTGTTCTCTACATTCCATTTGATTCTGTGTTTCATCTAATTCGTTCTTACTGTTAAATATTCTGGAAACTTTTTGTTTTTTTGACATTTAATTTTTAAACTAAATTGTCAGATATGTTCAAAATCTAACAAGAACATTTCTTGTGAAACTTGAATGGAACAATCGTATATGAACAAATGACATTCGATGGGCTCGTTTGAAAAATGTTCGCGCTAAGCGAGGAAAATATAACGAGAAACGTGAATTTCTTGTCTCAGTATGCAACTCTAACCACTTCATACCATACGCAGAAAAAGGATCCGGACAATTTACAACACAACAGGTACAAATATGAACAACATGACAGTTTAGAAGATTTCACAAGAAATTCAGTTGTATCCACTGATTTTCTAGAGATTTCACCTAACTTCCAGTAAAATGCACAAAAATTTTGAGCATAAATAATGCGCAATGACTGTTAACTGTAGGCGTTAATCACCGACGGAGGAATACGGCAGGTAAAAATTTGATGAAACGCCGTAACGTACATTTACGGACTTTACCAAAACATTGGGCTATCTTGACCCGTCGCACAGTGGGCCCACATCCAGAATTCCTAGACAAAACCCAAAAAGTCGATATTTTTTCTTAAATTTCATATTAACGAGTTTTTGAGGTGGCTTTTTACAATAACAATCTGTAAAAATTTCGATAATCAATATTGAAAATGGCGGACGCTTTACTGAAATTCGGTGTTTTTCGCTGATATTAATTATAAAGGGGTTTTTGAGGTCATCACTTAATATTATTCTTGCAAGAAAAGGGAAAAAGAAGTGGAAGCCCCGATCACGCGATTTGATTCTTTATATTTTCTCGCACATAAAAGAATTGAAGGCTGCGCTGGATCTCGATCGATCGCAACTTAATGCTTCAATGTTTTTATGTATTGTATGTAAAAACAAGAATTCGAAACAGCCACATTCACGGAGCATTCACGTTAACATATCTAAAAGATCCTCAAAAGCTACAGACCAAAATTCTAATCTTGTAACATTTTTAATATAGAATCTTTTACAAATAGAATCAAACAATCTTAAATTTATAAATTTTTAAATTCATTTTTCTCAGGGCTGCAACACACTAATTTATTTAAAAACAATGAACAAGTGGGATCAAAGTTGACTAATGTGAATGATATTCTTTTAAATTTAAATGACTTCGGTTCATGATATTTCAAAACCATTCAACTTATATTCAAAAGAATTCAAATTAATCAGAAAAAATGTTTGAAATAAAAAAAAAACTGCATTGATTTCAGGAAAATTGTAGTTAATTTAGATGAACTTCAGGAAATGAGAAGAATTCGCTGAAATTAATAAGAATTCAAGAAGAAATGATAAAAATTCAAAAGAATTCGATGAAATCAAAGAGATAAATCTTCAACCAAAGAAATTAATTTTTTTAACAAAAAGATGTATTTTGAACAAAATTTGTTGCAGTTTCAAAATATAATTAATTTTTTAACAAAATAGTTCAAGTTTTAACCTGAAAGGTTTATTATAAACTCAATAGCTTAATTTTTGACTAAAAAATATCAATTTTCAACCAAATAGTTGAATTTTCAAATAAAATCAGATTTTTACCTTCAAAAAACACCATTTTTTATCAATGTATAGTTCAGCTTTCAACCACGTAGTTTAATTTTTAATAAAAAACGTTGAATTCTGAACAAAAAATATACTAGTAGATATTTTAACCAACAAAATTTGAATTTAAAGTGAAAAACAGTTGATTTTAACAAAAAAATATGAATTCTAACGAAAAATCTAATAATTGACATTTCAATAAAAAAAGATTTTAGTTGTAAATCAAAAACAGTCGAATTCAACCAAAAAGATGAATTCTCAGCAAAAATAATAGGATTTTTAACCGTAAAAGACAATTTTCCAACAAAACAGTACAATTTCTAAGTCAAACACGAAGTTTTTGCGTAATACTTGAATTGTTAACCCAAAAATATAAACTTGCGATAGTTGAATGTTCAATTAAAAACTATCAATTTTCAACAAAATAATTAAATTCTCAACCAAAGAGATGAATATTTAACTAATAAAATAAATTTTCAGCAAACTATAGTTCAATTTTGTACTAAATAGTTAAATTTCCGACCAAGGGGGTGAATGTCTACCAAAAGAGACGCATTTTTAACCAAATACATGAATTTTCAACTAAAAACGTTCGAATTTTCGACCAAAAATGGAATAGTTAAATATTCATATAAAAAACTTGAATTTTTAACTAAAAACTATCAGTTTTCTGAAAAAATAGTATAATTAAATTTTTATTTAGAGAAATTAATTTGAACAAAAAAAAATTTAATAAAATAGTTAGATATTCGAGCATTAAAATCAATTTTCAAGGAAAAGTGTAATAGTTCATTTTTCACCCAAAAACGATCAATTTTTAGGTAAAAATAAAATAATTAAATTGTCAGTTAAAATAAGTAATATTCAGCAACAAAAAAAACTAATATAAAACTGTTTATAAAAAAAAACTATTTTTGATTAAATATCTGGCACTGAGGAGGGCCCCTATCCAAGATAATCTATTTTCCAACAAAAATGGAAAAGTTTATTTTTCAATACAAAAATAATTTTCTACCAAAAAGAGATGAAATTTCAACAAAATACATTAATTTTCAGACAAATATTAAAAGTTTCAAATGAAAATAAATCAATTTTAAATAAAAAATGGAAAAGTTTAATTTTCAGTGAAAAAAAAAATTAATTTTCAACAAAAAAAGGATTTTTCAACCAAATTGTAGAATTCCTTAACAAAAACGACGAATTTTTCAGGAGACAGTTGAATTTTTTGCCCAACAAAATATATAAATTTTCAACAAATAAATTAATTTTTTAATAAAATATTAACATTTTTAACCAAAAAGACGAATTTTCAACGAATAAATTAATTTTCTATCCAAAAAAGACGAATTTTCAACAAAATACATAAATTTTCAAACAATTAGTTAAAGTTTCAATTGGAAAAGACCAATTTTCAAACAAAAAAAATAATTTTCAACAAATTAGTTGAATTTTTTAACCAAAAAAATAAATTTTTAACAAAATAGTTAAATTTTAAACCAAAAAGATGAACCTTCAACCAAAAAAAAGAATCTTGCAACAAATTAAATTAACTAAAAAAAATTTAAGTAAATATTAAAAAATTAATTGAAAGTATTAAATAATAATATTAAATAATTGAAACAATTATATTAAATAATAAATTTAAAAATCAATAAATTAAATTAACAAAAATGATGAATCTTCAACAATGAAAAATGATTTTTTTTAACAAAGTGGTGGATTTTCATCAACAACCAAAAAATTAAATTTCTATTAAAACAGATGAACTTTTAAATCAACAGTTCAATTTTTAATAAAAATGGATTACTTTTTAATAACAATTTTTTCGTAAAAAAAGTATGAAAATGGATCATATGATTTTAAAATTTGTTTCTACTTAGAAAATTTTACAATAAACAAATTATTTGGGAAAACAACTTTTTAAAAAAAAAATGAACTTTTGTCATTTTTGTTTTTTTAATAGGCTAAGCAGGATGCTGAAGATGATAATAGTATATTTATATTTGAAATACCTCTATTCTAATTATGTAATTACTTTTAATTTTTGTGATGTTGTGAAATGAGTATCAGAATTCAATTTTCAAAATATGACACATATGTTTCAAGTTTTTCTGGAATTAGTTCAAAATGTTATTAATAAATCGAATTTTCAAAAATGAAAGTTTAAATTTGGAAAAAATTTAAAATAAAAATTATTTGAATTCTTTGATGAAAAGAATTGTTCACTGCTTTTTATGTTGTGAACTGATTAACTAATTATTATTTGAATCGTTTTGTTCAAAATATTAAATCACATAGAATTTGTAAGTTTCCAAGTTTTTTTTTACGTCCAGGAATAGCAAATAAGAAAAATTTTCTCATAGAAAGTTGAATTTTAATTTTTTTTCAATTGAGTAACATAAAATGATTATCCACTTAAATTTGAGGTAGTTAAATATTAACTAGGATTTCCATGATAAAAGTATATTTGGATTTAAAATACCTCTATTTCAATTATATAATCGCTTTAAGTATGTGCGATGTGTAAACCACGTGGTATCCTAGACTTAATACACATTTTTATATAAAGTTGTTTTTAATTTCATCGCTTCGGAAATTTTAGAGACGTACGTGGCTCTTTTATTTACAAAAGCAATAAACCGGCAAAATTGTGTTTAGTGAAATATCAGTTTGTAAGGGTTTCATCTGTTTCCTTCAAACTTTGTACATGGCATGGATAAAATTTTATCTCACAATATGCAAACTTGACAAATTATATCGTTTCGTAAATAAAAGTTCCACGTACCCTACAAAGCTTTGGAATTAACGAGAAAAAACATTATATGAAAACGTGTATCTCTTTGATTTTTTTAATTGACATTGTATGATTGAAACCCGAAAAAGCTTTAAATTTAAATTTATCATCATGAATGATCGTGAAAGTATTAAATCTATTATATATATATACTTTTTAATCATGAGGCTTATTTTACATATTCTAAGCATTTTATTGTTTCAAGAAAAAACTACATTTCCGCAAAGTTATGAGTATTTGAAACTTTGGGATTGTTTAAAAGAAACGTAAATTTTTTATCATTATACCTTTACAACTTATGACCTAATCAAGACATTTGATTATTACATCTAGAAGGACGGCATGCCATGAGTCTTATGCGGGTAAAATCATTTTTGTGGCAACGAGAGTTTTTTGTTTTCCAATTTTTGCGTTTTTTAAGAAAGAACGAAAGATTCGACAAAATGTGAAATAAAAACGTTGTTCAACAAAATAGTTTAACTTTTAAATAAATAATTCAATTTTCAAGCTAGAAAGATAATTGCTTCAGACATCTTTAAATATTTAATAAAAAATGTCATTATTTACCACGAAAGATTACTTTTTATGCGATAAAAAGGAATTTTCACTCTAAATCATGAAATTGTAACAAACAGGTGAATTTTTGACTAAAAAAGATGGCCTTAACAAAATAGATGATTTTTTCAACATACAAAGATGTATTCCCAACCAAAAGCAGTTGAATTTTGAACAAAAAAGTTCATTTTGAACTAAGAATGATGACTTTTCTACCATAAAAGGTTAATTTTCTACCAAAAGACAAATCTTCACTCCGAAGGTAAGTTTCGGAAATTGATTAAAATTGGTTTAAATCGATTGTTAGATAATACACAGCTGTTAGACTTTAGCCAGATAATGTCTTATTCGAGGAATCCATGTAGTTTAAAAAATTTATCAAATACAAGGAATTCCGAGAATTCTAGGCATTCAGGCAATTCAAGGCATTCAGAAAATGCAAGGAATTCAACGAATTCAACGAATTCAGAGAATTGAAGGAATTCAGAGAATTGAAGGAATTTATGTAAATCAAAGAATTTAGGAAATTCAGGGCATTTAGAGAAAAACCGGAATTCAGGAAATTCATAGTATTCAAAGAATTCATACATTCCAGGGAACTCATACATTTCAAGGAATTCTGAAAATTCGCAGTATTCAGACAATTTAAGGAATTTCAAAATATCAAGAAATTCAGAGAGCTGAGGGCATTTGGAGAATATGAGGAATACAGATAATTCCAGAAATTGGAGGAATCCTGGGAATGGATTTGAAACTTTCCCGTGAATCTTAGGAATATGTTTTTTTATTATTATTTTCATGCCCTGCAAAATTGAGCTTACCTAAAAATTCAAAAGTTCAAATTATTCTTTCAAAATTAAAACTAAACCATTTAAAATTTTCCCAGAAAGCTTGAAAAAAATTTAATCTCAAAATATTTCAAAATTATTAAGAAATTATTTTATTTTAATAATAAGATTTCCCATAATTTAATTTTACTTATCTCTTTGAAAATGTACAGAGTTTTGAAATTATAGTGTGGTGGAAAAATGTTAAGAACATAATTATTTTCCAATATTAAACAATCATTTACAATTCAAATGTTATCTTCTATTAATAATGTTGAGATACATTTAGAAATACATTTTATGATGAAAAAAAAAACTATTTATTTGGAAATTTTGATATACAAAATTGATGGACCAGAGAATTCATAAATCTTTAATAATAGATAATCAACGTGAAAACAGTCACTAAAAGTTATATTCAACAAGTGTCGCAACCAATCAGGTTTTCGACAACAATGTGTTCGATATTTTCGGGATATTTAGTAACATCGATTTTTTATGCAACTAAAAATGTTACGTACTCGAGTCGGAAATACCCCTTCCACATAACAGACCGTAATGAAACAAGAACCCTCTCTTCCCTTTTAATGTTACGTAGTATGTCATAATCTATTTTAAGTGTTGAAAGTCTTTATTTTTTTATTTGAAAACCGACAAACAATGTACATTCGAACCAAACAGTTATAATTTTTCCAATTCTAATAATTATTACAACTGAAACGCTTTCTACTTGAAATATTTCATCCTAGCTTGAAGTGAAATTACCAAATTTTAATTTACACTTATAAAATGTAATGCCTCACATTCGAGAAGAGAATAATAATTCCGTATTTTAAGAGAAGGGAAAAACGTTTATAAAAATTGAAATTTGATGATGTAAAAATGAAAATATTTACACGCCTACATTCGACAATGTGAAATCTGATTGAACATATACATCCGGAATCATTATCAGCAATTGAGAGTATGATATGAAGGCATCTTAATTGATTTAATGTTTTTGAACATCAAAGCAGAGGCTACAAAGTTATAATTTCAATATTAACTGCAGAAAGTTAATTCCATTCGATTGCAATAGAAAATATTCATTAAATAGAATGCTTTCCGAAATGCAATGTTTGAATATTTTTAACTATTCAAATGAATTTCTTAACATATTTACGACATTAGATTCCATTTTGAATTCGTCAACTTTGATTAAAGTTAACGTTTTGACGTACATTTTTAAAGATTTTTTAAAGTTACCTGATTCGGAACATTAGTTCCACTTTAATTTCCTGCGATAGAGTCATCATCCTCCCTTAAAGGTGGGACTACAAACGAACCATATTAACTTAATGACGTAGTGGTTTCAAAAGTATTAATCTGAAGAGGCAGTCCTGAATGTTGTCCAACTAAATCGTCCTCGTCTCTCTTGGCAATTTGTCCCTAAAATGTATGAAATAATATTATATCCTTAGGGAGTCATCGTGGCTCAGATGGTATAGTGATTGAAAAAGCAAGACCAGATCGCGGTACAGATATAATATACATTAGATATAATAGTGTTAAACATAATGTAGAAAAGTGCAAACTTTGGACAAAATCGAGTGCGAAGCACGAGGTGCGTGACAATAATGTGTTTGTTAAAGCCGAACGAGCTTTGAAAAAAGAGAATTCACAATCATCAAATTACAGTTGTTAACGCTTTGACTTCTAATTTTAAAAGGTTTGTGCACAAATGTGTGGAAAATACAAAGACCAAGCGCGTAGCGCGAGGTAAATACATCATCGAGCGCGAAGCGCGAGAGCCAACAGCCGCGCGCCCTAGGTGCGCTCAAACTTGCGAGCGAAGCGAGCCGCGCGCGTGGCGCGCAATGAGAATGTGCCCGCGCAGCGGGCATATTTTTTTATTGTAAATTAATTTTTTTTACTGAAAATTGGACTATTCCATTTTTAGATGAAAATTGAACTAGTTGGTTTAAAATTCAACTACTTGGTAGACATGTCAACTCTTTTGCTAAAATTTTATTTTTTGTTTAGAGATTTATAATTTTAATTAAAAATGTATCTCTTTGGTTGAAAATTTAATTATTTTGTTGAACATTTTTTTTTTAATCAATTTTTTTTACTAAATATTTAAATATTTTGTTAAAAATTATTTTTATATAACATTCATTTTTAAAACTAAGAATATAAATAATCCAGTTGAGTATTCTATAATTTTAGTTGAAAATTTATCTCTTTAGTTCAAAATGATATTTTTTTACTGGAAATTTAAATATTTCGTTGAAAGTTTTTTCTTCTTAATTAATTTTTACCACTAAAAATTCTATTTTTTTAGTTGAAAATATATGTCTCTTTTGTCAAAAATTCATTTTTTTTTTGTTTGAAAATTCGTCATTTTAATTTCAATGAAAGTTCATCTCTTTGGTTGAAAATTTCATTTAAACAATTTTTTTTTCTTGTAAATTAATTTTTTTAATTGAAATGTTAACTATTGAATGTTTGTTTGTAAATTTGTATTTTTTAGTTGAAAATGCATGTATTTGGTAGAAAATTCATTTTTTTTTTGGTTGAAGATTCATCATTTTAAATAAAAATGTACCTTTGGTTGAAAATTTTAATATTTTACGGAAAATTAATTTTTTCTTTGTTTTTCAAAATTAATGTTTTCAACTGAAAACTTAACTATTCAATTGTTAGTTGAAACTTTAACTATTTTGTCAAGAAAAAAATATTTTGATTGAACATTCATGATTTTAATTGAAGATTCATCTCCTTGTTTAAAAATTTAACTTTTTCAAATTCGTTTTTTTTTTGACGAAAATTAATTTTTACAATTGAACCTTCAGCTAATTCAGTTGAATATTCTATCATTTTAGTTGAAAATTCATCTCTTTAGTACAAAATGATTTTTTTTACTACAAATTTAACTATTTTGTTAAAAGTTTTTTTTTAATTAATTTTTACAACTAAAAATTCTATCTTTTTAGTTGAAAATGTTTGTCTCTATAGACAAAAATTAATTTTTTTTGTTGAAGATTCGTCATTTTAATTTTAATGGAAATTCATCTCTTTGGTATACTTTCAGGGGGGGGGGGCTTTAACTCAGAGTATTATTTCACGCATGTAAAATATAAATGTAAATCATAATTTTTTGATGATTTTGAAGAAATAAAAATTAGTGATTTTATTTTGCAAGTTTATTATTATTTATTATTAATTATATTATATATATATATATAACATATATTTTTCAGGAAACTTTCCCTTTTCCTCGTTTTTTCTCTTAAATTCGAATTGAATTATTAAATCCCAATACAAAAATCCAACTATTTTTCTTTGAAAGGTAATTATTTCTAACTGAAAAGTATACTATTGTATTTTTCGCTCAGCATTATTCTATTTTAGTTAAAAATTCTACGATTTGGTTGAAGATTTAACTATCTTCTTGAATTTTTTTCAAGTTGAAAATTAATTCTCTTGACTAGAAATGTAACTTATCCACCTTTGACTAAAAATTGATAGTTTTTAGTTGAAAATTCAACTATTAAATTTTTTAATTAAGAAATCATCTTTCTTGGTTGAAAAATCAATTACTTCGTTGAAACTTGAACTATTTTGTCAAAAATTAATTTTATTGAATGAACATTGAAATATTTTATGAAAAAATTATTTGTTTTGTTTTGCTTAAAATTGATTTCTAGATGAAAATCGACATATTTTATTATTGGTTGAAAATTGATCGTTTCAAGTTGAAAATTCGACTATTAAATTTGTTATCGAGTATTCATCTTATTGGGTTGAAATTTCAATTACTCGCTTGAAAAATTAGTGGTTTTTTTAATTTAACAATTTCATTATTGGTTAAAAATTGATCGTTCTTAGTTGTAAAATCAACTATTTGGTTGAAAATTAACTTTTTTGTTAAAAATTCATATTTTTGGTTAGAAAACTTTTTTTCTCTATTGACTGAAAAATATTTTTTCCGTAATTTTGTGGAAAATGTATCTTTTTTTAGTGGAAAATTTAACTACTTGACTGAAAGTTGTACTGCTTTGTTGAAAATTCAGTTTTCTGATTAAAGGTTCTAGATTTTAGTTAAAAATCGTGCTGAAAATTTAATTATTTTCCTGAATATTCTTTTTTCTGTGTTAAAAATTCATTTTTCTAACTGAAAATTAACTGCTTTATTTTTGGTGAAAATTTATATTTCTTTGATAAAATTTCGTGTATTGTGTTGAATTTTTTTTTCAGAGAATTATGATTTTTTGCTTGAAAATTCATGTTTTTGTTTGAAAATTCAACTACTTCGTTGCAAATTCATCTCTTTGGTTCAAAATGTAACTATTTTACTAAAACTTGTTTTTATTTTGGTAAAATTTTTTTTTCAAATTGAAATTGTAACTATACCATTTTCGGTTGAAAATTCGTATTTTTCTATAGAAAATTACATTTGGTGGTTCAAAATTCATGTTTTTGGTTGAAAAGTGAACCATTTTGTTGAAAATTGATTTTTGTAGGTTGACTTCAAGTATTTTTTAATTAAAATTTAAATTGGCTGTGGTTGAAATACCAACTATTACATTTTTTGTTAAGAATCCATCTCTTTTGCTTAAAAATGATTCTACTTTGGAGAAAATTCAACAATTTATAGAAGAAGATAGCTATAGACAATAATAATTTGTTTAAACAATTATTTTTGCTATATTAAATTAAATATTAACTCACTCCATGTGAAAAGTGAACAAGAAGTTGAAAATTTAAAAAAAAACCGCAAATTCTAGCATTATTCAAAGATAATATTATTAAAAATAATAATAAATTGTTGAGACAATTATGTTTGTTAACATTAATGAACTATGACCTCTATCTAGTTGAAAATTTGACAAAAAGTGGAAAATTTTTTAAAGATCCGCGACTTTCTATCTCCGTTCTAAGAGAAAATTGCTAAAAACATAATAAATTGTTTAAAAACAATTTATGTAAACATCTTATTATCCGTATAAAGTATTATTTTATGTATCAGAAACAATTTGCATCAAAACAACCCCAAAAAGAATCATAATTAGCCCCAAAAATTCGCAAAACTTATTTTTTCACTTATGGTGTTTTTTTGGGACCCTATAAAACAGACCTATGGGGGGTGATATTTAAAAAGTGATATTTTATTTATATTATTTGGCTAATTTTGAAGAGAAACGTTGAGTTTCAACTCAATTCAGCTAAAATGTAGGAATCTGAATAAAATTTATCAAAACTTATTTTTTTCTTATGGGAAATACGTGTTAAACTTCATGGGTTTTGCAACACCTCTAAATAACATTTTTTTTTAAATAGATTTATTTTTGTGTAATAATAATAATTAATTAAATAATAGGTTATAAGTTCTAAAACAAAAAAATACTGAATAATTCGCGGCATAGTGTAAGAGATTAAAAGAAAAACAAGATTTTTCTCCACCTTTCCTATGAAGAAGCACAAATGAAAGATTAATAATTGTTTAAATAATTGCAAAAATGTCTTCCACAATAAATATCACTCCTAACATTCATTAACTGCATAATTAATTCCATAAAATAGCAACTTTTTAGTATTAACAGGGGAAAAACATTGTTTAAACAAATAAAATTTTTTTAAATGATTGTTAACTGACCTTTATACAAAATATCAGTCTTATTATATTCATTTTCTGCGTTATTGCTTCCAGAAAGTAGTAACATTTTAACATTTATAGGGGAAAACTAAAAGTTTAAATAAATGCTAAATATCGTTCAAAAAATATATTAATATCAAAATTTGTTAATTGTATCATTAATTGCAAGAGAAAATAAATTTTTACGAGTAACAGGGGAAAAATTGTTTTAAAAAATGTGTTAAGTTTGAATAATTACTAAATATGTTAAGTTAGAAATATTATTTTTTAGAATTCATTAACTGTATCTTTTATAAATAAACAAAACTTATTTAAATAAATGATCATTGTTCAAACAATTAAAAAAAATTATATTTTTGATCAGAATCAAAAGAACAGAACAGTTACTGAAAGTAACAGTGATTGAAAGAAATTATATTTATAAATATTTAATTAACTGAAAAATGAATTTAAAAAAGTGCAGGCGCTGAGGATCGAAAACGCAACCTACCGGTTATGAAGTCGAAGCGCTGCTACCTGAGCTATCGGAAAATTAGGTATGGCCTTTGGCGAATATTTCAAACTCGAGTCTCGACTCTTCAAAGACCCTCTAGTTATTGTCGTCCACCCGCCCATACCGGAGGAGGTCGGGGCATTTTGGAGAGACGTACGAACAACGCGACCGTCTTCCTTTTGTTTAAATAAAGACGAGAACAAAATCGATGTGAATTTGAAATGGACACAACGACATAAACAAAAGAAGAACGGCTTATGTAATATATGGACGATCCCAAAGGCTTTTGATTCAACCTCCCATAGACTTATCATCTGTCTGTTGGTAAGCTTAAAGGTTCATCCACAAATCGTGAGGTGCATAGAGATATTAACGCCGCTTTGGAAAACCAGATCCACTATCTCATCTGGAAAACATCGTGTGATCACTAACAGTGTCACTTTTCAGAGAGATGTGTTTGAGGGCGACACCATGAGTCCTTTCCTCTTTTGCCTCACAATATTGCCACTATCTCTCGCAATTCGCCATTCCGAAGGGTACCTCTTAGGCAAAACTGGAAATCGAAAACATAAGGTCACTCATGTAGTTTGCATGGATGATCTTAAGATCTATGCTAAAAATCAAGAGAAACCACATCTAGCTCTAGACATTGTCAAAAAGTACACTCAAGAGATTGAAATGGAGTGGTTGCATGGACGAAGGACGAGCTCAGATCCCTGGATATCAGGTCCAGAAAGGTTTTGCACAGAATAAAAGCATGCACCTTGAATTTTCTGTTCCGCGACTTTACATCTCACGCCGTCAGGGTGGTCGCGGAATACTGAATCTTGAATGCCATCACAACAGGATTTTTCTAGGTACAGCACATACAGTCGCGAATGGGCAAGACCATCTTCTTAAAACTGTCAGGAAACACGAAAAAGTGGGCAAAGGGGCCTTTCTGTACAAAGCAGCGGAGGAGGCTGCTGAAACACTCGGCCTCGACTTCAATATCAGGGGTGAGCAAAATGCATCAGATCTTATCCATCTCGAGTACTCACTCCTGAAGGCCCGGATTAAGGAAGCACAGGAGAAAACTTCTGCGAACAGCTCCTCAACAAGAAAATGCACGACATCTTCCACATAAATGTGGAGGATCTGTCGATGTCTTACTCTTACGGCATTAGCCCAAATGCTGCTCCGCTAAACCCTCCTTGGGAAATAGAGACAAGTGTCGAAAATGAGAAGTATCGCATATACTGGAAGTTTATATTCTCGATAATTGTCTCTGTTGCGCACTCGAGACCTGACTTGGTTCTTCTTGACTTCGAGAAACGAACCATGTTCGTTATCGAATTTTCAGCACCGTCTGAAAAAAACGACATAGTCAAGGAGAATGAAAGGAAAGGGAGGTATATAAGGTACCTTATAAGGGAGTTGCGACGGTTATACCCGGAATATTCTGTGAAGTTAATCTTCGTGATCATCGGCGCTCTTAGAAATGCCATGGTTTCACTGGTTAATAGCATGAAAACCATCCCTGCGTGTAAACAAAATGCTGAGAGACTTGCGGGGAAAATGCAGAAGGCAGTCGTCCTTGGGTCGCTTTGTGTCCTCAGTATGCGCGATACTTTTGCCGGATCATCTTATTGAGTTCGTCGCAGACTGTTATTTTGTTGAAAAATCGTCTTTTTTGGTAGAATATTATTTCTTTTGTTTGGAAATTGATTTCTCTTGCTGAAAATTGAACTATTTTGGTAAAAATTAGATTTTTTTTTTGTTAAACATTAATTTTTTAAACTGGAAACTTAATTATAATATGCTAAACATTTTAGTTAAGAAGTGTATTTTTTTAGTGAATATTCATCTTTTTGATATAAAATTATTCTTTTTCTTTGTAAATTCATCTTTTTGGTTGAAAATTAATTTTGTTGATAATTCAACTATTTTTGTAAAAATTAAATTCTTTTTTTGTTAAAAATTAGTGTTTTAAACTGGAAACTTAAGTATAATGTGCTAAAATTTTTAGTTAAAAAGTGTATTTTTTTCATGAATATTCATATTTTTTATATAAAATTACTCTTCTTGTTTGAATTATCTTTTTTAGTTGGCAAATGAACCGTTTGGTTCAAATTTTTTAAATTGAAAATTCATCTTTTTGGTTAAAAACTCATTTGTTTGGTTGAAAATTTAAATATTTTGTTGAAACTTCGTTTTTTTTTTTGTTTGAAAATTATTTGTATACTGAAAATTCAACTATTCCACTTTTAGTTAAAAATGAAAAAAATGTACTTGTAAATTTAACTGTGTGGTTGAATATTAATGTATTTTGTTGAAAATTCGTCTTTTTTTGGTAGAATAATATTTCTTTTGTTGAAAATTAAACTATTTTGTTGAAAATCCGATTTTGTTTGGTTGAAAATTAATTTTGTTTTCGTTGATAATTCAACTATTTTGGAAAAAATTAGATTTGTTTCTTGAAAATTTATCTTTTTTAGTTGGCAAATAAACCTTTTGGTTTAAAATTCATGTATTTTATTGAAAATTCGCCTCTCTCCGTTGAAAATTAATCGTTTTGGTTGTAAAATGATTTCTTTGGTTGAAAATTTAACTATT
Organism: Andricus grossulariae; assembly: GCA_011634705.1. Lineage (NCBI taxonomy): Eukaryota > Metazoa > Arthropoda > Insecta > Hymenoptera > Cynipidae > Andricus > Andricus grossulariae. Next base: position 167,222,648 of record JAABKJ010075445.1, on the reverse strand, counting down.
TTTTTGAAAATTAATTTTTCTTTTGCTTGAAAATTTATCTTTTTCAGTTGAAAATGTATTTCTTTGGTTGAAAATTCATTTCTATGGTTGAAAATTGAACTATTTTGCTGATGTTTTTTTTTTGTTAAAAATTAATTTTTTAAACTGGAAACTTAAGTATAATATGCCAAAATTTTCAGTTGAAAAACTTTTTTTTAGTTTAAAATTTACCGATTTTATTGCAAAAAATTGTTTGAAAATTAATTTTTTTAACTATACCATTTTTGGCTGAAACTTTTACTACTTTGTTAAACATTCGTTATTCTTTTTTTTTTTTTCAAGTAATTTTTTTCAGTCAAAAATTCGCCTTTTTGATTTAAAAATCCGACTTTTTGGTAGTTAATTATTTAAATGAAAATTCATTTTTTTGGTTGAAAATGTAAATATTTTGTTGAAAATTCGCTTTTTTTGTTTGGAAATTATTTGTATACTGAAAATTCAACTATTCCACTTTTAGTTAAAAATTAAAAAAAAAATGGTAAATTTAACTGTGTGGTTGAATGTTCATGTATTTTGTTGAAAAATCGTCTTTTTTGGTAGAATATTATTTCTTTTGTTTGGAAATTGATTTCTCTTGCTGAAAATTAGTTAATTGAATGATTAATTATAAACCAAATAGTCGAATTTTCAACCCAAAAAGATTAAATTCAACAAAATAATTCAATTTTCAACCAAAAAGATGAATTCTTAACAAAATACATAATTTTTTAACTAACTAGTTGAATTTTTAACCAAGAAAATTAATTTTCTACCAAAGAAGATTATTTCTTAACAAAATACATCAATTTTGAACTAAATAGTTGAATTTTCAATCAAGGATATTAATTTTCTACCAGAAAACTTTCAAAATATTGACTTTTTCAGTCAATGGAAGATGTAGGGGAAACCGGCCTACAGTTGATAATCATTAATTAAAAATACTAATATATGTAAAATAATTAATTAAATTTAATAATTAACTAAGAGAAATAGTTATATTGAACCAAAAAAGATGAATTTCTCACCAAATAGTTGAATCATCAATCAAAACAAATTCATTGTTCAGCAAAAATTCATATTTGCAACACAGTAATTAAATTTTTAACAAAATAGTTCAATCTTCAACGAAAAAAAATTTTAATTTTACATAAAAAACAGTTAATTTTAACCAAAGAGAAAATTTCCACAAAATAGTTGAATTCTTAACCAAAACAGATTCATTTTCTACCCAGAAAGATGAATTTTCAAAATAAAATAATTAAATTTTCGACAAAATGGTTGAATCTTCAACAAGAAAAAATAAATTTTTAACAAACTACTTTCACTTTCAACTAAGTAATTAAATTTTCAACCAAGAAGATTAATTTTCTACCATAGGACGAATTTTCAAGAAAATACATTCATTTTTAGTCAAATAGTTGAATTTTCAACCTACATAGATGAATTTTTAACGAAATAGTAAAATATTCAACAACAAAAAAACTTAGCCAAAAAACCAATAATTCTCAACCAAGCAGTCGAATTTTCAACTAAAAAAATTTTTTTCAACAAAATAGTTGAATACTAAACAAAAACAAATTAATTTTTAACAAAGTAGTTTAAGTTTCAATTAATTAATTGAATTTTCAATGAAATAGTTGAATTTTCATTTAAAAAAATTAATGTTCAACAAAAAACGAAACAAAAAAGGCGAATTTTCAACTAAATACAAAAATTATTAATAAGATAGATACATTTTTAACCAAAGGAATTAATTTTCTACCAAAATAGACGAATTTTTAACAAAATACATGAATTTCAACCAAAAACTGAATAGTTGAGTTTTTAGCGGAAAAAATTTATTTTCAATTTTGAAATAATTTTAATTGTTTTTTTTTAATTAAATAAAAAAAATGCAATTTAAAAAAATTATGTTAAATCAAACAGAGAAGAATATTAAACAAAACAGTTCAATTTTCAGTTTAAAAAATTAATTTTCAACCAAACAAAAACTAATTTAAAACAAAATAGTTACATTTTCAACCAAAGAGATAAATTCCAGTTAAAATTATAAATCTTCAACCAAAAAAAATTCTAATATTAAAAAAAAAACAGGTGAACTGAAACAAAAATATGAATGTTCAATCAAATATAAATTTTCAACTGAGATAGATTTTTCACTCAAAAGATAAAAAAAAATAACTTTTCTTAAATAAATGCGAATACAAATTTTCCTTACTTATCCACTTTTTATTTTCCTTACTTTTCCACTTTTTATTTTCCTCACTTTTCCACTTTTTATTATTCTTACTTCCCCTTTATGAATTTCCCCTCACTTTCAATACTTCCCGTTCCTTCATTTCCCTTTCTCTTACTTTCCCTAGTTCACTACCCTTATTTCTCCTGCTTCGTCTCCACTACTTATTAGCCAATTTCCTTCACTCCTCCTGCCTTTATTAGCTCTTACTTCCCCTTCCCCTGCCTACTGATTTCAAATGATTTTCTCCTATAATTTAACCCCCACTACCCCTCGTTTCCGCTCACCTTCTCTACCACTCACTCCTACCTTTCCCCTACCTTTCTCTACTCCTCGCTTCTAATATTTAAATATTTCCCTACTGCCCCTTCGCTCACTTGCCCTCATTTCTCTTACTTTTCCTCTTCATTTTCCTCACTTCCTCTCCATTCTCCTTACTTCCTCTCCATGAATTTTCCCTCACTTTCCATACTTTCCCTTCCTTCATTTTCACTTTCCTTACTTTCCCTGCTTCCCTACCGTCATTTCCCCTGCTCTCCCTCCCCTACTCTTTAGCTAAGTTCCCTTACCCTCCTTTAATTTTTTTGCCCAAACTTCCCCTTCCAACTTATTTTCAATGTTTTTCTTCCATAACTTAACCTTACCAGCCCTCATTTTCTCTATTTCTTTTATTACTTAATTCCACATTTTCACTCACTTCCTCTACTTCTCATTCTTAATTTTTCCTACTGCCCTTTCCATTACTTCTCCTCATTTCCCTTACTTTTTCTGTTTTCATTTTCCTTACTTCCCCGCCCTGAATTTTTCCTATCTTTTCTTGATAACCCTCCCTTAATTTCCCCTTCACGCGCTTCCCTTACTTCCTTACACACATTTCCCCCACTCGCCATCCCCTTTTCTTCAGGTAACTTCCCTCACACCTCCTGCCTTTATTTGCCCACACTTACCCTTCCCACGAATTTTTTTTGCTTTCCTCACACAACTTAACCTCACCACCCCTCGTTTCCCTTCATTTATTTTATTACCCATTTCCACATTTTCCGTCACTTCCTCTACTTCCGATTCTTAATTTTACCTACTGCCCCTTCCCTTACTTCTCATAATTTCCCTTACTCTTCTTATTTTCATTTTTCTTACTTCCCCGGACTGAATTTCCCCTCAGGTTCCCTAATAATTCTCCCTTAATTACCCCTCCACTCGCTGTCCTTACTTCCCTCAACTCATTTCCCCTACTTCCCCTCCCGTACTTTTTAGGTAACTTCCCTCACAACTCCTGCCTTTATTCGCCCACACTTCCCTTTCCAACTTACTTTTTTTTGTTTTCTTCCCATAACCTAATCTCACCACGCCTCATTTTCATTCATTTCTTTTATTACCTATTCGCACATTTTGCCTCATTGCCTCTACTCCTCACTCTTAATTTTTCCTACTGCCCCTTCAATTACTTCTCCTCATTTCCCCTACTTTTCCTGTTTTCATTTTCCTCACTTCTCCCCCCCCCCCTCTTTCCCTGATTCACAATTGTCTCCTAATGTCACTACTTCTTTACTTTTCTTAAAAAAATATTTTTCAACTTATTTGTTAATTGGCTAGAAGTTGTCTCAATGGCTAATTAGGACTTGTCCAAAATGTTGGATTTTTAAGCCAAAAAATGAGCTTTTAACGAAACAGCTGAATTTGCAACCAGATAGTTAAATTTTAAATGAAACAGACGAATTATCAACAAACTACATAAATTTTCCACAAAAAAGTTGAATTTTCTACCAAATTGTTGAATTTTGAAACCCAGGCCTCGGACTCACCATACTATTAACACTATTTTACTCTTTTTTTGAACTATTACACTATTTTACTACTATTTCACTACTATTTCGAAAAAAACATCACACTAAATACACTATTTTCTCACAATTGTCTCCTAATACCACTACTTCTTTACTTTTCTTAAAAAAATATTTTTCAACTTGTTTGCTAATTGGCTATAAACAGCTGAATTTGCAACCAGATAGTTTAATTTTTAAGCAACAAGACGAATTCTCAACAAATGACATAAATTTTCCACAAAACAGTTGAATTTTCTACCAGATTGTTGAATTTTCAAGCCAAACAGACAAATTCTGTACAAAAAAGTTAAATTCTCTACAAAAAAGTTAAATTCTCTACAAAAAAGTTAAATTTTCATCAAAAAATGTAATAGTTGATATTTAAATCGAAAAATATTTAAATTTTAAATTAAAAACAGTTGAATAGAACCAAAAAAGACGAATTTTTCAAAAAATATTTAAATCCTTAACTAAAGCAGATTAATTTTAATTACATTTTCAAACAAAAGAATTAATCTTTTACCAAAAAATACTGATTGTTAACAAAATACGTATAGTTAAATTTTAAATCAAGAGGATTAATTATGTACTAAAAACAAGAATTTTCAACCATATTGTTGAATTTTCTCAAAGACAGTTGAATTTTCAAGCTGAAAATATGAATTTTCAACAAAAAAGTTCATTTTTAACCAAAATGGATTAATTTTTAACCAGACAGTTGCATTTATAACAAAGTAATTAAATTTTTAGTTAAAAAATGTTATTTTCAACTAAAATTACGAATTTGCAAACAAAAAAACGAACTTTTAAGTAAATATTTCAACTTTGAACCATGGAGTTGAAGTTTCAACCTAAAAATATTTTAATTAAAAATCAAAAGCAGTTATATATTTTGCCAAAAAATTGATTTTGTATCCAAACAGATCGAATTTTCTACAAAAGAGTTAAATTATCTACAAAATAGTTGAATTTTCTCCAAAAAATGTAATAGTTGATATTTAAACCGAAAAAAAATTAAAATTTTTAATTAAAAACAGTTGAATGCAACCAAAAAAGACGAATTTTTCAAAAAATATTCGAATCCTTAACTAAAACAGATTAATTTTCAACCGTACATTTACATTTTCAAACAAAAAAATGAATTTTCCATCAAAAAATACTAATTGTTAACAAAATACATATAGTTAAATTTAAAATCAAGAGGATTATTTGTGTACTAAAAACACGAATTTTTGACAAAATACATGAATTTTCAACCAAATTATAACGTTAAAATCTGAAAATTCTAAAATTGTGAACTGATTCCGAATCGTCTTGTAAAATCAATTATTATTAACTTTTTATTCCTGAAAGTACGGCTCAATTTTTAAAATCATTAATTAATTTATATTCACAGTTGATCAACAACAAATATTTTTTATCCAAAATCTTCGATTTTAAACGTTTCTGATTTTATTTTGTTTAATTCTTTAAAATTTTATTTTAAAATTCTTTTAATTAAAATGTACGCTTAAAAATTGAAATTTAAAATGAAAATTTTTAAAGTGAAAGATTTTTGAATTACGCATTCTAAACTGAATGATATCATAATTGAAAAAGGTGAAAATTTAACTAATTATTTGAAAAACGGTTGAAATAAAAGTTGGGCAGATTTTTTTCAGGATAAATTAATAAGAATTTTAAATTAATTTAAATGAATTGCAAAATCTTCGAAAATCTGATAAAATCCCTGGGAATATTTTGAAATATGTATCCTAAAACCTTATTGCTCATGTAAAATCGTTCCATATCTTCCGACATTTTAAGAAATTCTTTACAACCGCGTGCAAATTTTTTCAAATCCCTTAAAAGCATTAAAATTCTTGGAAATCCCTTGAAATTTTGTTAAATACATATTTCCGATCCATTACAATCCCTTCAAATTAATGAAGTCAATCAAAAATTCCTTGGAATCTTTTGATGCACTTGAAAATTCCTCGGAATTTTTAAAAATACCCTACAATCTTCAAAATTCTTTGAAATCCTTTCAAATTATTGAAATTAATTTAAAATATCCTGTAAATAAATTTTTCGAAATCCATTACAATATTATAAAATCCCGTGAAATTACATAAAGTCCGATGACTGACGATATTTCCGGAAATGCTGGAAAATTTATTAGAATACCTTGAGAGCTTTTAAAATTTCCTAAAATTATTGAATTCTTGTAAATACTATAAAATCCCTAGAAATCTTTTAAAATAAATAAAATTTTATAGATCTTATAAAATCGTTTCATATTTTCTGGAATTCTAGGAAATTCTTTTAAACACCATGACTTTTTTTTAATCCCTTTGAAATTCCTTGAAAAAGTTGAAATCTCTTAAAATTGCAATCGAATTTTTTTAAATACCGTACAATATTTCAAATCTTTTTTAAATTTCTTGAAAATTCCTTGAAATTTTTTAAAATACCTTAAAATCCCTTGTAATTCCTTCAAATTATTGAAATCTATTAAAAAATAATTCGAATCTTTTAAAATACCCTGAAATATTCCAAATACTTTAAAACTTTTTGAAATTCCTAGAAACTTCTAAAAGTTTTTGAAAATTACTTGGAAGTTTTAAAAATACCCTAAAATTTTAAAAATCCATTGAAATCTGCTCAAAATTACTGAAATCTATAAAAAAATTCCTTGGAATCTTTTAAAAAGCTTTAAAATATTTCAAAAACTTTGGAATTTTTTGAAAAATCCTAGAGACTTTTAAAAGTTTTTGAAAATTCCTTGGAATTTGTAAAAATACCTTTAAACCTTTTTAAATTCCTTCAAATTATTGAAATCTATTAAAAATTACTTATTCAAAGAATCGAACTCCCTAAATGTATTATTTTAACAAAATAAAATTCTCAAACATTCAAGTAAATTAATTTCTTTGAACTCAAACGGTCCAGATTGATGCATTTGTTTGATTCAATGAGCTCGATCCCCTGAATCAATGAGTGCGCCTTTGAATTAATCGATTTGTCGGAGGAAATATGTTTATTTTAAATTTTGAAAAAGAAATGTTTTAAATTTTAGCAGTTTTAGAAATGCATAAATTTTGAATTTTTGGGAAATACAATAATCTAATTAGACTGGTTCAAAGTTCAATCTTTTCAATTTCAATTTTCAATTTTCAATTTCAATTCAATCTTTCTTTAATTATTATTCTTGGTTCAGAGAGACAACTGTCTAGTCCAAAAGATCGTTCCGTTTATACAAGAGAAATATGTAATAATAGGTTGGTAAAAATGTTGATGGTACTAGGTTTCTAGCCTTTTCGTTATAAATGTTTTGGGATCGCGTTTCGGGTAAAATCGGCAACCCTATCCTCGAATTCTCCCCTCGCAACTTGTCAAAACGGCTACTCCTGGAATCCAGCTCGTACTCCGTTCGCAACGGGGGCGTATATCGCGGTTTGTAATATATTACAGATTTTAAGGGCCCTGGTTTAGCTATGGTTCCGGTTGAATTTTGTGATGGAGTTAATACGGCTTATAATGATTCACCGCTCTTTTGTTTAATTGCTAAATTGGGGGTTGAGTGATTTTCAATAATGTTCAAAGAAGTTTCTACTTGTTCTGGATCATATTCATATTTATTTTCTTCCCTAGTTTCTTCTTGAGTTTCGAGTTCCTCTATTTCGATTTCATCCCGGTTTATAAATGAGTTCATTCTTTGATCGAAGGGTTCGAATGAATAACTGGATAATTATGCCAAAATGAAATTTTAGCCTTTTCTTGTCGGAGGTATTCTCTTCCTAGAATTCCATCCGTGTGGAGAGGAAAATCTGGCGAGACAACGTGAAAAACTACCAAGGATTTTTCTATGGACAGCTTTATTGTGCCTATAGTGGAAACTATTTCTTGAGTCAATTCTGTTATGTCTATAGATTCTTCTTTTTTTACTAATAATTCTTCGTCTAACGAATTGAATTTTATAATATTAACATCGGCTCCCTTATCAATTAGAAAGGAAACTTTCGTTTTATTGAAACTACCCAGTGGGCAAAAAAATTAAGGATGTCCTAGAGACGTCTTCAAGACATCACTAAGACGTCTTTCAGAGCACGGCGTTTGGACATCCCAGGGATGCTTTTGAGACATCTAATGTCAGTATGAAATATGTCCCGAGAACGTCCTATGTCTTCAAGACGTTTTTACAATATCTTTAGGACATTAGACATCTTAGAGACGTTTTTTGGGCTGACATTGGACATCCTAGGAACATCCCAAGGACGTTTTTGGGATGTTCATAATTTTGTGCCCACTGGGTAAGGGATGAAAATTCTACTGCTGGAGATTCTAAATTAAATTTTTTTTTCTAAATTTGTCTGTGTTTTCTCATGACTTGTACGCTTGTATGACGCTTCTAGTTCTCCATGCTCGTTTTAAATATCAACTGTAACATTTTTAGCTTGAAAATTCAAGAATTTGGTAGAAAATTCAACTGTTTTGTGGAAAATTCTTGTTAAATTCCTGTTGAAATAATTTTTGTTGAAATAATTTAATTATTATATATAGTTGAAATAATTTAATTTTCAACGAAATAGTTGAATTTTTAACCAATTAGTTGAATTTTCTACAAAAAACTTAAGTTTTAATCAAATAGATGACCTTCGAAGTAAAAAGATGAATTTTCAAATAACAAGATTAACTTTCTATCCAAATACGCATTTTCAACAAAATAGATAACCAAATAGTTGAATTTTAAACAAAAATTAATTTTTAACTAAACAGTTGCATTTACAATCAAATAGTTGAATTTTTAAGCAAAAGAAAAGAATTTTCTACAAAATAGTTGAACTTTTAACTAAATTCTAGAATTTTTAACCAAATAGTTGAATTTTCAAACAAAAATTACTTTTTTGCCAAAAAGTTGCATTTAAAACCGAATAAATGAACTTTGAAACAAAAAAGACAAATTTTCAATAAAATAGTTGAATTTTAAAGATAAAGAAACGAATGTTCTACAAAATAGTTGAACTCTTAATCAAATTGTGGAATTTTCAACCTAAACAGATGAATTTCAACCAAATAGTTGAATTTTCAACAACAAAAATTCATTATTAACAAAAGAGTTTCATTTACAACATAATAATTGAACTTTAAAACAAAAGGGACGATTTTTCAATTAAATATTTGAATTTCAAAGCAGAAGAAACGAATTTTTTACAAAATAGTTAAATTTTCGACAGCAGAAATTAATTTTTAACCAAACAGTTGTATTTACAGCTGATTAATTGAAGTTTGGAAGAAAAGAGACGAATTTTCAATAAAATAGTTGAAGTTTTAAAAAAATACTTAAACTTTTCAATAAAAAGTTAAATTTTCAACCTACATAGATTAATTTATAGTCAATTGGTGGAATTTTAATTTAAAAAAGATAAAACTTCACTCAATAACAGTTGTTTTTATAACCAAATAGTTAAGTTTTCAATTTAAAAAAAAAACCAATGTCCAGCCAAGAAAATTAATTTTCTACCAAAAAGGGCCAAATTTCAACAAATAAAGACATTTCAGTCAAGAGAGAAAAAAATTTTCATCCAAGTTGTTTAACTTCAAGCCAAAAGACTAATTTTCTGTAAAACAGTTTATTTTTCAATATTAAAATATGAATTTTTAACAAAAAAGTTCATTTTCAACAAAAAATTCCATTTTTAAGCCAAAAAGACGAATTTTCTACAAAACAGTTGAATTTTCAACCCGAAAATATGCATTTTCAACAAAAAAGGTAATTCACGACCAAACAGGTGAAATTTTAACTAAAGCGATGAATCTTCTACTCAAAAAAATTGAATTTTTAACGAAACGTGTAATAGTTAATATTTTAACCAAAAAAGATGTCGATTTGAAGTAAAAAACAGTTGAATTGAAAAAAAAAAAAAATTTCAACAAACTAGTTAAATCCTCAACGAAATAGATGAATTTTTAACAAAATAGTCAAGTTTTCTAGCTAAAAATCTAAGAATTACTTATAACAAATTTGTAGATCCTTTTTGGGCGAACAACTTTTGTCGATTTATTTTATTTTTTTTCGTAACTTGTGTTGCTATTCAAAATATTTAATTTTTTGCATTGAATATGTTATCTTTTACGAATAAAACTAAAACAACGCGTCACATCAAACAATTAATGATGAAAAATTTGGATAAATTTTCAATCTTCTTCGGAAGAGCAACTTTTGCCAATTCATATTTTTAATAGCATGGGTCGTTTCTCCAAAAATTTAATTTATAAATTTTTTATTTTGTTTCTTACAAATAAAGGAGAAACTACGCATTTTATCAGAAAATGATTGAAAACAAATTTGTAGCTTCTTTTTGGGTTAACAATTTTTGTCAATTCATTTTTTCTGTACCTTGCACAGTTGGACCGCAAACTGGAATTTTTGATTTTATATTATTTTTTGTGCTGAAAAAAATTTAAATCTTTAATTTTTCAAGAAAATTCAAAAGGTTGTTTAGATAATCTTGTAGGGCTTTCAAAAAGGATACAAATGACGACAACGATGAAAGACATACAGACACCGACGTAAAAAGTTTTTTTTTTACTCAGGGGGCCTCCAAACCTCGACATTTGATGGAAACCACGAAAGTCATTTTTCACATAAAATCAATCTCTGACCATTTTTTTTTATCTAAATGAGTCGCGACGATAAATTATTTGAATTTTTTAGTACTACGGACAACAGTCCATGCAATTTATGAATCTTGAAAAAAATGGTCCAAAAATTTTTGAAAATGGTCTAACTCTTCGAATTTCTATCAAAAATAGCTATAATTTCTCAAATTTATAGAAAATAGAAATTTATAGAAAATGAAAATTTATGGGAAATGAAAATTCATAAAATTTATGAATATTCATAATACTCATGAAAATTCATGAGATTTGTGGAAATTTTATAAAAATCTATGAAAATGTTGGAAATATATAAAATTTATTTTAAAAATTTAAGTTGACACATTTATGGTAATTACACGAGAAATCTAGACAAATCTGAGAATCTATACCACTTCCCCACATTACTCCCTTCCTCACTAAGTAAGTCAAGCTTACCCCGAAAGGCATATGGCCTAATGGTATAATAATAATAATAATAACTTTTGATACTTGAATTTTGTATGAGATAGTCCAACTTGAGATTAAAAAAATACGAATTTCCTATAAAACAGTTGATTTTTCAATAAATAAGTTCATTTTCAATGAAAAAATATTAATTTCTGTGATTAAAAAAAGATGAATTTTCAATAAAAATGTGAACTTTCAATAACCTAATTACATTTTTAACGGAAGGCATACATTTTTCATACAAAAATATGAATTTGAAAGAAAGTAAACAGCAGCAAAATTTACATCGGCACACAAAAAAAAAGTGGTCTGCCCGGCGGACTACACCGGCATATCTATATGTTTTTGAAGTCGCTGAATCCGAATCCAGGGTTCAAATACCCAATTTAGCTCGTATTTTTCCAGAAAACGCAAAAATAGACGTAAAATCGACGAAAACAGCGATTTTTCTTGTATATTTTTATCTGAAATATTGAAAAAATTTGTGAAATTTTGTAAAAAATCATGTGAAAATTATATTTATATAACCTTAAAATAAGCGAGCAAAATACTTTAAGAAATAAATAGTTATTCCAAATTTTTATTTTGTATACAAAAATATTTTTCGCTTCAAATTATAATTTTTATGCAATTTTCCTGTTTTCTTCACTAAAAAAATTTTTGATTAAAAAATTTTTTTATTTGGTTGAAAATACATTCTTTTCAAAATTATTTTAACTAATATTAATTAAAAATCAGAATATTTTTATTAAAATAGCAACTATTAAATTTTTCCTTGAAAATTCAGCTTTTTTCGTTGAGATATCATCTTTTTTTGGTTGGAAATTCGACTATGTTTAGTTAAAACTTTTTTCGCTGTTGAAATTTTCATTGACGTACAGGAATATTAAAAAATCGTTGAAAATTTTCTCAAGAATCTTAGGAAAATTATATTTATACAAACGTAAAAATAAATACACTTGAAAATAAATAGTTAGTCGAAATTCTTATTTTTCATACAAAAATACAAATACAATTTAATGAAGAAAAAAGGAAAATTTGAAAAAAATGATAATTTAAGGCGAAAAATATTTTTGTATAAAAAATAAAAATGTCGAATAACGATTTATATTTTAGGTTTTTCTGTTTGCTTACTTTGAGGTTACATAAATATAATTTTTACATGATTCTTGACAAAATTTCACAAATTTTGTCAATATTTCAGATATTTCAAATGAAAATTTCAACAACAAAAATAGTTTTAACTAAACAGTCCAATTTTCACCCAAAGAAAGATGATGTTTCAAAGAAAAAAGCTGCATTTTCAAGGAAAAATGTAATAATTGGTATTTTAATGAAAATATTCTAATTTTTAACTAAAAGCAGTTAAAATCAATTTGAAAAGAATTTATTTTCAAACAAAAAAATAATTGTTCAAATCAAACTATTTTTTAGTGAAGAAAAAAGGAAAATTGCATCAAAATTATAATTTAAAGCGAAAAATATTTTCGTAGAAAAAATTAAAATTTCGAGTAACTATTTATTTTTGAGTGTATTTATTTTTAAGTTTGTATAAATATATATTTTTTCAAAGATTTTTAAGAAAATTTTTAAAGATTTTTAAATATTTCAGATATTTCAAATGAAAATTTTAACAGAAAAAAAGTTGCAACTAAACAGTTCAATTTTCACACAAAAAAGATGATATTTCAACAAAAAAAGCTGAATTTTCAAGGAAAAATGTAATAATTGCTATTTTAATTAAAATATTCTAATTTTCAACTAAAAACAGTTGAAATCAATTTGAAAAGAACGTATTTTCAAACAAAAACAAAATAAATGTTCAAATCAAACAATTTTTTAGTGAAGAAAAAAGAAAAATTGCTATTTTTGTAGAAAAAATAAAAATTTCGAATAACTATTAAAATTTCAACAGCAAGAAAAGTTTTAACTAAACAGTCGAATTTTCAACCAAAAAGAGATGATATTTCAACGAAAAAAGCTGAATTTTCAACGAAAAATCTAATAATTGCTATTTTAATGAAAATATTCTAATTCTCAAATTAACAGCATCAAGCTGTTCTTCAGCGTCTTGAACGTTACAGAGTCTTTTCTTATCGATATCGTAATTACTGTTAGAGGTGAATTTGAAACCAATACAAGATGGTCCATGATTTGCGGACGCAGTTCGATACAGAGGATGTCCGAACACGTCGATAATTATTTTAATACTGTCGCTTCAGTGAGCTTGGATTATGACTTGGATTTCCCGCTGCTTGAGATGCTGTGAGTAGTCGAAGGCGGTCAACTAGCTCGTTAAGATCATCCCAATGAATGTAGTCTGGCCTCGAATCTTTTCTTTCTATTAAGAAATGAGGTATTGAACTCTCTCATTGTTTCTTTTTCTTTAATGCACCTCCACTTGTTGATGATTGCTTATGTGGAAAAAGTTTCGCTATAATATTCTTATACTTTAGAGTATTATTCAAATGAATGGGTTTTAAGGAACTACAATTCTTTCTATGCGCATTTGTAGCAATAAGAATTTCTTTATAATTGTTTTGATCATCCTGACTGATATAAGTTTCATCAGGTTTTTTTTAAATAAGATTTCGAACAAACCAGTACTTTTTCGATGCAATTTCTCACCAATCTTGATATATTGCCCATCAAAGCTTATTGGTGTATCACCAATTATAAACGTTCCATCATTGACTTTTCGTACACCGTAAAACATGTCCAAATATTGTTTTCTATCTTTATTCAACAGTCCAATGAATTTATTTGTCAACTTTTCATAATTTTGAGTAGATTCATCATTTTCTTGACTCATAGTTGTATCATGTTTGGTTCAGCTTTACTAGGTGAAATGACTTGTTCATACTCACTGTATGAAAAGTACTCAACACCATCTACATCATTGATTACTTTTTCCAAGAATTGATACTGTTTGATAGTAGATTACCGTGACGCTTCAACCTATTCTGCTCATGCTCAACGAGGGAGTCTATATTTGCGACTGGAAGTTTGACAGTGTCTTGAATCTCATTTTAACCTTGACTAACGAGAAAATTATAATTACAGCGCTTATATAGCTTTTGGATCAATTGAAAGTTAACCTCCATACAGATAACATAAGTTGGACCACCTCCCCAGCTTGTCGAGTCTATACTGATATGAAGTTGCTTGTTAAGAATACAGTATCAACTTCCCTCGCGAACAATTATAGTGAGATGTGGCTTCAGCCGCAGCTCGAGACTTACTGCTGAGAAAGCTATAAATACAGCGCTTGTATAGCTTTTGGATCAGTTGAAAGATAGCCTTTACAGAGTTAACAGCAGTTAGACAGTCTCTCCAGCCTGTTAAGTCTATACTAATATAAAGTTCCTCGTTGAGAATACAGTATACGTTTCCCTTACTAGATGCTGAAGTTATAAAGACAGCGCTTGAATAGACTTCTAGTCAGTCTCAAACTAACTTTCGTAGAGTGAGGAATGCTTGTACACAGTAAGAAACGTCGAGGTCGAGGTTTAATTAATATTGTTATTAAGAAGTTACCCTTTGAATTACATTTACCAGGTTACCAGTACTGTGGACCTGGTACTAAGTTAGCTAAGCGTTTAGAACGTTATTGGTCGGGAATTGAGCAAACCCTCGATTTGAACCAAAAAGGTATACATTTCTTCAAATGTTAAAATATTATTGCCAGCAACATGTTTAAGGTGAGACTTTACGGATTTCACTCCAGCCTATCAAATACATCCAAAATGCGGTGAATAAGCTGGAATGAAGTGCCACGCGATTCCCATATTTTTGACTTTTTCCACCAATTTATTGCTCTCCCGAAGTAAGAACTTACCGAGTAGCTCAAGCTCATTTTTAGCCCCCACAAAATTTGTTCCATTATCGGAATACATATGAGCGGGTTTTCCTCTCCTAGAAGCAAAATGACGCGAACTTGCTATAAAAGCTTCTGATGTAGCATCAGCGACGAGCTCGAGGTGTAAGGCCTTGGTGGAAAAGCATACAAATAGACTCACATAGCATTTACTGGTTTTGGCAAATTTTCCTTTTCTATGCTTGATAATGAAAGGACCTGCCTAATCAACACCTGTAGCGCGGAAAGGTGGCGAGGGAGATACTCTAGATTCAGGTAAGTCACCCATAATCGGATTGGGAGACCTTGGATTAACTTTAAAACAATGTACACAATCCATTACCACCTTTCGCGCCAAATTACGACCACCTAAGGGCCAAAATCGTTCACGTATTGATGAGAGCAACAATTGAGGACCAGCATGGAGCAAACGTTGGTGCTCACAAACAAAGAGAAGCCTTGCGAAATCGTCAGTGGTCAACGTGGTAACGCAATCTCTACAGGCTCCGTGCAGATAATATGTCTGGGTATTTTGATTAAGTTGAGATGAGGAAGTTGTGTCCTATATTCTAACCATTCTGAGTGCAACTCTACTGGCAACGTTCCATCCCAAGAGAGTTTTTCAAGCCATAGTTTCTGCGATAAAACCTTTGCTAGGATAATGCACAAACCTAACAGTCCCAATGGGTCGAAAATTCGAGATATGTCTGATTGTATTTGTCGTTTTGAGACAGTCTTGTTCTTCGAAATATTTACCGTGTAATTTAAATTGTCAGAGCTTGCCTCCCACATTGAACCAAGAGTTTTAATTTACCCATCACTCTAAAAGTTGATTGAACTATTATTACTATTATTATTATACTATTATTTCTGCGACTACGCGTGGGTCATTCGATACCCATTTTCGGAGAATAAAGCACCCAGCCGATAATACTTGGGATACTTGTTTCGCTATACGCTTCTTCAATTTCGTAAGCTAATTGAATCAGACACCTGATAGCAAGAACAGTTGCGGCGGCAGTTCCATCAGTGACTGTGTTCAACTGAAAAATATCTATTGGTTTATTTGCTTTTTCACGCCACATAATATGTTTCGAAGCACGCTGTTCAGGAGGAATCAGAACCTGCCTATACATTTTCTCAATTAGGCAGACACAATATAATTACGCTTCCTGAATCTAACTAAAACTGAAAAGAGATCACCCTGCGAATTCGGTCCAACAATTTGAAGATCGTTTAAAGATACCCCGCTGGTTGTGGATGCCGAAGCGTCAAATACCACTCGAACCTTTGTAGACAGGCTATCGTTTCGAACTACACAATGAAAGAAAATGGGCGTAAATGTTTATATCAATAACAAAATGTAATAAACAAAAATTAATTTCATCAACTGCCATTTTTTTTCACTGACTTATTCAAACTTTTGTAGAGAGGTCAACATTTTGGAAACCTATAGTAGGGTAGTCCAAAAATGAATTCGATTTTTTTTTAATTTTCACACATATCCCCACCCAATTTGTTCGAATCAAAACAAAATATAAATTCGTATTTTGCTTCTTGGAAGAAATTATATTCAGAGTAGCATTAGAAGGAATCTGTATTATCATCGGAGTTGGGAGCAATCGATCATATGTAGATAACTTTCACGAACTGTGAAACTGGAAATGAACAATATCGATCTAAGGTAACTTCTTAAGTAACATAAATTCTTGACGTCATTTCAGACTAGATGGTGTTTGAAAATTCATAAATTTTTAATTTCTGAAAGGAAAACTTTTTCCTTTGCTTCGGTTGGAATCGAACCTCAAGTCTTCCGATTGCCGGTCGGATGCTTTAACCACGAAGCTACTAGAGAGATCGACGGCAAATACTTTTTTCAGATATATGCTTTTCAGAGCAAGCTGTTATGTTTTTGAATACTAGTTAAATCAGAAGAAATTTGTATTATCATCTCTCTAGTAGCTTAGTGGTTAAAGCACTCGACCGGTAATCGGAAGACGTGAGGTTTGATTCCCATCGGAGCGAAGGAGAAATATCTTCTTTCAGAAATTGAAAACTTTTAAATTATGAATTTTCAAACTCCATCTAGCCTGAAATGACGTGAAATTTATCTACATATGATTGATCTTTACCAACTTTGATGATAATACAAATTCCTTCTAATTGAACTTGTATTAAAAACATATCTCTTTGCTATGAAAATTGAAAATTTTTAATTGATATTTAGAGATTCTGAAAGCTCCATGAGTATTAACACGTATTTTATATGTTGGAAAATGTATAAATTTTAAATAAAGAAAAATTAAGAATTACAAAAGAGACATTTTGGTCAATTTTATTCACAATCGTCAATATTAGGGGCATCAAGTTGACCCTTAAGGTGCTTCAATCGAGTCTGTTTTTAGATAAATACAAAATACGGCTACCAGGATGAATTTTTTGATGCAATATTTGTAATACATAATCTAAAGGCTTATACATGTGCATGAACAGAGCCCTTTTTTCGAAAAATATTATTATTATTATTTTTTTTTTGTTGATTGAAAATATGTTGAATTTACTGCGCCTGGAAACGGACAACGTGCCACTCTGAGTGTAATCATGGTGAACCGCAAACAAGGGCTCATCGTTTCAAAGCGCGTTTATATTAGAAAAAAAAACATTTTTCGAAAGAAGGGCTCTGGCCATGCACATGTATAAGTCTTTAGATTACGTGGTAAAAATATTAAATTGAACAATTCATCATTGTAGCCACATTTTGTATTTTTCGTCTTATAAAAATCATGGAATTTTTAGGACTTTTTGACAAGTTCCAGGGATTACTTAATGGTTTTGATTCCCTGCCTAGAAGTAGGCCAGAAATTGGCAGATGGGAACATTTGACCTCCTATCTATAGATTTGAAGAATGAAATTATAAAAATATCTCCATTAATTAGTTTTTGGCTGAAAATTATATTTTTTGTTCAAATTTTTATTTGACATATCTGAAATATTGAAAAATGTCGTGACATTCTGTCAAGAATCCTATGAAAATTATATTTATTTAACCTTAAAATAAGAAAATAAAAAAACCTAAAAAAAAATAGTTATTTGAATTTTTTATTTTGTATTTTAAAATTATTTTTCACCTTAAATTATAATTTTGTTGAATTTTCCTTTTTTCTTCACAGAAAATTTTGTTTTGATTTGAAAATTTATTTATTTGGTTGACAATTCATTCTTTTAAAGTTGAATTTAACTGTTTTAATTAAAAATTAGAAATTTTTAATTGAAATAACAATTATTACATTTTTCGTTGAAAATGCAAAAAATAAATTTTCAACCAAAAAAGGCTGCATTTTCAACGCAAAATGTAATAATTGCTATTTTAAAAAAAATATTCAAAATTTCAATTAATAACAACTAGAATCAACTTTAAAAGAACAAATTTTTAACCATAATAATAAATTTTTTGATCAAAAAGTTTTTTAGTGATGAAAAAAGAAAAATTTCAACAAAATTATAATTTAAGGCAAAAAATATTTTTGTATACAAAATAAAAATGTCGAATAACTATTTTTAAAGTTTATTTACTTTCAAGTTTAAAGAAATATAATTTCCCTAAAATTCTTAAGAAAATTTACAAAGATTTTTTAATGTTTCTGTAGGTCAATCAAAATTTCATCAACAAAAAGGGTTTTAATTAAACAGTCGAATTTTCAACCAAAAACGCTGAATTTTCAACAAAAAATGTAATAATTTCTATTTTAATGAAAAAATTCTATTTTTTAATTAAAAACGGTTTTTCAACCAAATAAATACATTTTCAAATCAAAAAAATTTTATAATGAAGAAAAAAGAAAAATTTCATCAAAATTATAATTTAGGGTGCAAAATATTTTTGTATACAAAATAAAAATTTCGAATAACTATTTACTTTTTAAGTTTCTTCCTTTACATGTTTTAAAGTTATATGAATATAATTTTCACAAGATTCTTGACAAATTTTCAACATTTCAGATATGACAAATAAAAATTTCAACAAAAAATATCATTTTTAATCAAAAACTAACTAATTGAGATATTTTTATAATTTCATTCTTCAAATCTATTCCCTAAGGTCAAACATGTTACAAAAATCTCGTAAATTAAAAAAATGACTAACTATTTACAAGAATTTTTAAAATAAAAATCAATGCGTATCATATTCAAATAAGATGTAGGAATATTTATAAAAAGTATTGATATTTTTCATGTTTAAAATTAATGTGTACAGAGCACAGTTTTTATTTGAATTTTCACGGCAGTTTTTCGCACCATGTTTGACCCTAGGGCAGAATCAAGGTAAAATATCCTAAAAATATGTTCATTAGTCGAGTGCAGTGCTTGTTGGTTCTGCACCGAAAGGCAAAAAAAAAAACTTTGCCAGTGCATATTACGATTTCAATACTTATATAATTCAACATTGAAACAACATATTTCACTCAATTTCTGAGCGTCTTTAATTAATCACTATTAATGCCTTTATAATTTACATTATTAGTTTTCGAACTGAAATAGTGATGAAAAGGAGGATGCCCAAAATGGCCCCCGGAACTCGCAAAATAAAACTTTGGGCGTGAATATCTCGAAGGAGAAAAATGGTTTTAAAAAACTGTAAGCTGCATGTGAATGTGTCTTTATTTTAGTGTCGATTACATGTTTTGAGGTTATTGTGGAAAAATCTGGTGAGGAACTGTCATCGTTGGTTTGCCGAAAAAAAAATGAAATCAGGCGCTTCGAGTACACAGGTCAAATTTGAGAAGCTCCTGTATTCTCAATTTTGCCTTGAAATTTTTGAAAAAAAATTTTCCTCATTCTTCAATGCCTTAAGAACTTATATGTGTCTCAAAAAATTAAATATTTTCATAAACATGGCTATAAAGTAGTTTACAAGAAAAAAAAATTATCTCTAGTACTAACTGCACGTACGACAACGATCCGAAGCTGTTAATATTTAAAAAAAGAAAGTATTAACACCATGTGAAAAGATTATATTCAAAAAATGTTTATGAGAAATAATAAATATTTTATAGCTCCACGCGGGTCTTTCAATGTACCGCTATAGTTCAATGAAGCGGACACCTCTATTGCATCATTTTTTATTAAACCTTCTTACATGACTGAATTAACAGTAAATTCATATATTTTTTTCGATTTTTGTTCGTTGTCGTAAGTGCAGTAGTACGGGAGATAATTTTTTTCTTGTAAACTACTTTATAGCCAGTTTTATAAAAATATTTAATTTTTTGAAACAAATATAAGTTCTTAAGGCTGTGAAGAATAAGGGAAATTTTTTTTCCAAAATTTCAAGGCAAAATTGACAATACAGGAGCTTCTCAAAGTTGACCTGTGTACTCGAAGTGCCGTATTTCGGTGTTTTTCAGCAAACAAACGGTGACAGTTTATCACTAGATTTTTCCACAATAACCGCAAAACATGTAATCGACGCTAAAATGTAAACGCATTCACATGCAGTTTACAGTCTTCTGAAACCATTTTTCTTTTTCGAGATATTTACGCCCAAAGTGACCGGACAACATAAAAAAATCATAGAGTAGTCAGTGTTTTAGTTCTTAAAAGAACCAACAGGAGGTGTATTATATAGAAAATGTTCATCTTCCGAAGGAGCCACCTCCTCGTGGTGACGGCGGGCAACGAGCTCTGTTTGGCTAAGGCTCCTTTTGGCGGATAAAGGAAAACGGTGGGTCTCGAGCGATACTCTTTTAAATAAAGCCCGCGTTGGTGGATTAGATTAAGTAGAGGTTCGCCAGCGGAAAGTCAGTTACAGTCTCCTCCCCAATCGGAGTCCGCCACTGAGGCTTCTATTGGTGATCAGCTGGCTACCGGTGGAACCCAAGGAGATTCCTGCTCTGGTTGTGGGATATCTCTGAAGAAAAAGAGAAGATATTCACTGGCAGGTTCAGCAAATTCAGATTTAGGAGAATTTATCAATCAAAATAGTCCCAAGCGATTTCCAAAATAATATATATATATATATATACATATATATTATATATACTGGGAGCCGATGTCATTTTTTAGATGACAGTTGCTCCTAGTGGGACCCTGCGGTGGTTGTTAACCTTTAGTTTTTCATTATATATATAATTAGAAATCCTTCCAATAGTTTAAAAAAATATTGGCCATCGATGTTCACTATTAAATATAAATAAATATTAAATATATTCACATTCAAAAATAAAAATTTATCATTTGAAAAATCCGGACAAAACCCGGACCACAATTATTAGAGAGGAAAATACTTTCAAGATATTATTTTATGGCCTTATTTTTTAACGTTGCCTGTTTATCTATTATTTTATGTATTTAGTTTTATATTTTACCTATTAGTTCGTCTATGTTTTTATCTACCTATTACCAATTATAAAGTAGTAACTCTATATGACAATAATTATGTTTGCTCATTGTTAGTTAAGCACCGTTAAAAAGGTTTCACCTTAAAGGTAGAATTCTCTTCTTTTCTCTCTCAAAAATTCAAAACGGGGAAATAACTCTAGTATTTTCTGTTCAGCGAATTTCTATTTAATAATTTATCACTAATAATATTTTATTACTATGAAAAAGCTATCATATCTGAGTCTTGTAATATTTTGTACAGTTTTTTCGCAAGGAATTGCGGTTTTATTAGACCAGAATATTGGTAAGAGAAATTTTTGTTTTTTAATGTTATTCTAATATATTTACGTTTCGTCCCATTCTCCTTATTTTTTTAATCGAATGAAAGACATTTTCTTTGTCTTCTCATGAAAAAAAGATCAATTTAAATGTCCAGGTCAAAGATGCTAGCTGGATTCTGGTTTAAGAAAATAATTGAAATAGTACAATCTTTTTGTTAAAAAATTGTTCTATACTCGCTTTGTATTTGAAATACGTAACGTTTTTTTCTGAAATTTGGAACCCTTTTTTTATGGTCCGTAAAAATTTTGCAAACCATTTAATAATATCTTATACGCAATTTTTCTAGGCTATATTTTTTTGTCGATTTGGTACTTAATTATAAATGTTCATACGTTGACTTCATTCGTAGACAGGACTTTATTATCAGAAATATTTTGTTCTGACTCAAAAGTGATACTGTTACAATTATCAATAGAGTAACATACACATGTTCACATTTAATCTAATGGGTACTATACCTTTATTTGATTTGAAATAATTATTATGAAAACTTAATGATTTTAATAAATTTATAAAAAAAAAACCAATAGCGAACCAAATTTCTCCAACTTTTTTGGTTTACTCCCAAACTTTTACATTAAAATGTCCCAAAGGCTAAGTTTCAAGCTTATTTCGAAACCGAAAGACATTAATATTTGGTACGAAGAATGGGGTTAAGAGGAGAAAAAAGGGGTATTAGATGGGGAGGAATAATGAAATAGTGGGGGCAGATGAAGGGAGGGAAGATGTTATAGAGGGTGGAAAGGGAAAAGGGAGAAAAGGAGAGGGTTGACGGGGAGGGAGGAAGATAGGGCGCGAGAAAAGTTAGTGAATCAACAGCTGTTCAAAATAAATAATACTCTTAAACTATTCTACATCCTTCTTGCAGAGGAATCTCCACATATTCACATCCCTAATCCATAGTACTGCCCTTCGATCAAATCGTCCTCATGTGACGTTCGACCCCACTATAGACTATCCTATTGATATTCAAGTTTTAGACAAAATCCCCGCAATTCTCAAGCTTATTATAGGCGCGACCTCATTCGTCCTAGCCCAGCCGCTATGTATGACATTATGCGAAAGTGGAATTCAAAATTCTCAGGTGTAAGAGAAGAAGATGCCGAAAATTATCTCACTCGCCTCATAGAGGGTAGGCCAATTTGCCCAGTGAACGATTCTGTATTGTTACGGTTACTACCTTTCTTTTGTCAGGAATTGCGTTGAACTGGTATACAAGCATGCAGTCAAATTGGCATACTTTTGAACATTTTGCGTCCGCTTTCCGTTCAAGGTTCGCTGATTCCGATTTTCAATTCGAGTTACGACAAGAAGTCCACCGAAGGACTCAAGGTGAGCGAGAATCGGTAGCCGATTATCTCACCAAATACATAGGTTTGCTTAATTAGAACAGTTAGCTGTCGCATCCGAAAAAAGTTATAGGGTAGCTATATCTTACAAGCCTCCCCCAACTCCAGATCGATCTCTTCTACCTGATCTAGCTTATCGTGAAAGTAAAGGCAAAAATCAAAATAAGCGAAGAGAAACGGTCAAAATATTGGAAGAGCAACCTGAAACTAGTGTCAACTGGGAAGAGGTAATCGAGAACTTTTTCTTATAGAAAGATCTTGACCCCAAAGCCACCCCAAAATTTTAAGTTAAACATAAGACACCCCCATGCAGAAATCCGCGCAGAGACACATCCCCAATCGGTCGAGAATCCCGTCAAGAAATTCGCCCAGAGACCAGTAACCCGTCCATCCCCATCCCGTCAAAAATCCGCCCAGAGGCACATCCACAATCCGTCTCAAGTCATAAATTGTTGTCTTTAAGTCAAAACTATTCGTCTCAAGACATCACAAATATTCTGGTTCCGTCTCACGAGCTAAACATACAGAATAACTTAAAATTGTCTTAGATCAGTCTTTACCCGAGACAAAATCAAGACCAAATATTTTTACCCGGCATACCTAAATGAAATTCTGAAAAGCTAAAGTAGTCAATCTACCTAATTAGATATTAACTACAACAAGTCGCGGCCCAACTAAAGAATAATAATTCTCATTGATAACTAAATAGCACTGCCATAGTGTTACGGTATCTAGTTAGTTAGTTTTAGGACGGGCGAGGAGCCCATAAAGAGCTCCTCTGGCTCTCAATCTTTAAAGCCTGTTGTGCCACACCCTCACTTATTCGCTCTCAGCAGTTGACCTCAAACCTCTTGATGAAGCCTAGTATGTCGACTACTGATCGTGTTGTAATTTCCTCTGGTCCCATAAAATGAGCCCCGCGGATCTGTTGCCTGAGCCTAGGTAATGCTGGGCACTGGCATAGTACATGCAGGGATGTTTCATCATCCCTGCCGCATCTCCTGCACTCTGTAGTGGGGTTATAACTCATTTTGTCCATATGATAGTTTAAGTGGTTGTGCCCAGTTAGGATCTGTACCACTGTCCTTATATCTTTCTTGGGTAAACCCAGGATAATGAATACATATATTACATTTTGAAACATTATATTACAAATAAAATTTCTTACGCTACGGGGTTTCGAACCTACATCTACACCTGAATCTATATAATATGACGGCCACGTATTCCAGTGCATGGGGCACGCTGGTCGAAATGCAACACCCAGTCAATTAGTGAAATGCCTAATAATGACGGAATTAAACAGCGGTTAAGTGTAAAGCATATGTTCCATGATAATGTGAGCTCCACCTTAAAAAATACACATTTCAAAATCATATTTCAATAATAATTTATAGGACATTTAATTCAATGCGCGGCACCATATCCCACTCTCCCCTATAACAAATTGGTTGGAGCAAAAAATTGTCCAATACACCCAGGTGCGAAATTCGGTCGGATGTCAGAGCTTGACCAACGGCCGAATGTCGGCCCTGCTTTGGTAACCGATCTACGGTAGTCAGAGTTGGGCCGACTAAGGTGTTTTTAAGCTTCTATGGTCCCATCGAAGTTGGCAACTGACATCGGCAGCGGGCGAAAAGCCGACTGTCGGCTCAATTCTGGCCCAACTTTTGGAAAACCATCGGAGGAACTGTGGCAGATTGGTCGGTGCGACCGCAAGAATGCTTTCGGTCTGACTGTGGATACAGCAGTCGGTTAGCCACAAGTCACCTTGATGCACCCGACGGTAGGAAAAAAATTCCTTTTTTTTTTAAGAAACAAAATTCTAAGCTCCATCTTTATGATAAATTGTAAATGTTCCGAAAAATTTTTAATTGATGTACTTATTAATCGTTTTAAAATGGTCTGAAACACCTGAAAAGAAAAACGTAACACGAAAGTTTAACAAAATTTGTTATTAAAAAAATGGTTGAAGTACGCGATAAAATTGATCAGTTCCGTCGATGCAAATTTTAGATGCTCATTCAAAATTACATTTTATGTCATTATCAAAAGTTGTCAAATGGCCTAGAACGCGAAAAAACACAATATTACATGAAGAAAAATTAATCAGTGTGGGCGCCAATAAAACAAAATGTTTAAAAAAATTGTTTAAAAAAAGTTTGAAAAAAATTGTTCAAAAGAAAATTTTTGATAAGAAATTTAAAAAAAATGTTAGAAAAGTATTGTTTGAAGAAAATTTTTTGAAAAAAGCTTATAACAAAAATGTTGAAAAACAATTGTCGAAAAGTTGTTGAAAAAAAATTATTGACAAAAGAATTTAAGGGTTTCATCCCGGGGCTACGAGAACCTAAAAATTGTAATCGGTTTAAATGATTTATTAAAAAATTATTTCATTTATATTTACTTTACAGCTAATTTATTTCACATCTACATTAATTTGTATGATAATAAAAAAATTAATGAGAAAAAAGAGTAAAAAATTGTTTAATTTTCAACTGCTTTGAGCTGTGGCTTATGGAGATGGTTTTTTCATTGACTTTCAGTTCTGTAGGCATAGAGTAATGGGTAAGACTCCCGACTGCTAGGCGATAGATTCAGGTGTAGATGTAGGTTCGAAACCCCGTAGCGTAAGAAATTTTATTTGTAATATAATGATTCAAAATGTAATATATGTGTTCATTCTATGTTCAAATAAATTGTTCAAACAATTTATTATTGTTTTTAGGAATTTTCTCTTAGAATAGAGTTAAAAAGTCGCGTTTTTTTTTAAATTGCACTTTCCGTTCAATTTTCAATTAGAGCGAGGTAATAGCTAATTAATGTTGACAAAAATAATTGTTTAAAGAATGTGTTATTGTTAAAAATATTATTTTTCAATAATACTAGAAATTGCGGGTTTTTCTCAAATTTGCACCTTTTTTGCACTTTTCACGTAAATTCAGTTGACATTCATTTCAATTTATCAAAAATAATCGTTTAAACGAATTATTATTGTTATTAGCTATCTTCTCTTAGATAAGTGCTAGAAATTTGCCGTTTTTTATAGAATTTTTTACTTTATGTCCAAATTGTAATTAAAGTGAAGTGGTAATCAATTCAAGTAAACGAAAATAATTGTTCGAACAATTGAATATTCTTGCCCATAATATTATCTTTTCTTAGTGGTAGAAAGTTGCGATTTTTTCCTAAATTTATAACTATTTGTCTATTTTGCACCTGGAGTGAGCTATTAATTATATAAGTTGAGAAAAAACCATTTTTCCAAACAAATTATTGTTGTTTATAACTATCCGCATCTATATTGCTGCCAGATAGTTGCGTTTTT
Organism: Andricus grossulariae; assembly: GCA_011634705.1. Lineage (NCBI taxonomy): Eukaryota > Metazoa > Arthropoda > Insecta > Hymenoptera > Cynipidae > Andricus > Andricus grossulariae. Next base: position 167,196,228 of record JAABKJ010075445.1, on the reverse strand, counting down.
CTTCTGAAAGTTTAACTTTTTTCCACTTTACACGTTAGTGAGGTAATAATTGAAGCAAGTTAACAAACATACTCTTGAAGAAACAAGACTTTATCATGCTAGAAAGTTGCCTTTTTCTGACATATTTAGTTTTGCTTTAGCTTTTTAATTGTGAACGAACAATAAGTGAGCCTCAACAAGAATATTTTGTCAAATAGTATTGTGTTGTTTAGGTGAATTATTTTCTTTTAATGTCAGCCCCGGTAGGGGGGACTCCTTAATTGGAGAAAACATGTCTCCTCGGTGACAATATACAATTAAGGGTGGTCAAAAATTGTATTAATTTAAACAAAATTGAAAATTTGAAAAAAAGTAAAAAATTTCAGAACAAAACCGAAACTTTCTAGCACTTATATAAAATAAGATAGCTATAAACAATAATAATCTGTTTAAACAATTATGTTTACTAAATTAAAATCAATAATAACTCACGCCAAGTGAAAAGTGGACAAAAAGTGGCAAATTTTTGAACAAACAGCAGTTTCTAGAATTATTCAAAAAGAATATTATTATATAATATTAAATTTATAATAATAAATTTGTTTGAAAATTATTTTGTTAACATTAATTCAGTATTACCTCGCTCTAATTGAAAATTGTACAAAAAGTGAAATTTTTTGAAAAAACCGCAACTTTCTAACTCTATTCTATAAGAAAATAGCTAAAAACAATAATAAATTGTTTAACCAATTTTGTTTAGCACTTTTAAATAAGTTTCAATCCATTTTTTACTTTTTATTTGGTTTGTGTTAGAATACATAAACATTTTCTTTCGAACGAAAATTTGAAAATATTTCGGGGCATCAATCATAGGATGAGGCTTACTGTAAAAATAGTTTAAAAATGATTGATTATCTGGATCAAAAGTTATCGAACATTGAATACTTCATGTTGTGACAAACCTGTATTTTGATTACCCACTACACAATCTCTTTTGTGTTCAGCTATTCTATCTTTTAATCTCCTGTCGGTTTCACCAATATAAATCTTATTGCAGCCTTTACAAGTGATACAATAAACGACACTCGAAAAACAATCAATACTATCGAAATCTTTCTTTTTATTAATTAAAAATGTATCTAAAGAAGAAACATTGTTAAAATAACCATTTATGTTAAGTTTTCTAAAAGATCCCTTCAAACGTTCAGATAAACCTTCAATATAAGGAAGAGTAACTTTAAGGTTTTTTTATAAGACTGTAAAGACCAAAAAATTTGATTATTTGGATTTTATGTAAAACAACTTCAAGAAATGAAAAGCCAATCAGGTTTTCAACAACAGTGATGGCGAGATTTTCGAGATATATCGTTAAACCACCATTTTTGGATAAGACTAGAATTCCGTTCGAATTGCAATAATTCAATTTAAATTTCTATAATTATATTTAAAATTTACTAGTTCACTAGAATCAACTCGAAATCTGTTTGAGTCATTAGAATATAATATGAAATTAATGTTTTAATTTAAAATCAGCAATTTGATTTAATTACATTCAGAAGTAAAAAAAATACATTACTGGAAGCGTTCAAAATAATGGAAGCTTAGAGTTGAAGTATTTAAGAATAAATAAGTTTTAACTTTAACAATATTTTAATGTAAATGGCTCAATAACAAGGATCAATGACTGACAAGAAAAAAGTTTATGCCACTATTTTTCAAAATGTATGCCACTATTTAAACAATTTTTTATCTCTTCCGGGCCCTGAAATTGATCTTCCACTTTGAGTTCGTGAATATTAATTGATTGATTGTTTATTTGATTTTATAGAGTAAGAATAAGGACAGCATGTCGGAATTGGCGACAATTCTAGAACACGAAGCTATGGATTTCACATCTTCTTCTTTGCCTGGAAATCCATGCGATGGAGAAAGAAGAGCTAGTGAACCGGACATGTCTCATCGAGGAATTTTAGATTGCATTGAGAATATAGATCAGCTTCCAACTGACAGCGACAGTCAACACAGCAGCAGCGAAGGAAGTCGGGGTGTTGGAGAAAGTCTTCACGCTTTGCCACAGTCAGTATATTTTAAATCAACTTTTATTTTTTGGAATCCATTATTTTAAATAACTTTTTTTAACCACATTTTTTTCGATTCAATTCTGCAATTCAGTATTAGGAAATTAATTTATTTGTTATATACAATTCTTAAGAACTCGACAACTTTTCGTGGATAATGCAAAATCGCTAAAATGAGCCTCATACCCTTTTGCTGTTCCACTTTTCAAACACGAAACAAAATTGCTATGACTTCAATTCAAAATCGAAAAGAATTTCAACTTTGTATTAAACATTTTTTTATTTGGAATGGATTAATTTTGAAATAATCAATTAAGTATACTTTCAAGTTTTAAATAATTAAATAATAATAATAATAATTAAAAAGACAGGCGTAGGGATGTGGCGACCCCATCGCCCAAGAGCTACGGCTCTTGCAGTCAGCCACGTTGCATTGGGCTAACTCTCCCTTGGAGCGCGCAAAAGAAAATTCGAGATTACCTGCTCCCTGCCTCGCTAAATAGTAGAACACATTACAACAACAATGCTATCGACGACAATTTATTATTTTAAATTTTTGCATGAAAAATATAATTTTTTTCGAAAAAGTACAACTTTACCGAGAGTCTCTATATGCTTTAGAGTATGTATACAAACAATTAGACGAAATGGCTTCACCGTTTGGCCTGAATCCAAAAGGGTGATTTACACTCGATTTCCAGGGCCCTTAAGGTGAAGCAATTGCTTCGAGCATTCAAAATAATGCGATTACGAATGAGTTTGTCTGTTTCAATCGGATGAGCTCAAGTTTTATCGAACCGTAAAATAACTTTGCAAAAAAATTAATTCTTTTATTTAAACATGTTCGAGATAAAATATTGGCTCACCGAAATTCGGTTCATGGAAAAAATGGGAATGTAGGCTAGGTTCTCCAAAATTTGGTGAGCGTAGCACAAATAATTTTAGTGAGCCTAGATAATTCGCACATTATTGCAAATAATCAGTGACCGTCCCTGTTTATTGTAGAATACCATCAAATGTTTTGAATTCTCTGAATTCTTCTGAAAGCATGGAATTCTTTTCAACTATTTTCACATGGATCAACTTTGGACGACGGTAAACTACTACTGAATCAAGATGCTCTCGTTTTGTTTTTTGTTTTTGTGGTTGTAAGTTATATTCATGCTGAAGACGGTATTTTTTGGAATTTTTTCAAAATTGTTCATGAGGATATACAATATATACAACGGTTGTACAATGGACGATAGGGCGTATCGAAAAAAAAGTTTTTTGCCAGAAGTTCTAATAGAAATGAAAACTTTCGTTTGCTAGTCAAAAACGCTTCCCTAAAGTTTCATAAAAAAAAAATCCTTCTCTCTCCGCATCGTAGATACAGCTAAAAATCACAAGAAACGAAGTACTTCTTCAAATTTGAACAGCAACACATTTTTATTTGAAATTTAAATTATCAATAAAAATAGTTCAAAGCAACTTGATTTATACCTGTATAGCGATAATTCCATTAAAATATTTTTTACTCTCCCTAATTGACTTTGAAGTTTCAAAAAGTCGAAAAAAGTCGACTTTTTCGCTATTTTCTTAGATTCAAGGAAATTTCTCGACTACTTGACCATATAATGTGTGGTATACGTTAATGAGAACGTATTTTCAATATGGTATAATAATAATATATAAGAAATGTTGACATTGAAATAATTTTTTTTACTTTGAATTACAAACAAATATTCAAAAGTGATATATTGCTCTTTATTTGACAATGAAATTAATTTTTGGTATATAAATTATCAGAAAAAATAGTTCGAAGAAAGTGAATTTGTACCTGCGTAGCAAAAAATGATTCAAATATTTTTTACATAATTTTTCCGACTATTTGACAGAATGTCGATATTAAAATCATTTTTATTGATTTTGGATTACAAGAAAACACCTCGGTCTTTGTATTTCCCCCACATTTGCGCCCAGACCTTTTAAAATTAAATGTCAAATCATCGACAACTGTAATTTGGTGATTGTGACAAATGTGTTTTTAATGGAATAATTATGTTGCATTTGGTTTGTATTGCACTATTGCGTATAACTTATTGCGTCATAAGCTAAAAATAAAGTTGGCCCCTCATTATCATATAATTGCATACGCCTGAGGGGTCCACAAGTAGTTTTTCTTTTTTTAACTATGAACTAATGCTCTGATCATCTTTGCAAAAATATATATTGCAACCTTGAATATGAGCATGATATATGGGGAAAATGGTTGGTGTACCAGAAGTACTTTCTATAAAAAAAATTATTAAAAAATTTAAATAATTTTTTATCCTCCTAAAATGAACAGAATTCGTTCTTAAATTTTTCGTAGAACCTCTTCAGTACCTACTATAACATATATCTTAACCACCAAGATCAGTCAAGCCGTTTTCGAGAAAATTGTTTTTTTGATTTTTCAAAATTTGTTTCTAACTTTTGTAAATAAATCTTTTTCTTAGTGGATACTTGGGGGAAATTTATTTCATAGGGGTAGCCACTCACCCCTGCAATATGGGTCAAATCCGAGCGGGCGCACCCAGATCATGCTTATCCTGCTACGGCCTTTGTAACCATATAGTTGACTTTTCAACCAAAAAGATTAATTTTCTAAAAAAAAAAGATGTATATTCCAAGAATTACATGATTTTGTAATCAGAAAGTTTAATTTTTGACCATATTGTTAAATTTTCAGTTGAAAAATTAATTTTCAACCAACTAAAAACGAATTTTTAACAAATTAACCAGTTTTTTATTTGAAATAAAAGTAGTTTTTTCTTGAAATTTTAACTAATACGGGGAGGTCAAAACTTATCAACCCCAACAAGGGGGGGGGCGGGGTACATGGTTCAAAATTTCAAAATAAAAGTTAACGTTATTTATGCACAGCCCCTTTCTTCACCTGCATAAAACAAACAAACAAAAAAACACATTTTTTAAATGAAAATGACCTGGATTTAAAAAAATGTAATTTTTGCTCATTTAAAAAAATGATAACCTAAACAGAAGTGGTATTTTATTTTAGATGTTATTCAGATGTTATTATTATATGTTATATTATTTATTAAAAAAATTAATTTACCAAAATTTTTAAGCAGTAGTTACTGCGCATGCAATGTATAAGGCGCTTCATTGGCTGCCATTCGTGCGCTTATTCGAAATGTTAAAAAATAAAATTTATTATTAATAATTAAAAATAATTATATTTTTACATGTTCAAGTGGTACGTGGGTGATTTGTAATATATTCTGAGCATTAGGTTACAAAATAAAATGAGTATTCAGTAAATAAAAAATATAATTTTATTTAGTGTACTCTTTTTAATTTTGTTAATTATTGTTAATAATTCAGTAATTTACATTTGTATGGTAATTAGAATGGTTATATAAATTTTATAAATGTTAAATATTCAGATGAACAAAAATAAAAGTACAGAACTTGTCAGCATGAGAAACAAGAAAGGTGAAATGCTATATGATACAGACAGGATAGCAGACGCTTTAAAAGACTCTTTTAAAGAATTATTAGGAGGTGAAGGTATAGGGCAAGAGAACTGCGACATAGAACATATCATACTTCCATTTAGTGTTTTTGGAAATAACCAGTATGTTTACTTCCTATGTTGCAGCAGAAGTAAAATACTTACTTACTTACTTACTTAATTATTGCAGATGTTTTTTTCTCCCTTTCTTGTGTATATTGGTACGATAATCGCTTTTCTCTAGTCGTCTGGGACTTGTCCCGTCTCGATGCATAAATTTATCAGTTCGCACACCCTGTGAGATATGTACTCGCCACCGTATTCAAGCATTTTAGAACTAATACCATCTACACCAGCAGCCTTACCATTTTTTAAACTCTTACTTATATCAATAACCTCAGTGACGCAGACGTTTTCATTTGGGGTTTCTAATGTATGATTTTCTATCCCGCAGCTCTGTTGCCCTATATCTTCATCTCCTAATAATTCTTTAAAAGTGTCTTTTGAAGCGTCTACTATCCCGTCTGTATATATCATAATTTTCCAAAGTACATTAACGGGATGACATAATTTTTCCGAATAAATGAAAATCCCCAATGTTGATAAATACCGAAAATATAATTACCGAAATAGAAAATTAGTGAAAATGAAAACTTCCGAAATTTTAAATTAAGAACGACAAAATAAAACTACCGAAAATGTTTATTAACGAAATTTCCATATATTCCGAAATTAATAAATTCTCGAAATTAGTATTTGAATTCCCGAAATTCCAAATTACCGAAGTATCAAATTATTATCAAAGTGATGAGTTCCCGAAAATAATTATAAAAAATTATATTTGATAATTCTATCGTCGAAAATAATGTTTCGTTTTACAGTTACACACTATACGTGCAAAGGTTAAAAAATTGAAGAGCTCTTTTACATTTGAATCTATACAGATATAAAAAATATTAAATTTCAACGTTTTTTTTTAGAAGAGAATTTTTTATTTTCGGAAAAATTATGTCAGTCCATATAATTATAGGCTTCTTTGAGAAATAAAACGATGAATGTTTAGAAAAAGAATAGATATTTAAAAAAATTTATTTTATATCATAAGAAAAACAAGTTTTTCTATATGAAGCGATAGTTTGACGTGGACTCAACTTAGAGGATATCTCCCTCATATTGCGATGAATCGAAAAAAAATTCAATGGTAGCCTTTTTTGAGAAAATGGGCTTTTCAGTTTATTAAAAAAATACACGCAAGCTGCCACAAAGGAAATTAAATTATGTCAATTTATTCCCAAGAAACAACTTTTTGAAGAAAATTTTCGTTAAGTTTTTCGTAGCTCACCTAAATATGCAGGTAGTCCTAAGTTCATGAGAAGAATTACAGTAAACTTCCTTTTATTTTAAGGTCCTTGATACGTACCCGACCAGTTATTTTAAGGCTTGAGGGGCCCCCACCACTACCGCGATGCGGCAGTTTATTTTTATAAACGACGTTCATTGGCTGCCCCGTTCTTGTATCGAGGCGCCGCCTGTACGCAACTTTTGCAATCGAAAAGAGCGGTTAGATTTCAAATCAATAGATATTATCAATAATAATACAAATAAATACACCCGACATTCCTAGAACTGCTGGCCCACGCAGTTTCTCAGCTCAAGGGGTGGAGTACCACTCACCTGACATTTAGGATATTTTATTTTATTTCGTGAAACTGAAAGGTCGTCAATCGACAAAAGAATGTAACATGACTGAGAAAATATATTCTACACTTGAGAAATATTTCTATTTGTACATTTATGACTTTTACGTTTATAATATTTTCTCGAGAACGTCGTACGACGTATTCCTATGAAGTCGTGAAACAATACCCAATTCTAGGTTTCCCGATCTTCGGGCCTCTTTTTTCATTGGCCAGTCACAGACACGGAGGAGTGTACAGGGACTGTGGTGGGAATTGACATACGGGGAGCTTGAAATGTTGGGATTTTAAGAATTTTAAACGATTTCAAGAGAATGAACAATTTTTCTTAAGATTTTTCAGAAAAATTTGTATGATTTTTTATTTTACAACATTTATTTTAAGAGAGTACACTCGAACTGCAAAGATACGAGAATCTCGTCAATCGGGAACTCCAAGGATACGAGCTTTGGAGTTCGAGTGTATTATATTTTTCGTTGAGCATTGATTTGTTTTTGTTTGAAAATTTAACTACTTGGTTAAAAGTTTCAAAGAGATTAAAGATTGTTTAAAACTTTCAATGATACCTGAAATTTATTCAATATCTTTTTATTTGTTGTAAAGCGTCTAAAAGTCCTAAAGATCTTTCAAACTGACTCAAATTTGGTAAAATCCTGTCAAGTAAACAAAATTCTTACAAATTTTCTAGATACATTTCGGACATGTCCGACATTTAAAAAATTCTTTTTGAATTTTCTCAAGAAAACTCTGAAAATTATATTCATATAACCTCAAAGCAAAAAAAAACTCAACAAATGAATAGTTATACGAAATTTTTAATGTTAAAAATTATGTTTCCCTTGAAATTACAATTTGCCTGAGATTTTTTTTCCTTCTTAACTAAAAAATTTTTTTGGTTGAAAATTGGTGTTTTGGTTTGAAAATTCATCTCCTTTGTTAGGAATGTAATTTTTTTATATTAAAATTGCAACTGTTTTGTTGAAAATTAAAATTTTTTTTTGGTTGAAGATTCAACTATTTTGTTGAAAATTTGTATTTTATGAATTCAACTGATTTTGAATTAAAATAAAAATTTTTTTTTTCTTATTCAAGCATGCTGGGGCATCCAATATTTCTGGCCGTGTGTCGTATACTATTTCTCTTCATCCCCAGCCGAAAGTACGTAGTACCGCCGTGTCGCTGCTCTCGGTCAGCTGAGCGGATGCATGGGCTTCGGTCGTTCGCCCGACTTTTGCAAAGCCGTGGCGGAGCCGAGGTTTTGCTAGTCGGGGCGGACATCAAAAACACATTTTTTATTTTTACCTAATACTTCTTCCTCGTCCTCGGTTTTGTGCCGAATTTTTATGCACGAAAATCGCAATAAACTTAAACCATCAGTTTCGAGGTTAAACACACAGACGCTCTCTTTTTTCCATTCACCTGTCAAGATAAATTTTTTTCGGACGCTAAGTACACAATTACACAATACTGAGTGAGCGTTGCTACGTCAGCGAGCCACAAAAATCTCGCAGCCAATCAGAGATCGCGTTAACTCTATGAATACATAAAAATAGAGATCGAGAATCGTGATTTGCACATTGTGAAAGAATATTTTATGTGAATCCTCACATAAGTATGAATGCAATATAAGTAAAATGTTAATTGTAACATAAATTGTTTGAATTTATATTATGCGAAATTTAACAGTAAACATTTCACCCAATTAAAAATTTTATAATACCTTTTTATCCTATCAATATTATGTTTAGAAATCAAAGACTCTGGTTCTCTTACCAATACATATGACATAAGAATCACATTGGTTTTCTATTGTCGCTGTATATTGTATATCCTCACAAACGATATTAAAAAAATATTTAACTTACATAATTACTTTAAGCGTGAACTTTTCAAATTTTGGAATGAATGAAGTATAATCTGTACTTCAGCTATACTTGTGTATGGATAAAGTATAGCCTAAACTTTGGATATACTTAAATACAGATGAAGTATATCCCATACTTCTGCTATGCTTCATCTATACTTCAGCTGTACTTTAGATATACTTTATCTATACTATTTCAATATACTTGGAATATGGGAGCGTCTTATTCACCCTACATTTTTTGTACTTTGGAAAGTCAATGATTGATCACTCCCATACTTATGGCTTTCACTCGGAAGGTTACTTACGTGAGAAAGGATGTGTTTTGGATACTAATCCTATGGAATGGTGGTCAAAAAATGTTTATCGATTCCTAAAGTTAAAGATCACAGCTAAAGAACTCTTAGCTATTCCAGTGGTTATGGAGCCAGTCAACTCTACACCATTCTTTACCAAATTACGTTCCGATATATCATAGAAAGACATGCCGAAAATTAGCTTTTTACATTCTAACCTGGCTATTCCCGAATTTTTATATTTTGTAAGCAATACGTGTAACCGTAAATCTCTGAGTGAATCAAAAATTAAAAGATTCTGGTAATGAATTTTAAATAAATAAATATGAAATTTAAACTATAAATTTACTGACACTTACCTTTTTGTTGCGATTCACAAAACCAAATTGTTACACATAAATTTTCATATATAGTTTCAAGAATTTTTACACTATCTGATGAAAAGAACTCATAAGATTGAGACTCACGGAAACCGGTTCATATATTCAGGGTCGAACCCCATATTTTTAAAGGGTAAGGTCCACTTAAAGGCTCGAGCAGGGCCTGGATTGAACCAAAACTTTGATATTTTTTGAAGGGTTTGATTTGGACCAAACACATTCAGAACTCTTTATTATTGGGACGAAGCTGAAAGGTTTCGATTCCTGAATATAATCAATTCCTTCACAATTTGGGCACTAGTTTGGATCAAAAAGTTCGAATTTATTAATCGCGACTGTGAATTTTTTGTCAAAAGCCGGAAAAAACTATATCATACTGAGTCTCATAAAAATCCGTTATTTTATTAAATATTCTATCTGTCAATTTATTGAAATTCTCAAAAATTTAGTCGCCGTTTTCGATAAAACATATCGTATTCTTACTTATGATTCTGAAATCACTGTTACCAATTCAAAAACCTCCCTTGTACGGGGTGTGAAGAAATTCTTGTCAATTTCAGAATCTTCGGTCATTTTTTAGATGACAGTTGCCCCCAGTGGGACCCTGCGGTGGTTGTTAACCTTTAGTTTTTAATTATATATATGCAAATATGTGCCTATAATTACTCGTATATACATGCCTTATATAAATAAAATTATCCTTTATAAATTTGATTTACAAATAAAATATTAATAAAATTCTGTTTAAAAATGAATATGTAGTTACAGAATTATTTTAAAATCTAATGAAATTGCGGAGCATAATTTGAAATGTATATAATTCTAATGGGAGGGGCACTTGTAAACCTCTTGAGCGGAATTCGTGCTCACCGAAACTACCTACTTTTGATCCGAGCGGAATTCAGGATTTGTGTTCGGAGGGTGGTTGACCGCGAGCGGAGTTCGTGTGCGCCCATCGACTTTTGGGTTCGATCAGTGAAGAAGTAATACTGCATAAATGGGTCAGCGTCATAAAATTTACCTTTCTTTCGTTAAGAGATAAGCGCACATACCTAGGATTGAACAATATGGTTTTATTGAGGCTCATTATATTTTATTAGCCACGTCGAGAGGGCGCCGCCCCCAAAAGTCCCAAAATTCCTATAGTGCAAAATGAATCTATGCTACATTTACATTTACCAGCTTATGAAGGGAGGATTTATACAGGGTGTCCCAGACTCAAGTGTTCGTACTTATATGGCTGCATGAAAATAAAAATAATGAATCGAAAATTCCTTTTTCAAAAATCAGTTGAAATTTTAGTTCTTGAGTTATGAAAAATTTAAGATGTGTCAATCAGGAGCGCGGTATTAACAGTCGTACATGTGTGAGCGGAGTCCAACGCAGTGTAGTTACCGCTGTTCTCCCGTCGCTAACAACACCTCGGCGCTTGCTTCAATAACACTACGTTGGACTCCCGCTCTCGCACGCACGTCTGCTTATACCGCGCTCCTGATTGGTCCAGTCTAAATATTTTATAACTTAAACACTAAAACTTCAACTGATTTGTGGAACAGGAAATTTCAATTTATTTATTTTTTATTTTTATGCAGATATATAAGTCCGGACAATTGAGCCTGGGACAGTCTGTATTGTGTATTACCTCAGGTAAGTAGTCCAGACGCCAACCCCATTTCTTCGGATCGACGAGTTCCATTCAAGTTTTTTTTTATTCTTATGTAAAATGATCTTTCGAATCCAAAACTGTGTATCAGAACCCTGGCAAATGTGCCGTTCTCGAGATATCCGCAATTAATTATTTTTTTATCAATTAACGTGTAAAATAAGTTACAATAAATACTTTCATCAATAACCAAAAATGTATTTTATGAATGAAGAAAAGTAACACTCTTTTGAAAGTACCAACTGAAATACAGATTTTTCCCAGCGGAGTAAAAGGAGATTTTTTTCAGAGAAAAATTAATTTAGAATCATTTTTAGTTCATAACTCCATATCTAGTCTGGAAAAGACGTTGAAAATGTTCGGTTATTCTCTAATGATAATACGGATTCCTTTAAAAATGTGATTTGTACCATCTAGCATAATAATGCGTATATTTTCTGAAATAACGTTTCTTCTCTCGATCTCTCTAGTAGCTTATGAGTTCCCCCCCCCCCCCGCGGGAAATTTCAGAGTGCCGAGAATAGCGTCCGGATTTCGAGAAAGCAGCCTGTCCAGTATAGCCGCCTCAGCTCCCTTCTTGATGTCTGTGCAAAAGTTGTTCCAGCCCTCTTGCTTTGCCTTACGTATTGCACCCCTGTATTCATCCCTCATCGTTGTGAATGCGGTCCATAGTTTCTTCGTTTTGCCATTACTGGCACATCTGAACCTTTCTCTGGTTTCCCTGCGAAGCTCTTCGCGTTTCGCATTCCACCAGTGTGTCTCCCCAGCCTTTCGGACTCTTGTAGGTCGACAATTACTTTCCTGAATAGCTTTGATGGCTTCCGTGAAAGTGTTGGCTGCCATTTCCAGGGTATCCACGTCTCGAATTGACCTGGGAACCTCTGAAAGTGTACATCTTAGCTCCGTGGAAAACTGATCCCAGTCCGTTCTTCTTGGATTTTTGACCCATTTGGGGCCAGCGGGTACAATGGATTCCAATACAAACTCCATCTGTGAATGACCTGAGAGAGTGGGTTCATCTGAGTCTCTCCACCTCTTGATGTTATCTCTAAGACTACTGGTACAGAGAGTGATGTCAATGACTTCCGCCCTGACCGAGTTACGGAACGTCGGGGTATTCCCCGTGTTAAGAATATCTAAATCAGTGGTAATCAGGTATTCCAGTGAGTCATCATCTCTGTAGTTGACGTCTGTGCTGCTCCACAAAGTATGGTGGGAATTAGCATCGCATCCAAACAGTAGCGGAAAACCCCTTACCTTGCAATATTCCACCAGTTTACATACCTCCACTGGTGGGTTAGTCTCGGTGCTTGGTGCCTCCTACTGTGTCCTCTTTCTGAGGCCTATCGTGCCTGACGATTCGCCAGGACGCTGTCTTAAGTGAAGGGTTGAAACCCTCCAGCCGTTGAAGTTCCTCAGACGGGTCTTCCGGTTTACCCGGGAACCACGCCGTAGCTCTGACCATTTTCTGGTGCAACTCAACCCCACCCACCTTAAGCGCTGCACCTTCCCACGGCTTTGTCTCGACTACTGCTTGGAGTAGCCCAGATTGAGCCGCTAGGTCGGCTGCCACAAATACGAAGACCCCTCCCCTGCAGATGGAGGTCACGAATCTTGGCCATTGATCTGAGGACAATCTTTTGAGCGCCCTCCAAGTAACCTCCCTGAAGAGCTAATACTACTCCGTGGTGAGCATTGATTCCGGGTAATTGCCATCAGCTACCACCATCGTCAAGGGTTTAGTCCTCTGAGCGGCCGTCAGTCCAGCTCCCGACGACTCTCTATTCGTCGGCTGCTGGGACGTTTTGTGCCTCATCTGAGTATTAGCCACCCCCGGTGGGGTGTCCTCTGAGCCCCTACCTCTCTTCTGAGCCTCAGTGCTGGATGTCGGCCCTGTAACTGCTGACGTTCCAGCTCTTGCAGCTGCTCTGCTAGCCTGCTGTGCTTGCCTCTTCAGTCTCCTTTTTTAGGGAACCGTTGAGCCGTTTCTTTTTGTTGGGGGACTGATTGGCCTCTCCCGTTACCATAGCCTCGTTCAGAGGGACCGTCCACCTGCAGGGGAGTATCTTTTCTCTCTTGACAATTTTCGAAAAAATGACTTTCTGTACAGAAAAACAGCTTTTGATCGTTCTGATATTTCTTTAATCGATGTTTTCTCTAAATGTATCAATTGTATCAAAAAAGGATATAAAAATAAAAATATACATCTTTCGAAGTAGACCAACTTTTGTTTGAAACTTTTTCCTGTAAAATCAATATTATGAAATTTTACCTGAATTTCCGGCAACTTTGCAGATGCCTTAAGGCACTTTATAATACAGACAAGTGCCTGAAAATTCGCAGGTGCTATTTATATGTCATCATCTCCATGTACACAAATTTTCAAGCTTTTCCGAGTCACTGCATGAAACCATGAAAATTCGCACATTTGGCAGGTCGCCACCGCTCACCCCTTCCACTCAGGCCTGTAAGGCACGCATTTTTACGTTCGTATGAGCTCCTGGTCTATCAGGAGAAAAGGCGTTTTTGTCAATTATATTCAGAATCGCCAATAATAGTAGAATCGAGTTGAAACTAAACATTCCTCTTCACAACTAACCACAGAATATGAATAAAATATTACTTTTTGAATATCATCCCCATACGTCGGTTTTGTAGGGTACCAAATACCCCCATTAGTTAAAAAATAGGTTTTGCGACTTTTTGACTAATAATGAGTAATTATGATTCTTTTGCAGATTTTTGTACTGCAAATTGTTTGTAATACATAAAATGCTACTTTATACTGATAATTAAATATTTAAATAAATTGTTCAAACAATTTATTTTTTTCTTTAGCAATTTTCTTTAAGAATAGATTTATAAAGTGGCTGTTTTTTGTAAATTATCCACTTTTAAATTAGAATGATGATATACTTCATTAATGTTAACAAAAATAATTGTTTGAACAATTCGTTATTATTTTCAATAATATTCTCTTGGAATAATGCTAGAAAATTGCATGTTCTCCAAAAACTTTAAACTTTTGTCCAATATTCAATTAGAGGGAGGTATATAATTCATAAACGTGAACAAAATCAATATATAAAACAGACTTATGGGGGTGATATTTAAAAAGTGATATTTTATTCATATTCTGTGCTTGATTGTTAAGAGGAATATTCAGTTTCAACTCGAAACAGCTAATATTAACGAATCTGAATGAAATTCATAAAACCATATTTTTTTATGGGAATTGTGTACAGGGATGAACGTAACATTCGCAGCACTTTCCTGCACGTTACTGTAACCGACTATATGTCGATATAACCACATATAGACGTAACCAAGATGGTGGTCGTTGTACGTCGCGCGGCGTAAACGTATTAGTCCAAGAGCTGATGACGTTTTTCGTGAAGTGGGAGTATAAGTCCTAGTTTGTGGCGAATATATCTGGAAAATGACCCTTCTTTCGAAACCCTTAAATGCCAGACGCCCTGTCTGGGGCATTTGGGCACCTGAGCCAGGTGCGAAAATTGGACATTTGCAGTGACAGTATTAGAGTCAATTTTCTTCTAGGATCGATTATTGATGCCCCAAGTTTATTATTATTCAATCGCCAGACCGATAGCTTGGGGATAATAGTATACCATCATTCACATTTCTCATGTAGATGCTAAAGTTACCATGTTGAATAAAAACACGAATATTTTTGGTTACAATGCCATCACCTACAAATTCATAATGTTCATAATGCATTGTAATTTTACAGAATCTGTCTTGGAAACTTACGTAACCTAAAAGTTGAATTCCATACTTAAAGTGGATATTCGTTCCTATTGTCAGTGAAAACGTTACTTTGGGAGTAGGTAATAATCGGACCTACTCTGAAAGTGGTAAATTTACCACAAATTTTTTTTATAGTGTACGTAATCGTTTTGAAATCGAAAAAGTTCAAGTAAAATTACAAAAGCAGTGAGAAACCATTGAACTCGTCAAACCAAAAAACTGTTTATCCAGTTCTGCGATAAGGCGGTCCAATTCAAACATGGACATTTTTTTAATCTGTTGTTTAATTGTTTTTCAATCTTTGATATTTTTGACTTGTTTGTCATATATGTGACAGAATACGTCAACTGTTCCCACCTAAAATTATTTTTTTTTCTTTATCGGGTTGAAACTGGGCTAAATTATAGTCCTAGTGGATCTATATTAATTCACTAAACCTAAGGTAAATTTATCAACTGGTTGTCAATATACAGGGGCCGAACTTTTCACATTATCAGGTGCTTTTTCACCTTCACATTAGTGTAACTTCCTTTAGGATTATCCGATTGGACTTTATTATAATATTTTAGAAAGCTCTTTTAATGTACATTAAGGCTAACATAATTTTTGTTCATTATGAATTTTTATTTTTTGTTTGAAATTCAAAATTAAAATTGATTTTTTGAATAAAACCATATTTGATTTTTTTCTTTTTTAATAAAAAGCTTTTTTTACTCTCTTTGAAATCATGTAGAAGAAAAAGTGGACTGCAAACAATTTGATGGTCAAATTAAGATTTTTACGCTTGAGGGGACCACATTATGATTATATAATATACACACACACAAAAATCATCTCAAGATAGTTAAATGTAACCTTAGAGGCAAGTTAGGCTTATCAGTATTCGTCACCGAGCTCTGCATAAGTTGAATCTTGTCCCCTCGAGCGTAACAATTTTAATTTGACCATTAAATTATTTCCAGCCCACTTTTTCTTCTACATGACTTTAAAGAATATAAGAAAAGCTATTTTTTTGAAAAGAAACAAAAAATTTTCAAATAGGGAAACCGAGACGAGTTGAACCACTTTTCAGTTTTCGATTTTTTATACTTTTTGTAACGAACTTTTTCAAAACATATTATTGTTGCCTCATTTTGTACACGTTAGGCTCATACAAATACAAGTATCAGCAGTCCAATTCGATAACTGAGTTTATTAAAAACGAAATTAGATGATGCGGAAAATGGTTTAACTCGCCCCAGGCCCGGGGCGAGCTGTACATACATGCGGGGCGAATTGCACATATGTGCTCGTCCGCGAAGAAAGGGACCTAATGCGGAAAAAATCGATTTTCATTTTCTTACTCCAGTCGATAGTTTCTGAGTTACTCTTTCATTTCCAATAATCAGAAATTGTTTAAGTTAATTACTTTTCTTGTTATTAAGCGGGCTCAGTTCAATAATTTTACACCCTCTTAGGTCAACACATGAAAGGGGAATCACTCATAATTAAAGATCGGGTTTCGGGATAAATGACAACTCGGGACTCCATTACGTGGCAAAAATAGGACTATTCTAAGTGCTCGACGGGGTCAGAGTTTAAGAGCCATACATGGCGGGGCAACACTTGACTATGGGCTTAGCTCACTTGTTACACACAAAATTCTCCATTGGGGGAGACATTAAAAAAAATATTTATGATCACTTCACTTAAACAAACCTTAAATGAAAAAGAAGGCCCAGTTTGAGAATCTCGGCCTCGGCCACGTATGACGCTATTTTCTCGCCAGTGATAAAACTTTTGAGATTAGCAAAATTGATCCATCGTGGCCACGTGTCGAGCGGAGTCCCATTTTTCTCAAGTAAATACGAGTAAGAGTTGGCCTTACCCGCAGTATGAAGAAACATTCTAGGGACTCGTTGAAAGCGTCTCTAATATTTTCCTCTTGAAAACTGCTTCACAAAGATAACGAAAATGTCTTAACGTATCGGTTCTACTTTATACGGCTGTAGTCGGCAGAGAAGAGCGAGCGTATTTGCGACGGTCAGGGACTTGGCCTCGGCGTTCCTTCTCCTCCTTCTCTCCGCCGTTCTTTTTGGTGGTAAGGCCGCTGTGGCGACGGGGTGCTGGGTTCACATTCCACGACCGTATGAATAAGTGGAGCTCGGTACTCTGTTATTTTCGGTTTTCATCCTTCCTTCTTTCCATTATCGGCAGAATTGATCCAGTGTTGTTATTTCTTTGTCCTTACTCTCCAATCCACCCATTCGATCACCTCCTCGTTCGATACCACTTGGTATCAGCCGACGTGAAGAGGCCATTGCGCATTGAGATTTCTTAGTCACGTTGGGAATTGACGAAGAAATTTCTCACCGTGAAGTTTCCAAGAAGCTTCTACACCAGGTAGATGCGTCGTTCCAGATTTTTCGTAACTTGCAGCGTTAGTCTCAATCTGGCCGTTATCCTAACATAATACTTGTAGATGAGGATCCACAGCTCCTTTTAGGCTGGCAGACGATAGTAGATAGAAAAGGCGGGAGAATTTAAACGGCTTGAAATGTGTGTCGATGGAATCTAGACGTTCTGAGAGTCTCTAGTGGCGTCCCATTCGAGTCTCGAAGTCGAAAGAAGTCCCTCGATGTCCCGCGATGTTTCTATGAGTCCGAATCGTTATAAAAAATAAAAGAAACGAGCAGAATAAGTCCTTAAAATGATAAAACTTAAATCTAGCCCTACAATTTTGCAACGTGACAACTCCCATCTCCTCGGAAAGGAGCGAACAGGTCTTTGAAAGGAGGTGGGTCAACTGAATGAATCTATCGTTAAACTTCATAATATAAACTGTGTTTGTACTCCAAAATCGATACACAAAAGAAAACTGAAACTCTAAATGTTTGAAAGACTAGAAAGTGGAACCAGAACAAAAGCAATAAAAACAAACTGCTACACGGAAAGAAATTTAGGACAGCTGTTGCGTTTGATGTAGCAGGGCAACACAACCACGATTTTAACGCGACAGAAGAATAACAAAAGTAGAAAGGATAAGAATATGGAAGAGAAGAAATTTAGTGGATTCAATTATTGATTGTTATTTTGTCCTTGTCTGAGCATCTTTTCGTGCAACCAGATGAGTTGACAAATCGGTCACAAAATAGACCCAATTGAAATTTAACTACCCAGCGAATGGATTAAAACCAATTTAAATTAGTCCGATCTCAAATTTAATTAATTCCGTAACTCTCTAAGATCTTTTCTTCTACTAAATCCCAGGAAATATCATCAAGATCTTTTCTTATTTTAGAAATTGCTACACTCTTAACTTGTACGGTCTCCATCTCAACAGTTTTTCAAGATTTGGTTCCTGGAGTTCCCGGTATTGGAGGCCAAATATGCAAAACTAAAATGTGACTTGTCCGAAGTCAAGGACGATTGCGTCGCCAAATCTTGACAAAGCTCAGGTACTTGCTTCTGGTTCATAGGTGAAACCGGTGATAGTTCAGAGTTCAGAAAAGTTGACGTAAAAATCTCATTACACAACTTTTCATTTATCTGTATGTCTAAACATAAGATCCCATATTTAAGATCAAAATAACTTTCAATCAAAATTGCTGAAATTTTCATTCTGACATATTTGAACTAAACACTATATGGTCTTCAAGAAAAAGGGTATATTTCCTTTTGATATACCTGTTTTCTAAATATTTATCTTTTTCTAAGGTTATAGTTTTCCTTTTAACTATCGTTTTCTTTTGACTGAATTCTAGACTCTAGAGACAAATCGAGTTTACTCTAGATTTTAATCATAATTAGCATCGCCTGTTTTGTTTTGTGGTAAAGAATAAATATTCATCTAAGAAATTTTTGGGGAACGTAATTCGTCATTTATTGTGAGAATTTTCGTTTCCATTGTTTCGAGGTGCTCCATTGTTTGCCTGAACAAAATAAAGGGTATTTGAACAAGATAAATATCTGTCATTTATTTTTAAATTTCAAGTTTTGAATTTTCTGGACCAGAATATATTCTTTCTTTAAAATTCTTTAACTAAGATATATTTTATCTCCTAATTTCTGACGACTAGTCACTGTCTTGAAAATTTACATTATCAATAATATTATTTCATTATTGATTTAAATCAGAATGCTGTGTTCATTTCAATCCTAAATAAAACAAAATAATTTTCCTTCGAGTCATTCGTCTTATTTACTGATATCCTATTCTCTTCTTTCTTCTTTGATGAGTTATTCCGGATACACTTCAAAATAATACTCATTAATCGCTTGACTTATTATTTTTTTGTTTGTTCCAGAATCAACATTTTTCTCAGAACGAACCATATCAATGTTCAACGAATTCAGACTTAATATAGTTAAGGCACATGTCTCACGAGATCGAACTGGACTTCCCCAGAGTCTACAAGAATTTTCAAGATAACCATTGCTTTACAAGTAATGGCGGGAGAAAGGATTATTTCTCTAGAATAATAACTATTCAAAGTTCAGAATCGAAAAAAAGTCATTCAAACATTTTATTCCACAGAGTCAAGAAAATATTGCCAAGATCACTTCCTACTTTGAAAATATTTAATTCTGCACAAGCAAAAAAGAAGTTAGTGAAGGAGGGGATAGAAGTGGATGGGATGAGGAATGTAAACAGAAGAAGAAGGAAGGAATAAGGGAATTGAGAAAATGGAGAAAAGGAACAAGTAGTGGAGAAGAATATAGGAGAAAAAAGGAGTATACTGAGTTGTGTGATAAAAAAAGAGGAGGAAAATAAATGGTTTGAAGAAGAAGCGGATAAGGCTAGGACGGAAGAGGAGGTTTGGAAGGTAGTAAATAGAGAGAGAGAGAGAAGAAGGAAAAGACTAAACCAGGATATTGAGATGGTAGAATGGAAAACATATATTTTGGAATTACTATGAGGGGTAGAGAGGAAAGTGAGGAAAGGAGGAAAAGATGGTGGGGAAGCAGATGAGGAGGAGGACATTAAAAGGGTGGAAATAGTCAAGGTATTAGGGATGATGGAAGATAGAAAGGTTACTGGAATAGATGAGATTCCAAATTAAGTCTGGAAATATGGGGGGGGGGGGCAGAATTAGAAGAATGGGCATAGATAATGTGCAATACAGTATGGGGAGGAGAGGGGTGGTCAGAGTTATGGAAAGAAGGAATAGTTAGTGATACCAATAGTGAAGAAAGGCAAAGGGGAGGAGGTTAAGGATTATAGACGAGTGACATTAATGCCGACACTGTATAAAGTATATGTGACAGTTTTATCGGAGAGGCTAAAAAAAGAAGCCGTGGAAAAAAAGATAGAGTCACCGAATGAGACAGGGTTTAGAAAAGGGATGGGGGTGATGGACAATATATGTGACCGTCCGCGAGGAAAGGGACCTAATGCGGAAAAAATATATTTTTAGTTTTTCACACCATTCGATAGCTTTTTATTTGCTCCTTCATAATAAAAAATATTATTCCTATATCTGAAAAATTCGAATTGATATTAATTTGCAAAGTGAAGCCCTCTTATGGAGATCTTGTATTGGAACGCCTCTTCAATCGCCCCTCCTGTAAAATGTAGCTACCGCGCATTAGGTCCCTTCCTTCGCGGACGGTCACATATATGATTTGATGCTAGAGTTTTTGACCAGTGAAGTATATATGTTTAATGGTTTTTTTTCTACATGGTCGATAATCAATATTTCGTGAATATTGATTGTCAATTTTGTTAAAGTTGTGAAAAAATCTCTCTAGCTCCGCTGGGATTCGAACCCCAGATCTTTCAGATTTCTGGCTGATGCTCTAACCAATTAAGCTACGGAGAGACGAGAAAATTTTTTTCACAACTTCTACCAACACGACAATATATATGTTCTGAACTATCTAGTAAATAAGAGGATTAAAATGGAGAAAGGGGCAATGATAGCAATGTTCATGGACTTAATGGCGGCATTTGACTCATTAGACAGAGGCGAGATAGAAAAAGTTATGGTGAAAAAGGGGATACGAGAGGGATTAATAAAGAAAGCATTGGAAATTTTTTGAGACAAAAAGCAAGGTAAAGGTAGGAGAAGAAGTAGGAGATAGCTTCTGGTTGGTGAGAGGAGTAAGGCAAGGATGTCCTCTGAGCCCAATTTTATTTAATATATTAATATCAGACTTGGATGCTGTCGCGTTAAAATCGTGGTTGTGTTGCCCTACTACATCAAACGCAACAGCTGTCCTAAATTTCTTTTCGTGTAGATACCCAATATTTTCAATTTGAAAAATGGATTTATTGCACGCAAATTCCTTGAAAAATCAAATGCATACCTAAAAATGAATTAAAAAATCATAAACAAAATATATGTCAAAATCTTATTTTTTGATACATTGATTAAAAATACATTTAGTCAAAATGTAAGCGTGGTTATAATTTTGTTAACGCTTTTAACATTGCTATTTCTTGAAATTATTACCATTTAATGAAAAAATATGTAATTTCTTACTTTTTTTCTGATTTTTAACCAACAAAAATGTATGTCATGTTTGTTATTTTATGTCATTGGTAATCTAGTTCTGCACTGTCACTCTTTAACTATAGACCCTTAAAAGACGACATTCCAGGTATTTAAAAAAAGATAACAGTTATGTGTTCATGTCTTCCCATCATAGAAGGTTTTAAAACAGTTTCACAACCTGTTCGTGCGTGTGCGTGTGTGTGTGTGTGTGTGTGAAAATGTTATACGTGTTGCAGCTTTAGATTTACTTTAATTTTACCTTATTTGTTTAATGCAAAATTAATTTTTAATGATTTTTTCCAATTTCGGATCATCAACAAAAATGGAATATGTCTTCATTGAAGCGGAGGTGAGAGTACTAATTGAATGGGTTATTCAATATTCCATGTATGTACTGCGAGAAGCACCAAAAAAGACAATTAACATGCACAGGACTAAGCTGAAAAACGTCAACATTGATTACGTTAAAATCTTCCTAACAATTGGACACGTGGCAACATGACTGGAAACGGACAACGAGGAGGGCTACAGTTTTCGTAAAGTCAATATTTAATGATGTCAATTTAATGATTGTCAATGTGTAACAATGTAGTATTTGTAGTAGTATGTAGTGGTTATGTACATAAAATAAACAAATAATGTGAAAATTGGAATTATTTATTTTTATCAACAAAAACGGAAAGCGGGATTTTTTTTGTACTTGATAATAGATGAAAAATCTGTTTGAATTGAAATCCTAGCTGCTTCTATTTGTAAGATATTCAAATTTTTCGTTTTTTATATAGGAAGAATTTGTCAAACATACAGTAGCTAAGAATCGCGAGAGTTAACAACTTTTCTTATGCTAAATTTTTAATAAATAACGTCTAAATTATTAAAGAACTTTTTTTGGCATATGAATATGTGTGTATGTATGTATGTATATATATTGAAGGCCCGGATTAAGAAAGCACAGGAGAAAAACTTCCGCGAACAGCTCCTCCACAAGAAAATGCACGGCATCTTCCACAGAAATGTGGAGGATCTGTCGATATCGTATGAGCTAACATTTGCTTTCCTTAAGGTAGTCCAGCTATGAATCGTGAGTCAAAACAGTGAGCATTCGATGACAAAATAAAGCATAACGCAAATCCCGCATTTTGTACTATCAAAAATATTAATAATATTAAAAAGTAATTTCCAAATAACTTTTGTATGAATTAAACAATAAGTAAGGTATTTATTAATTATACTGCGCAATGACATTCACTCACTCCGAAAATGCTCTAGAGTCTAGACCACGGTGCTCCCAATCCCAACTCTCACTGCACGCATTGCGTTGACAATCGGATTGTTTATAAGGTTGACGCTCTTATTTGAAATGATTAAATGTAAAAAGCAATTGTGTACAACAAATAATAGAAGTAAAGTTATTAAAAATAATTCTTTGCTTACAAGGAAGACTTATAAAGTGAAATTAATTAATTTATTAGATTTTCTCCTTAAAAATAAATGATCGATTTTAATTTTAAAGAAAGGAATATCTTATTTATGTTAAATATTGATGTAAAATTATTCCTAATATTCTTATGTACTTTTAATTTATTATTTGTTGTGAACATTTGACTTACACGTTCAATAATTTTAAATAAACGCGCTAACGGTAACTAATCAGGTTGGTCCTTCGTGATGGGTCATTTGCTCTTCCGCGGATGGTCGAAATGAGTGAAAACAAGATGATCGTATTGACCATCCAGAAAGGATACCTTGCTTATCCCTGATGGTGAGTCTGGCCTTCTTATAACAGTCAGACTCGTCATAAAATGAGAGCCTCTCCGACTATGTCAAACAAACTCTGGATGTCTCTTTAGACCATCTAGAAGAACGGACTGGCTCTCTAAATTTTGACCCTCCAACTTTGACCATCCACTTTCTCCGTGTGAATGTATAGAATAAAAAGCGTACAATATAATAATTCTTGAAAGTGTAATGTAACGAAAAAAAAATTACTCGAGACACGATCAACACTAAATATATGTTTTCTTATCAATCAAAGTAAAGTATGTCGCAAAACCTAGTTATAACCTCTTACTCCTTGAAAATTCTATTAAGCGTATAAAGATCTGCATTTGCCTTTAACAAATATCTTGTTTACCGAAAGGTACCATAGGCGCGAAAATTCAAAACAAGCATTGATCAATAATATTCGAAATCCTATTTATTGAGTTATTATTCAACCCATGTAATTAGGACCACCCTAATAAATGAAGATAATTACTTGAAGTGTGCTTTTTTATGGGAAATTATAATTAGGAATGGAAAAAACTTCATAACAATAAGTTTTAGTTTAGGTTAAAACCTCAAAGTTTACATGCCAGTCTCTTTCAAAGGAATAAAACATGAAATTGAGCTGTTAAGTAAAGGGAATCCTTTCAAGTATATTTTAATAGAAAATAATAATTAGGAATCTGAATACGTTTACAACCTTTATAACAATTTTTATATTTGTAGGTTCTTATAATCGCGACTTTCACATGACAATCTATTTTAAAGTAATTAAACGTGAACTTGGCACTTACCGCATTATTATTAAATATAACTTTAAATCACGTTTCGATTTTCACTATCTGCATAACTTTATCATTAACAACCTCGAATTTTATTAGACCGGACATAAATTTCTGAGCTTTTCTACATTATCTATCAAATATTACCGACCTGTTATCAAGCACTGTTACCATATCTTCACTACATTTTGCAGACAGCATGCCCCGCATGTCATGTTTCAAGATTTTATTAATTTTAATACATTCAGAACGTTTATAAAAACTTAGATCCACTTAGAGAAATTCCGTACAAAATAATTTAGTTTTTTAGTGTCCACTTACGTTCCCTTTAGATCCCCTTGGAATGAAAATTGTATACTCAGTCGCATTTCCAGTAAACGCAGTCCTTTTAAATACCTATTACATCCACTTATTAAAGAAATTCCCTACAAAAAATGTAGTGTTTTAATGTCCGTCTAAGATCTTCTTAAGACGGCAATTATATACAGTCATTTTTCCAGTAAATGCAGCCTCTTAAATTACTGTTATATCTACTCAGAGAAATTTCGCACAAAAAATAAGGTCATGTTTTAATGCCTGCATAAGATCCCCTTAGATCCTCTGAAGACGAAAATTCTATACTTGGTCGGTTTCCCAGTAAACGCAGCCCCTTAAATTACTCTTAGATCCACTTGGAGAAATTCCGCACAAAATATTTTAGGGTTTTAATGTCCATTTAAGATCCCCTTAGATCATCTTAAGACGGCAATTATATACTTAATAACTTTTCCAGTAAACGCATCCTCTTAAATTCCCTTCAAATCCACTTAGAGAAATTGCGTACAAAATAATTTAACGTTTTAATGTCCATTTAAAATCTCCTTAGATTCTCTTAAGACGGCAATTATATACTTAGTAACTTTTCCAGTAAACGTGGTCCTATTAATTTCCCAATAAATCCATTTGAAAGAATTTTTCGAAAAATAATTTAGCGTTTTAAGGTCTACTTAGGATCCGCTTAGATCCTCTTAGAATTATGTCCCTATTAAATTCCTATTAGATCCCTTTAAATTAATTTTCAAAAAGTAATTTCGAATTATAATTTCCACTTAGGTTCCCCATAGAAACCATTACAAATATTTCGCTAAATTAACTGCACAACCAGTATCCCCTTAGGAACATATTACTACAAATTACTTTCCACGATTCCTCTTAAAATACACTTAAAACTCGGACTGCAATCTTAGTGGCTTAACTTAATTTTAACTAAAATACAGGACATGATTATCGCATTGTTTCCCGCAAACTGTCCAGGAACCAATATGGCGGCTGCATATTCCTGCCTAATATAGTACCCTAGCCAGAATATAGTTCGGAAATACCAGTCCAGGTATAAGGGTTCTACATTTTTTGCAGTTCGACTCATGTACACAGCGCACTCTCTTCCCTTACCCCACTTACACACCTTAAGCATAAAGCACTGGTTCGTGGTAATAGCGTCACGCGTAGCTAGTTCCCGAACTAAGCCGTCTCGTTCACTGTAGCGCCAAAGACATTATACACATAGATCAAAGATATTATACACCTAGATGCGGCAAGTGGCGACGGAGTGGGGATAGAATTATTAGTAGGGTAGGATAAATTTAGACGTCGCTGTCGGCGAAAATCCTAACCTACCCCGCTGTACCGCTCTACCCGCTGAAGTATCAATCCCCTCTTAACAGTTGTCGTGAGTAAAATGGGCGAAAAAGGCGCTGTCGCCGAAATGATTTTAAGTAGATATAGTAGTTTTCTGAAAATATTCATGATCACTAAAGCAATTAGAACTCTGTCTTACCCGGCGATCGAGGTCAATAGGTCCAGAGGTCGGACTCTTGCGAGATTTCTCCACGAAGGGAGGCATCCATTTCAGCCAGATCTTGAGGCTTAGGAGGAACTGGCATGTTAATGTTCCTCTTCGTCCTAAAATCGTGATCATCTCTCAGAAGGTGCCTGCTTTCCGCGATTGGTCTTAATGTCGCTTCCTCAACTTCGGCTGCAGCTTGATTAATCAGTGGTCCGGGAAGTGCTCCGCGTACATATCCATTTTTCGAAGGTAGACATGTTGATTTCGCAAGGATTGAATCGAAACGTGCTGCAGCTCTGGGTGTTTTTGGCACCACAGAGTATGCATACGTGCTATAAAGCCTCGATGAACAGGGATAATGCTGGCATCGTGGCAGTCTAGGAAGTCATCCTTGGGTTGATTCGTCCACTCAACGTGGGCGTTTCGCCGGTTCGTCGTCGTGTTTCCATCCAAATTATTTCCAGCACCATACTCTCTAGGATGATCGGCATTGTTTGCGGACCCATTGTCGGGTGTTGGGCGCGTTCAATCGTTTTGAACCGCATCTACAACTTTTTGGTGCTTTGTTTGCGTCATTGTTGTTCCCAAGAGCAGCTAAGGAAAGCGTTCGTCCATCCTTGTAGAGCCCCGCGTGCAAGGAAGAGGCTGCATACTCTGAGAGGTCGTCCGTTGTCCCAGAATCACCGTTTAAGATACCCTACCGGGGTGCCATTCAGCTTTCAGCACGGTTGCTACGCCTACGCTTAGGAGTTATTCCTGCGGGAATATCCCTGGACAATTGTCCGCGACTGCTTATTAATTATTGTAACCATATTCAGAAGAAACCCTTGGTATAGGGACCCTCCATCCGCAACCCGAGGACGCGTTTGGTGGTTTTGTCATAGGCCCTTCAGTTTTATTCCAAAGGAATCGAAACTGAAACCATATATATATATGTTTCTGTCAAAAATCCACCCAAGCTCAACGAAGTAGAGACTTTTTTGAGTGAGGTATACAAGATCCCGAGAACGCTAAAGGTGAAAGAAGATACTGGCAATATCATCCGCTTCAAGGAATGTTGCGACAACCTCATAAAATCGGAGGATAAATGTTCATCAATCACTGACGAAGAGGTGTCAAAAGCACTTAGAGGAACGAAGAACTTCTCCGGTGCTGGACTAGATTGTATCGAGATTTTCTGGTGGAAGAAGGTCACTCATGTTTTTTATATGGATGAGCTGAAGATCTATGCCTTTTGTAAAGGCAAACTTCAAACTGCTATAAATATCGTCAAGAAGTACACAGGAGGGTTTGGGATGGACTTTTAATTGGGTAAATGTGCCAAAATTCATATGGAGAAAGGAAAGATTGTCGGCGTTCCCAAGCACCCTGAGCTTGTGGATATAAGTTTTATCAGACATCTTAACACTGGAGAGACCTATACATACCTGGGCGTGCCTCGAAGCCGCGTTCAGGACGTAAAATCAGTAAAGGAGTCTCTCCGAAGCAGATACAGGAATCTTCTCCGACAGATTTGGTCATCCAATCTGTCGGCGTTGAACAAGGTATCTGCGACTAACATGCTTGCCGTCCCGGTTCCACTACAATGTCAGGCCTCGAGTGTGCAACGGAGACTGCTGTCCGAAAATCGTAGTTCCAGAAAATTTGGCACTTCTCGTTGCATTATGTCCGTAGATATACGTCGTCTCTGCGTGGGTCGGACACCCCGATAGTATGTGTTCTACGTACTTAGCAGTGGTATGACACGCTCTGCACCTATCGCTTGGAACTTCTTGACGTAAAATGCGGTCACGGTATACTAAGGTGGAACTAACATTGTCCTGGCATGCGAAAATGTAACCCTCTGTACCTGCATTAAGCACTGATGATTTGAGGAAAGCAAAATTTTGCTCCTTCGACAAGGACTGGTGTTCTACATTTCTGTGAAAGTTTGCGTGAATTTTTTTGTCGAGTAGCTGTTGGCGGATTTCTTGAACCTTTGCTTTCTTTACTTTGTCTTTTAGAAGTGAGACATCTAGAAGGAGTCATGCACTTTCCTCACGTCTGATGTTAAAATTCAGGCCAAGGGTCTCGGCCGCCTCTTCCGCGGCTTTGTAAAGAAACGATCCTTTGCCAATCATCTCGTGTTTCCTGACTATTTTTAGGACAGGATCTCTGCCATTTGTAACGATAAAAGCTGTACTGAGAATCATACGGTTATGAAAACATTCGATATTCAGAAGTCCGCGTCCTCCTTGACGGAGTGAGATGTATAATCGCGGAACGGAAGAATTGATATGCAAGCTCTTATGCATATGCTTTATCTTACGCGTGGCGATATCAAGGGCCGCAAGCTCGTTCTTCGTTCATCCAAGCACCCCAGACGAGGAGAGTAGAATCGGGACGGCAAGTACGTGAGTCGCAGATACCTCGTTCAACACCTAAAGATTTGAAGACCAAATATGTCGAAGAAGTGCTTGTATCTGCTTTGAAGTGACTCCTTCACTGATGTTCCGTCCTAAATGCGGCTTTGAGGTACGCCCAGCTATGTAATGGGTCTTTCCAGTGCCAAGCTGTCTAATAACACTCATATTCACAAGCTCAGGGTCCTCGGGATTACCAGTAATCTTTTCTTTCTCTATAGAAATCTTGGCTCACTTGTCTAATCCAAAGTCTATAAAAATCTCTCCTGTGTACCCCTTGACGATATTTAAAGCAAGTTGAAGTTGTCTTGCACCAGAAGCATAGATCTTCAGGTCATCCATATGAAATACATGAGTGACCTTATGCTCGCGATGATTAGTGTTGCCACAGAGGTATCCCGGAGAATTACGTAGTGCGAGAGATAGAGGTGAAAGTGTGATGCAAAAGAGCAGAGGGCTTATGGTATCGGCTTGAAAGATGCCCCTCTGGAAGGTGATAATGTTCTTTGTCACACGATAATTTGTAGATGAGATGGCAAATATAGTTTTTCAAAGCGTTATCAATCCCTCTATGCATCTCACTATGTGTGGATCAACTTTAAAGCTCTTCAACAGATAGATGATAAGTCTATGAGTGGTTGAATCGAAAGCCATCCGGTATTCAGTCCAGGTCATTGACAGGACGCGCTGATAGGCTGCTGCATCGTTGCAGACGCTCCTGTCAATTAGTATGTTCTCTCGGTATGCTGCTAGATCAAATTATCATCGGGATTGTCATATTGCTGCAAATTCTTAAAACCAAAGAGTCATCTATCAGTAATTCAGGATGAACGGGCACTGAATGTTCTTAAAACTGCTTTCAATAGAACATTAACCATTCAGTCAAAGGTTTGCGATAGTTGTCGACACTTTTGGAAAAAAAAGCGTCGGATTACAGAAGCAAAAGAGACGAGTTCTTCTGAAAATGATTTATCAAATATTTTAGAAGGTTTACGTCGATACTATGGTATTTTGATTCCTGTAAAAGCGAGATGCTGTAATTTCAGCGGTAAGATGATCATCGGGATTGTCATGAATTCTGGGAATATACGGGATTTGACTATTTTGAAAAACATTACTCAAACCTCTCCACGTTTTTATCAACCCATTGATTGCTTCAAACACCCATCGGTCTTTAGTAGCGATCCTTGATTCATTTGCTTCAGTCGTAGAGTGCTGCGATCCTTTTTGGAGAAAATAAGGCATTTTGGAAAGGAATCCAAGATCTTCTAAGAACTTCAGACAGTCCCGAAAACCGCAATCGACAACGATAACAGAGTTTGAGGGCATCCATTTACGCAGTTTCAATTAGTGTTGTTTTAAAAGACTGTCAAAGATACTAGCGTCGTTGTTCTTGCCATCAGCAAAATATGGACCGAAAACATCCACTATATATCCTGACATCGTTACTAACATCGTGGGCTTGACCAAATTCCTTTCTTTATGCATAGAATAAGTCCGTCTTTGAAACGAGTAATTGCTACTCTTTTGGATAAAAATGTATGCGCCATCAACCACAAGGATACATACATCTTGTCCATTTGCTTTTGCCGTTGACGCAGTATGGTCCTTAATAACTGACGCAGGAGGTATGTGATCTATACAAAGATGATGAGGAACAAAGGAGGACATCAGAACTGTCCTTGCTGTCGAAATTCCTCTACCAACTCTTTGTTTTTCCAAGCCAAAAAGATTTGATAAAATCGCTTTAGAAAGGCCGGAGGAAAGACCCGCGCGCAACTTGATCAACAATAATGCTAAGCACATACGCACAGAAGGACCTTTTGTCGAACGTACTTCAATTGACAAATACTGTGCAACATCACTTAATTGATTCTTCACCAATCCGGTGAGTCTATAATAATCTTTATCCTCAAGCGCAGAGAGATCATCGAAATTCAATCCTTTTTTTCTTGCCACCGCACGCAAATCATTCAGAAGCTCAGAAATCGAATCTGCGTTCATGTAAGTAAACTCAGAGGTGGCTTGAATTGACGCAAGAGCCACTTTCTTAAGAAAACCATCATCATCCAAATGAGAAGCACAGCATTTCGCTTTTGCTGGAATAAAAATATCATAGTATCGACGTAAACCCTCAATGCAGCAAAAGGTTTGATTCTGATACGATTATTCTTGTGATGACAGACAATGCATCTGGATTGGGAAATCATACATCTTCGTATTGGAAGTTTGATTTTACTACAGTCAGAATCTGAAGTTTCATCTTCACTGGAAGATTCTGGATTTTTAGAAATCTGACTCGTACCTGGTTCTAAAATATTTGACCTAGGAGTAATTCTGGATGAGAAGCTGTTATGGAACGAGCACCTGGAAAACAAGTGCAAGAAGCTAGTAGCTACTCTATGGCTCTGTAAGAGAGCCATAGGAAAAAGCTGAGACTTGAACCCGGAAACACTCATGTGGATCTACACAGCGATCTCGCGACCAAGGCTAACCTATGCGGCAGTGGTCTGGTGAGCAGGGTCGAGCTGTCCACTGTAAAGTCTCGACTGGAAAGGATCATGGGACTGATTTTGAGAGGCATCACTGGTGCCTCGGAGTCGTCACCCACGATGGCACTGGGGGCACTAATATGGTTGGAGCCCCTCCATCTCACCATCAAGGCCGTGGCTGCCAAGGCGGCCTGGAGGCTAAATTTGGTAAAGGACAGCAGGATCTCGACAGCAGTGAAGATCCCAGTCGATATCGCGAGGAGGCCGACCCTGAACAGCCCAGAGACAAAATGGCCACTCGCTATCTCTTTGACAAGAAGTATCGAGTTAGCTTATCCACGAAGGAGGAATGGGTTAACGGCGACGCACACCTGCCAGTGATGGAGACAACTGGTTTACAGATAGCTCCAGGAACGAGGAGAATGCAGAAGCCGGTGTATATCGTAGAAGGAATGGAATGGGCTTCACAATCAAGATGGGGTCCTATGCCACAGTTCTACAATCTGTGATTATGGCCATACTCCAGTGCGCCTACAGGCAAAAGAGTATGACAACAAAATAAACAGCCGTATCTGCTCAGGCAGCAGGGCTGCTATATTGGCCTTGAATAGAACAACGAGCACGTCAGTATTTAGTATGGGAATGCTTTGAGGCACTAAACATGTTAGCGACAGAAAACCGAGTTACTCTGCTATGGATCCCTGGACACAGCGGTATCAAGGGCAACGAGATATCGGATAGGCTAGCCAAACTAGCAGCAAGAAGAAATTGTACTGGACCCGAGCCAGTTGTAGGTATTTCCGATAGGTCTGTTACTGTAGAAATTAACAGTTGGCTGACTGAGGAACATCAGAATGAGTGGGATTTGGTCTCTGGTTGCAGACAGATCAAAACACTCTTGGGCTCAAAGCTTAACTCTAATTGAGCAAGGAAAATACTCCAGCTCGGGAGGAACGAAATCAGAGTCCTAACAGAAATGTTTATAGGACATGGGAACCTCAGATATCACAGACATAAGATAGGGCTTGCGGAAAGTCCCCTCTGTCGTCTGTGCGGAGTGGATGATGAGACAGCAACTCACATCCTTTGTCACTGCCCTTGCGATTGCGGGGAAACGTCTAACACTCACTGGCAGTTACTGCACCAGTGAGTCAGAGATATCAGCCAACAGCGTGACTGCGCTTCTCTCCTTATGGAGAGGGCTTTGGGGTCACACTTAGGCTCATAAGGGGACGCAACGGGATTACCTAAGCGTTAGGGGCTGTTACGGTCTCAACCCAACTGATAATAATAATAATAATAATTAGGCGTAGGGATGTGGCGACCACATCGCCCAAGAGCTACGGCTCTTGCAGTCAGCCACGTTGCATTGGGCTAACTCCCCAACGCAACGAACTATGCGGTCGTGACTCCCATTCAGTCAAAAGTGTCAAGGCTAAGTTTGTCTTAATACTTTTGAAGTCACAGGGTATCCGAAGCCCAACAATAATTATATATTTATTAGGGGGCGATAGCGATGTCGGTGGTGGTGGCTGATAATAATATTCCTGTAATTAAGAATAAGTTCTTAGTCACGAGACTATTATTATTTCTACGTGACTCATTTTCAGACAAAGGTGTTAAGGCGCAGTTTGCCTCAGTACTTTTGTAGTCACAGGGTGCCGGTAGCCTCAAATTTATTATGTTATCCCCAAAAGTATGAAATGGACAGCAAAGTAGAGGCTTTGTTCTTAGGCACAAGACTGATGATCTTATATACGTGACTCCCATTCAGTCAAAAGTTGTTAAGGCTTAGTTTGTTCTAATACTTTTGAAGTCACAGGGTATCTGAAGCCCCACAATAATTATATATTTATTAGGAGGCGATAGCGATTGTGGTGGTGGTAGCTGACAATACTATTCGTGTGATTAAGATAAAGTTCTTAGTCACAAGACTATTATTATATCTACGTGACTCATTTTCAGACAAAGGTGTTAAGGCGCAGTTTTCTTTAGTACTTTTGTAGTCACAGGGCGCCGGTAGCCTCAAAATTATTATATCCCCCCCAACAGTATGATGTGGACAGCAAAGTAGAGGATTTGTTATTAGGCACAAGACTGATGATCTTATATACGTGACTCCCATTCAGTCAAAAGTGTTAAGGCTATGTTTGTCTTCATACTTTTGAAGTCACGGGGTATCCGAAGCCCCACAATAATTTTATATTTATTAGGGGGCGATGGCGATGGTGGTGGTGGAGGCTGATAATAATATTCCTGTAATTAAGAATAAGTTCTTGGTCAAAAGACTATTATTATATCTACGTGACTCATTTTCAGACAAAGTTTTTAAGGCGCAGTTTGCCTCAGTACTTTTGTAGTCACAGGGCGCCGGTAGCCTGAAAGTTATCATATTATCCCCAAAAGTGTGATATGGACAGCAAATTAGAGGCTTTGTTCTTAGGCACAAGACTGATGAGCTTATATACGTAACTCCCTTTCAGTCAATGTTGTTAAGGCTTAGTTTGTCTTAATACTTTTGAAGTCACTTGTTACCTGAAGCTCCAAAATATGTATATTTAACACAACAGAGTGATTTGTCGGTAATAAAAGGCGCTGAGTTCTTTTGCACAAGTCCGATTGTCTTATATAAGTGACTTCATTTCAGTCGAAGGTATTAAGGCTCAGAGTGTCTTGATACTTTTTTCGTCACAGGGTACTGGAAGCCCAAAAATTATTATATTTTTCCCAGAAGTATGATATTCGCGGCAAAGAAGGGGTTTGTTTTTTAGGCATAAGACGGATTATCTTATTTATGTTACTTTATTTCGTTCGAAGGTATTGAGGCTCAGTTTGTCTTACTACTTTTGTAGTCACAGTATACCGAAAGCCGCGAAATAAAGATATATTCATTATTATTAGATGGCGATGGTGGAGTTGTAGTTTTGTAATAATTTGTTTGTGGCGAATAATAAATTCTAAGTGACAGGACTATTATGTTTCTATGGCTTCTTATGTCTTTTCTGATTAAGATCTCATTCACATTTTCCCGCATGTTTTACCTAGGAAATTCACATCAATCGTGATAATTTTGCTCTTGTCCTTTTCTTGACAGGTCCATGTCCCGCTACCGTATAGTACAGTCGGTATACATATAGAATTATGTATTGCCTCCTTAGCATTTTTTGATATGTTTTTACTTCTAATAATTTGTACGTTGTTTTTTCACCTGTCCTTCAAATACCATGATTTTTGTTTCAAAAAAAGACCCAGCGGAACAGGTGGGTACGGTGGGTAGTACTGCCCACCTGGAATCTCGGAAGGTGGGTAATCACCAATCTGGAACTTCAGGCAAAAAAAACATGCATTTGGGTTTTGATCAACTTTCATAATATGCGCGCGTAAAGACCAAATCTGATCTGACCCAACCAGACCCTGAAAATGTTGATAAGCTCGATTGAGAAATTCTGATGGATGAATTCATCGAGATCTACAACTTCTTTGTCGAAGAGGGCCATTTTGAGATACTCATCCATAAATATGGTAAATAGCCATGAGGACATAACCCATCCTTGTGTAACGCCTTACATTAGAGCGAACCAGTCACTAAGTTTCCCAGTCACCCTTACTTCTCACACTTTACTTCTATCTACCTTGTCAAATGCTTTTTCTAGGACAACGAACGCACAAAAAATTTTCTTTCCTACTTTCAGACTCTTTTCTATGATCTGTCTTAGTCTAAATATCTGACACGTACATGATCCTCCTGGCATAAATCCACTTTAGATTTCCCATATCTCTTCTCTTATTTTCATTACCCTGCCGATAAGTATTTTTGAGTTTATTTCTTTTACTGTACTTAACAAGCTGATACCACTGTAATTATTGCAGTTCCTTTTATCTCCCTTCCTGTTGTATATTGCTACGATAATCGCTTTCCTTCAATCGCCTGAGAGTCCTCCCACCTCGATACATGAATTTATCATGTTGCACAACCTGTGAGGTATGTACTCACCACCGTATTTATGCATTTCAGCGCTAATGCTGTCTACACGAAAAGTTTTACCGTTTTTTAAGTACTTAATTATATCTCTAACCTCAATGACACTGATTTTCTCAATTGGGTTTCCTAATGCATTATGTTCTATGCCGCAGTTCTGTTTCCTTATAGCTTCACCTCCTAATAATTCTTCAAAAGAGTATTTCAAGTCGTCTACCATCCCGTCTGCATCATATAGCATATCACCATTGCTGTTTATCATGTTGACAAGCTCTGTACTGTTACTTCCCTTCATCTCTTTAAATAATAATTTGATTTTTCCTTCAAAGTCGTTTTGTATTTGACTTTCTACTTCTGTTCTGATTTTATTTTTACTTTCCTTGACTTGTCGTTTACCTGTCCTTTTTCTTCTGTCTGTAATCATTCTCATGTCTATTTATCTCCTCATCACTAAGACGTGTGATGTCCAACTTTCTCTTGTACGCTTTTTAGTTCTTGTCCGGCTGCCTCAATTTCATCATTCCACCATGTATCACCAGACTTTCTCCCTACAACCGCTGTACCACACACTGTTTAGGTTGAAAATACGTCTTTTCTGGTAAGAAATTAATGTTTGTGGTTGAAAATTTAACCATTTTGTTAAAAATTTTCTTTTTCAAATGAATTATTTTATTTTAAAATATAGCTTTTCAATTTTTCCTTGAAAATTCATTTATTTGGTTAAAAATTCGTCTTTTATGGCAGAAAATTCATCTTTTTGGTTAAAAACTCAAAAAGTTGTTGAGAAAATCCAACTATTTTGTCGAAATTTCGTCTTTTTGTGAGAAAATTGATTATTTTGGTTGAAATTTAACTATTTTGTCC
>JAABKJ010075445.1:167084377-167160410 GCA_011634705.1 Andricus grossulariae | reverse complement strand
ATTACAAAATAATTGTTTTATCTTCCGATGTAACTTTTCCATCTTTGGTTGAAAATTTACTGATTTTTTCAAAAATAATTATTTCATTTTTGGTTGAAAATATATGTTTTCTGTAAAAAAAAATCAATTACTTTGTTAAATATTCATGTGAATATTAAAAATATTAAAAATTAATATAAAATAAAAATTAATATACAATATTAAATTTCATTTGATTAAATATTCGTTTTTTTCTGATAGAAAATTCATCTTCTTGGTTCAAAACTCGACTGTTTTCTAAAAAATTCATCTTCTTGGCTTGAAAATGTAACTATTTTGTTAGAAATTCTTTTTTTTTCTTTGAAAATTATTTTTTACCTGAAAATTCAACTATTCTATTTTGAGGTGAAAATTTATCTTTTTTGGTTGAAAATCCGTATTTTCTGATAGAAAATTAATTATTGTGGTTGAAAATTTCACTATTTTGTTAAAATTTTTCTTTCTTTTTTCGTTGAAAATTAATTTTTTAACTTAAAATGTAACTATTCCATTTCAGGTTTTTTTCATTTAAAATTATTTTTGTTACAGAAAATTTGACTATTATATTTAAAGTTGAAAATTCATCTTTTGCAGTTGAAAACTCAACTACTGGGTCGAAAATTCGTCTTTTTGTTAGAAAATTAATTATTTTTGTTGAAAATGTAACTATTTTGTTGAAAATTAATTTGCCGGTTGAAAACTCAACAATGGTCTAGAAAATTCTTCTTTTTGGCTTAAAAATGTAACTATATTGTTAAAGATTCGTTTTTTTAATTCGAAAATTACTTTCTTTTACTAAAAATTGAAATATTTTGTAGAAATTTTTATTCGCGAATTAATTTTCTTAACTAAAAATGTAACTACAATATTTAATTTTTGGTTGTAAATGTAACTTTTTTGTTGAAAATTATTTTTTTATTGAAAATTATTTTTTAACTGAAAATTTAACTATTCTATTTTAAGTTGAAAATGTAACTGTTTTGTTACAATTTTTTTCAAATGAATTATTTTATCTTTTAATGTAACTTTTGTATTTTCCGCTAGAAATTCATCTTTTATGGCAGAAAAGTAATCTTTTTGGTTGAAAATTCAATTATTTTGTTACAAATCCATTTTCTTGCTTTGAAGATTCAACTTTTCAATTACAAATTCATTCCTTTAATTGAAAACTTAACTTCTTCTTTATTCATAATGTGTCCCCTAAGGGTTTACATGACTTCCATTTCTTACAATACTTCTGTCTACATATTTATTCGCTTAAAATAATTGTTTTGTAATGAAACATTTAAATTAAAAAATAAAAATAAAAATTCTTGCGATTTTTTTTATTACTTTGAAGCCTTTCAAAATCTTTGAAGAGATTCAAAATTTTATTTCGAAATCTTTAAAAATTTATTCCGAAATCTTCAAAAATATAGATTTTTCTTTAAATTTATTTAAATCTTTTGAATTAGAATTATTTAAAATTTTCCTAGAAATTTTGGGAAAAATTGTTTAAACTCTTAAAACATTTCAAAATTATTAAAAAGCTTTTAAATGTTGGGTTCAAAATCTTCAAAAATCCAAGTTTTGCTTTTCATTTTTTGAAATCTTATCAAATTTTTTCTTATTTTTAAAATTATTTCAAAGCTTTTAACATTTTTCAAATGGCCTTAAAATCTATCAGATTCTTTAGAAAACAATTTAAATGTTTTGAAATCTTTTTAAATTTTGCTTAGAAATAAATATGTCAGAATACACAATTATTTTTATTTTTCCCAAAAATCTAAAAACAAATATTTTACTTTCTTGAACTTTTCAAAAAATTTTAAAAAGCTTCTTTTTTCGGAATCTTCCAAAATCTACGTTTCTTTATAAATTTGTTGAAATTGTTTCAAGTTCGAAATTATTTTCATTTTAACTCTTTTGAAATTGATCTTATTTTTTCAAGTAAAATGTATAGGATCATTTAAAATATTACTTAAAAAATAAATTTTTAAAATTAATTATATCATTTAAAATTTCCCATGAATTCCAGGAAATTTTTTTTTTTTAAATCAAGAAACACATCATAATTTTTTAATAGGTTCCAAATTTTATTCCGGTATCTTCAAAAATCTAGATTTAGTTCTAAATTTATAGAAAACTTTTCTTAAATTTTAAATTCTTTTGGAATTTTTTTTATAAATTTTAAATCTCTTTTCAAATGATTCTAATTTTTCCTCAAATTTGTTTAAATCCTTCAAAATAAAAAAAAATTGCCTCAAAAACTTCCAGAATACTTTCTGGAAATTCTGGAAATTTTGGAAATCTTTGTAAGTGTTTTCTGAAATCTTTTTAAATATTCATTTGAAATTAATTTTTCAAGACGTAAAGAAATAATCAATTTTCCCAGAAATTTTAAGAGAATTTGTTTATTCTCTTAAAACCTTCGAAAATTCTTAAGAATTTTCTAAATTTGTTGTTGCAAAAAATCAAAAATCTAGATTTTCATTTACTGGTATTTTTTCTAAATTAATTATTTTTCTATGTTATCACTCAATAAATTTCAAGAAAAAAGACAAATTTTCTAGCCAAATAGACGAATTTTTAGCAAAAATTAAAAATCCAATATTATTAAATATGATTAAAAATTAAACAAATTTCAAAAAATGACAATCTAAAAACTTAAATTTTGCAGAAAACAGTTGACTTTTGAACCAGAAAAGAAGAATCTTTAACAAAAAAGTTGATTTTGAATCAGGAAAAGCGAATTTTCCAATAAAATAGTTGAATTTTCAAACAAAAATTAAAAAGTTCTTTTCAGATAGAAAAAACTAATTTTTATCCATAAAAGACAAATTTAAATTAATTTGTATTGAAAAATCTTTTTTTTATGAAAATCACAATTTTTATTTGAAAATTGATATTTTCTGGCTAAAAATTAGGCTAACTTGTTGAAAATTAATGTATTTTATTGTAAATTGGTATTTTTTGGTATAAAATAAAACATCTTGGTTGAAAATTCATCTTTTTTTCTGTAATTTAACTGTTTCGTTGAAAATTAATCTGTATTGTTTGAAGATTCAATTTTATTGTTGAAATTTTGTCTTTTTTTGTTCAGAATGTACCTTTCTTTGTTTAAAATTTAACTATTTAATTGAAAGTTGAACTTCTTCATTAAAAAGGAATTTTTCTGTTGAAGATTCATGAATTTAGAAGAAAATTCATCTTTGGTTAAAAATTTTAATATTTTGATAAAAAATTTTTTATTTGGAAATTTTTATGTTCTAGTTGGAAATTCAACTATTCGTTTCAAAATTAATGTTTCATCATTCTTGCTTCAAAATTGAACTGTTTGATTGAAAATCAATCTGTTTTGCTTCAGAATTCAATTTCATTGTTGAAAATTAATCTCTTTTTTTTTGTTGAGAATTCATCTTTTTTTTGTACGAAATTTAAATACTGAACTGAAAGTTGAACCGCTTTGCTAAAAATTCATTCTTCTGTTGAAGATTTATAAAAATTGAAAATTCATCATTAGTTGCAAAGTGAACAATTTTATTGAAAAATCTTTTTTTTCTGATGAAAATCAAAGTTTTTATTTGAAAATTGACATTTTCTGGATAAAAATTAAACTAACTGGATGAAAATTAATGTACTTTATTGCAAATCGGTATTTTTAGTATAAAATCAATCTTCTTGGGTAAAAATTCATTCTCTTGTATTAAAAATTTAAATGTTGGATTGAAAATTAAGCTGTATTGTTTGAAGATTTAATTTTATTGTTAAAATTTTATCTTTTTTTGTTCAGAATTTACCTTTCTTTGTTCAAAATTTAACTATTTAATCGACAGTTTTGCTTCTGGATTCAATTTTATTGTTGAAAAGTAATCTTTTTTT
Source organism: Andricus grossulariae (assembly GCA_011634705.1). Lineage (NCBI taxonomy): Eukaryota > Metazoa > Arthropoda > Insecta > Hymenoptera > Cynipidae > Andricus > Andricus grossulariae. The sequence goes on along the minus strand of JAABKJ010075445.1, from coordinate 167,156,531 downwards.
TCGTTGTGAATTAATATTTTTCGTTCAAAACCTAAATACATGTTTGAAAGTTGAACTTCTTTGTTAAAAATTAATTTTTCTGTTGAAGATTCCTAAGTTTAGTAGGAAATAAATCTTTTGTTAGAAATTGAACTATTTGATTGAAAATTCGTTTTTTTTCAGTTGAAAATTACTTCATTTAACCGGTTTTGCTATTTCATTTTTGGTTGAAAAGTCATATTTTTATTTGAAAATTGATGTTTTCTAGTTGAAAATTGAATTATTTGGTTTAAAAAAATCACATCAAATGATAGAAATATGTATATTAAAAATACCCTAAGATATTTCGAATTCTTCAAAATATTAAAAAATTTTTTGGAATTATTTAAAGGTCTTGGAAATTTCTCGGTATTTTTAAATTCAGACTGAAATATTTCAAATTCTTTGAATTTCCGTCAAATTATTGAAATCATTGAAAATTTCTTGGGATATTTTGAAATATCCTAAAAATCTTGAAAATCTTTGGTAATTACTGGAAATTTTTGAAATCCTACGACATTTATATTATACAATATACTCTACAATTTTCCCAGAAATCTTAATAATAGTTTTTCATTTTCTTGAAACCTTTCAAAATTCTCTAATAATTTATATTTGTCGATATCTTCAGAAAACGATACTTCATTTTCATTTGTGAAAAAGTGTGTGAGAAAGTGTACAAATTGTAGTGTGCTAACAAAATGTTACAAAAAAAATTATTTCTTAATATTAAAAAATCATTTACGATTAACATTTTCTTTTTTAGCAATAATGTTTAGAAAGATTCAGAAATAAATTCTATCTTGAAATAGAATTAATTTTTATAAATTTTGATTTATTAAATTGATGGTACAATTCAAAATTGTACAATTTGGTCGCTAAAAAAATCGAGAGGCGCTGAGTGTGAATTGAGAAATTCAGAACGTTATCAAATAGAAAGTAATTTTGTGCCTCATTGTGCCTCACACTGAAGACGTTATTTCAGTTTGGTGGAATTCAAATTGAGGTTTACAATTTTTAAAATATCGAATTGAAAGATACATTCTGTAAGAAAAATCTGAGCGTACTGTAGAAAAAATAGTGTAATCTAGAATTGTTTACATAATATTAGAGCATTCAGGGAATTCAAAAATGTCAAATATTCCAAGAATTTAGTGGATTAAGAAAATTTTAGGAATTCAGAGAATTCAAAAAATTCAGAGAATTCAAGAATCTCAAAGAATTCAAGGGATTCAGAGAATTCAAGGAATTCAGAAAATTCAGGAAATTCATAATATTCAAGGATTACAGGAAATTTAGAGAAATAAACGATTTTAGAGAATTTAGGAATTCGGAAAATTCAAGGAATTCAGACAACTCAAGGAATTCAGAACATTCGAGAAATTCAGAGAATTCGAGGAATTCAGAGAATTCGAGGAATTTAGAGAATTCGAGGAATTCAAAGAATTCAAGGAATTAAAAGAATTCAAGTAATTCAGAGAATTCAAGGAATTTAGAGAATTCAAGATATTCAGAATATTCCAGAATTTCAGGGAATTTAGGGAAATGAACGATTTGTGGAGAATTAAGGAACTCCAGAAATTCAGAATATTCCAGAATTTCAGGGAATTTAGAGAAATTAACGATTTTACATAATTCAGGAATAAACAAAATTTAAGGAGTTCAGAGATTTTCAGGAATTCAGTAAATGCAAGGAATTCAGAGAATTCGCGAAATTCACAGAATTCAGGGAATTCACAGAATTTGAAGAATTTCGAATATTCAAGGATTTCAGGGAATTGAGAGAAATAAACGATTTTAGAGAATTCACGAATTTAAGAAATTTAGAAGATTTAAGGATTTTAGAAAATTTAGAAAAATGATCGATTTTAGAGAATTTCGAAATTTAAGAAATTCGAGGAATTCACAAAATTCAAGGAATTCTCAGAATTCAAGGAATTCACAGAATTCAAGTAATTTGAAGAAGTCGAGTAATTTGAAAAATTCAAGGAATGCAGAGAATTCAAGGAATTTCGAGAATTCGAGGAATTCAAGGAATTTCGAAAATTCAAGGAATTCAGAGAATTCAAGTAATTTAGAGAATTCAAGGTGAATTTTAAATCAGAAAAGTACATTTTTAACCAAGAAAGATGACTTTTCTACCAAAAAGATGAATTTCTATCCAAAATGACGAATTTCTATCCAAAAAGGCGAATTTTCTATCCAAAAAGACGAATTTTTAATAAAAAAATATAATTTTCGACCGAAAAAAATTAATTTCTAACATAATAATTACATTTTTAACAAAATAGTTGATTTTTTAAACAAATAGGTACATTATCAATCCAAAACGACTCGTTTTTCAAAAGATAATCGAATTTCAAATCAGACAAGATTATTTTCAACCAAGAAAGATGACTTTTCCACCAAAAAAGATTAATTTCAGTCCAAAAAGACGAATTTCTATCCAAAAAGACGAATTTTGAATCCAAATGACGAATCTTCAACAAAACAATTTAATTTTCGACCAAAAAAAATTAACTGACAAACATTATGATTACATTTTTAACAAAATAGTTGACTTTTTAACCAAATAGTTAAATTATCAATGCAAAACCACGCATTTTTTAAAAGACAATCGAATCTTAAATCAGAAAAAGTACGTTTTCAACCAAGAAAGATGACTTTTCTACCAAAAATATGAATTTCTATCCAAAAAGACGAATGTTCTATCCAAAAAGACGAATTTTCTATCCAAAAAGACGAATTTTCAATCCAAAAACACGAATCTTAAAAAAAATTGAATTTTCGGCAAAAAAAAATTAATTTCTAACATAATAATTTCATTTTTAACAACACGGTTGACTTTGTAACCAAATAGTTAAAGTATCAATCCAAAACGAGGTATTTTTCAAATGATAATCGAATTTGAAATCAGAAATGTACATTTTCAAGCAAAAAAGATGACTTTTCTACCAAAAAAGATGAATTTCTATCCAAAAAGACAAATTTTCGATCCAAAAAGACGAATCTTCAATAAAACAATTTAATTTGCGACCGAAAGAAATTAATTTTTAACATAATAATAACATTTTCAACAAAATAGTTGACTTTTTAAACAAATAGTTAAATTATCAATCCAAAACGACGAATTTTTTAAAAGATAATCGAATTTTAAATCAGAAAAGTTCGTTTTCAACCAAGAAAGATGACTTTTCTAACAAAAAAGATGAATTTCTATCCAAAAAGACGAATTTCTATCCAAAAAGAAGAATTTTATATCCAAAAAGACGAATCTTCAATAAAAAAATATCATTTTCGACCAAAAAAAATTAATTTCTAACATAATAATTACATTTTTAACCAAATAGTTAAATTATAAATCCAAAACGACGAATTTTGTCAAACATAATCGAATTTCGAATTAGAAAAGTTTATTTTCAACCAAGAAAAATGACTTTTCTACCAAAAAATATTAATTTCTATCCAAAAAGATGAATCTTCAAAAAAAAATTTAATTATCGACCAACAAATATTAACTTCTAACATAATAATTACATTTTTAACAAAATAATTCACTTTTTAACCACATAGTTGAATTATCAATCCAAAACGACAAATTTTTAAAAAGATAATCGAATTTTAAATCAGAAAAGTTCATATTCAACAAAGAAAGATTACTTTCAATGTTTGAAATCTATCTTACATCATTGTGAAATCTTTTAGGTCTATCTAAAATATTCTTAATCTTTGTGACATCTTTGAAAAATCAATCATTCTTTTCAAATCTTTGATAATATTTTGGAATAATAATAATATTGTATAATATTTGTGAACATATTGAAATCTTTGTGAAATAATTTAAATTCATCCGAAACCTTTGTTCAATCCTTGAAATTTATTTTAAATTATTATGAAATATTTTAGGTCTATTCGAAATCTTTGAAAATATTTTTGAAATATTTGTGAATATTTGTGAATATACTGAAACATTTGATGAATCATTGAAGTCTTTGTGAAGATTTTTAAATCTATCAAAAAAATTTAAAATGTTTTGGAAATAATTGAAATTTCTGGAAAATCATTTATATTTAGGTGAAATCTTTGTGAAATCTTTGTGAAACCTTTGAGGAATTATTGAAGTCTTTGTGAAATCTATAAAAATCTATCCAAAATCTTTTAAATCTTTATAAAATCTTTAAAAAATCATTTTTTTTTAAATCTTTGGAAATATTTTTGAAATATTTGGTAATATTTGTGAAAATAATATAATCTTTGGGAAACAATTGAGAAATGATTGAAGTCTTTGTCAAATCTTTAAAAATCTATCCGAAATCTTTGAAATCTTTGTGACATCATTGAAATCTTTGTTCAATCTTTGAAATCTATCTTACATCATTGTGAAATCTTTTAGGTCTATCCAAAATATTTTCAATCTTTGTGGCATCTTTAAAAATTCAATCATTCTTTTCAAATCTTTGATAATATTTTGGAACAATAATAATATTGTATAATATTTGTGAACATATTGAAATCTTTGTGAAATAATTCAAATTCATCCGAAACCTTTGTTGAATCCTTGAAATTTATTTTAAATTATTGTGAAATATTTGAGGTCTATTCGAAATCTTCGCAAAATATTCTCAATATTTGTGAAATATTTAAAAAATCATTAATTTTTTTAAAAATCTTTGAAAATATTTTTGAAATATTTGTGAATATTTGTGAATATACTGAAACATTTTATGAATCATTGAAGTCTTTGTGAAGATTTTTAAATCTATCAAAAAATTTAAAATGTTTTGGAAATAATTGAAATTTCTGGAAAATCATTTAAATTACTGTGAAATCTTTGTAAAATCTTTGTGAAATCTTTGTGAAACCTTTGAGAAATTATTGAAGTCTTTGTGAAATCTATAAAAATCTATCCGAAATCTTTGAAATCTTTGTTCAATCTTTGAAATATATGCTAAATCATTGTGAAATCTATTAGGTTTATCCGAAATATTCGCGAAATATTCTCAATCTTTATAAAATCTTTAAAAAATCTTTTTTTTTTAATCTTCGGAAATATTTTTGAAACATTTGGTAATATTTGTGAAAATATTAAAATCTTTGGAAAATCATTGAGAAATGATTGAAGCCTTTGTCAAATCTTTAAAAATCTATCCGAAAGCTTTGAAATCTTTGTGAAATCATTGAAATCTTTGTTCAATCTTTGAAATCTATCTTAAATCATTGTGAAATAATAGAAGTCATAATACCAATCCGATTTGGCTTTCCGTCCTCTCGGGTTTTTTAAAAAAGACTTGATTGGCCAATCAAGTTCGAGCAGTTCCCACCATGGGGCGACCTGACCAATCATAGGCATCGTAGAGAATATATATAAGAACAACATAACCTGCAACTTCAGTTTCAGGTCAGCCCTGAAGATGTGAACTGCAATGTTCACGAAACGTCGGCAAGTTTTGTAGTTTTGCACACAATTGAAACACAAAAAAAACTTTAAATTTTTTATTTAAATTTATCAAAAAATATGAATTTCACAACAACAAATGGAATAGTTGAATTTTTAGTTAAAAAATATTTATAAAAAAAAAAAAGAATTATCAACCGGTTGAATTCAACTAAAAAAGATGAATTTTTAACAAAAAAGTTGAATCCTCAGCCAAATAGATGAATTTTCAACAAAAAAGCTTAATTTTCTACTCAAATGTCGAATTTTCAATAACAAAGTTAAGTTTTCAGGTTGGAAAGTCGAATGTTTTAGAAACCAGTTGACTTTTAAACCAGAAAAAAAGAATTTTCAACCAAAAATTTCAATAAAAAAAAAGATAAATTTTCAACGAAATAGTTGAATTTTCAATTAAAAAGGATACATTTTCAACCAAGAAAAGGATTGTTGAATTTCCAGTTTAAAAAAACAATTTTCAACGAAAGAAAACGTATTTTCAACTAGTTGAATTTTCTACAAACCAGTTGAATTTTGAACAAAAAAGGTAATTTACCACCAAATAGTTGAATTTTCCACTAAAATGATCAATCTTCATCAAAAAACGATGCATTTTTTAAAAAGTAGTTCAAATTTAAACCAAGCAGTTGATTAAAAAAAATGAATTTTGAAAAAAGTTAATTTACGACCAAATAGTTGAATTTTCAATTAAAATTATGAATCTTCAACAGAAAAGATGAATTTTTTACAAAGTAGTTTAAGATTAAGCCAAGTAGTTGATTTTTCAAGCAAACAAAAAATGAATTCTCGACGAAACATGTAACAGTTAATATTTCTTAACGAAAAAAGATTTTAATTTCAAATTAAAAACAGCTGAGTTCAACCAAAAAATACATATTTTCAACAAAATAGTTGAATCCTCCACTAAAATGATGAATTTTCAACTCAGAAGGGAGAAATAGAAACGCTACATTTTCTGATAAAAAAAATTAATTTTTACAACAAAAGACAAATTTCCATCAAAATAGTTAAATTTCCAAACAAATATAATTTTTTAATAAAACAGTTTAATCTCCTACCAACGTAGTTGAATTTTCAACAAAAAAGCTAAATTTTCAACCAAACAGTTGAATCCTCAACTAAATGATGAATTTTCAACTTAGAAGAGACAGATTTTCAACTCAAAATAGAAACGCTACATTTTCTGATGAAAAAATTAATTTTTACAGAAACAAAAAAAGACAAATTTCCAACAAAATAGTTAAATTTCCAAATAAATATATATTTTTTAATCAAACCGTTTCATTTTCTACTAACGTAGTTGAATTTTCCGCAAGAAAGTTAATTTTCAGTCAAATAGTTGAATTTTCTACCAAACATCTGGTTGAAAAATTTTTTTTTGTAGATTCATCTCTTTGGTAAAAATTAAAATATTTTGTTAAATATTAGTTTTTTTTTGTTGAAATTTAATTTTTCTAACTGAAAAAAATTCGACTTTTTAGAAATTTTTGAGAAAAAAATTTTGTTGCAGATTCATCACTGGTTAAAAATTAAAATATTTAAATATATATTTTTTTACATATATTTTAAACATTCGTTTTTTTTTGTTTGTTAATTGTTTTCAACTGTAAAGTTAATTATTCCATTTTTAGGTTGAAACTTCATCACTTTTGGAAGAAAATTAATCTTAAAAAATGTATCTTTTCGATTAAAAATTACATTTGTTTTTAAATGAAAATTTAATTATTCCAGTTTAGGTAAAATATTGATACTTGTTAGTTGCAAATTAAACTACTTAGTTGCAAATATAACTACTTGGTTCAAAATTTATATTTTTTGTTAAAAATTCATCATTTTAGTTGAAAAGTAATCTCTTTGGTTGAAAATTGAACTATTTTGCTTAAAATTAATTTTTAACTGACAATTTTAGATAGATATTTTATGCGCAGTTTTTCTTGCGTAAAAAAATAAAGCGTACTTAAAATGATAAACTGAAATTAGTTACAGGCCAAATATATTTTACTTCATTGCATTTCTGATAAGATAAAAAAAATACGTTAGTTTTTAGGGAAAAAAACAAGGTGTCACAATATTACTTTGCAAGATTACCAATTGTTGCACAAACTTTTGTTTTTATGAGGAAACAATGTGCGTCTAAGATTAAATCTTAGATTAAATTCACTTGAATTAATAAATTTAAAAAAATCATTTAATAAAATATTATAGAATATTAATAAATTTAAAATAACTAACCAGGCAAAAATTAGACAAAATTAAAATGAATAATACTGAATTAAAATAATTTACAAAAAGAAAAAATTGAGACGTAAAATTATGAATTTCCGGAAATGGAGGCTTTTCAATAAAACAAATAGTAAGGAAATATATTAATAAAATAAATAAGTTACCAAAAATCTAGTTTACTCCACTTTTGGTTGAAAATGGAGTTTTTTTTAGCCGAAAAATTGTCTTTATTTTTTTAACAATGTTATTATTTTCTTAAAAATTCATTTTTTTTTTGTGGTTCAAGTTTAATAATTTTAGTTGGAACTTCATCTCTTTCGGTGAAAATTAATTAATAAAACTGAAAATTTAATTATTCAATTCCTGGCTGAAATTGATACTTTTTTTAGTTGAAAATTCACGTATCTCTTTAGTCAAAAATGTTAATTTTTTGTTTAATTTCGTTGCTTTTTGGGTTCAAAATTAATTGTTTTAAACTGAAAATTCAATCATTCCAGTTTTTGTTGAAAAATGATATTTGTGATATTTATGATATTAATTATATTTTCTGAAAATTCTAAAAAAATCATCTCTTTGATTAAAAATTAAAATATCTTGTTGATTTTTTTTTAATTGCTCTTTTTCTCAACTAAAAATTTAATTATTCCATTTCGGGTTGAAAATTGATAATTTTTGAAAATTTTTAATAAAAATTAAATTTTTAAACTATTTCCCAAACAAAAGTAGTTTGGGAATCAGTATTTCTCAAACTAAAGCAGTTTGGGAATTAGTATTTCCCAAACTAAAGCAAATTGGTAATTATTATTTCTCAAACTAAAGCATATTAGGAATCAGTATTTCTCAAACTAAGGCATTTTGGGAATTAGTATTTCCCAAAATAAAGAAAATTGGGAATCAGTATTTCCCAAACTAAAGTAGTTTGGGGATCAGTATTTCTCAAACAGAAGTGGTTTGAGGATCAGTATTTCCCAAACTAAAGCAAATTGGGAATCAGTATTTCTCAAACTAAAGCAGTTCGGGAATTAGTATTTCCCAAACTAAAGCAAATTGGAAATCAGTATTTCTCAAACTAAAGTAGTTTGGGGATCAGTATTTCTCAAACTGAAGTAGTTTGAGGATCAGTATTTCCCAAACTAAAGCAAATTGGAAATCAGTATTTCTCAAACTAAAGCAGTTCGGGAATTAGTATTTCCCAAACTAAAGCATATTGGGAATCAGTATTTCCGAAACTAAAGTAGTTTGGGGATCAGTATTTCCCAAACTAAAGCAAATTGGCAATCAGTATTTCTCAAACTGAGGCAGTTCGGGAGTCAGTATTTCCCAAACTAAAGCAAATTGGGAGTCAATATTTCCCAAACTTAAGTAGTTTGGGGATCAGTATTTCTCAAACTGAAGTAGTTTGGGGATCAGTATTTCCCAAACTAAATCAAATTGGGAATCAGTATTTCCCAAACTAAAGAAAATTGGGGCTCAGTATTTCTCAAACTGAAGTAGTCTGAGGATCAGTATTTCCCAAACCAAAGCAAATCGCGACTCAATATTTCCCAAACTAAAGTAGTTTAGGCATCAGTATTTTTGAAACTGAAGTAGTTTGGGGATCAGTATTTACCAAACTAAAGCAAATTGGGAATCAGTATTTCCCAAACTAAAATAGTTTAAAGATCAGTATTTCTCAAACTAAAGCACTTTGGGAATCAGTATTTCCCAAACTAAAGCATTTTGGAAGTGAGTATTTTCCAAACTAAAGTAGTTTGGGGATTAATATTTCCCAAACTAAAGCGAATTGGGAATCAGTATTTCCCAAATTAAAATAGTTTGAAGATCAGTATTTCTCAAACTAAAGCAGTTTGGGAATCAGTATTTCCCAAAGTAGAGTAGTTTGTGGATCAGTATTTCCCAAACTTAAGTAGTTTGGTAATCAGTATTTCCGAACATAAAGTAGTTTGGGAATCAGTATTTCCTGAACTAAAGTATTTTGGGAATCAGTATTTTCAAAACTAATGTATTTTGGGAATCAGTATTTTCCAAACTAATATATTTTGGAAATGAGTATTTTCCAAACCTAAGTAGTTTAGGAATCAGTATTGGCGATACTGAAGTAGTTTGAGGATCAGTATTACCCAAACTAAACTAGTTCGGGAATTAGTATTCCTGAAAATAAAGTATTTTGGGAATCATTATTTTCCAATCTTAAGTAGTTTATGGATTAGTATTACCCAAACTAAAGTAGTTTGGGCATCACTATTTTCTCAACTGGAGTAGCTTGGGAATCAGTATTTCTTGAGAGTCGATGTTAAGTTGAGGATACGTAATTTGAGGTGAAGAAGTAAGCCATGTCTCACTCACAGATATTATGTCCTCTGTAGTAGTATAATGATAGATATTGTCTGGATTATTATCAATTCCCGTCGCATTCCAAAATATAATTCGAGATGCTGGTACGGTTTTCGTACCGTTTATGAACTTGAGATCGATTTGAAGTTTTCGCCTGGCGGTGTTTTCTTTAAAAAAGGTTTGTTTGAATTTCCTTTTCTAATATGAATTGTCTTTTAATTCAAATCTTGGCTGGGAGAATTTGACTTCGGAGGGCGACTTTCAGTTTTTTTTTTGCTAGCAGCAGACCTTAAAGAAGATGTTGAGATTTCCCTATCAGACTGATAAACATCCTCACTTTTTTCTGCCATAATCTTGGCGGCTGAGGATCCATCCAAATACTGATAATTCATTATTAGTCAGGTTCCTTCAATTGTTGAGGATTTTCCGAAACTATCAAGCTTTTTTGATAATGTCGAAGCTTCTTGCGCATTTCTCTCTGTTCATGAGTAAAGTCATTTGCAAAACATACCTTCAAAGAGAGCAGATTTTTAGCCTTCTTGAATATTTCACCTTTGAATCTCGAGTTCGTAAAAGTAATTAGAACAGGTCTTGTTCCCTTTTTCCTTCCAATTCTAATAACCTTTTTGGAACAATCAATGAGAATGATAATTGTAGCTTCCTTGAAAATCTTGTTAACGTTGTCAAAAAGATTTTTGTTGTTAGTCGAATCATCCTTCACATTATACAGAAAAATATTCCTAGATTTTTCTTTTATACCAAAAAATGCTAGCTTTTTCTCAATAAAATTGATTTTTTGTTTGAATGTCTTGTTCTGCTATTCCAAAATATGACTACGTGAGCTCTCAGAAAGGGTGACAGGGAGCGACCGAAAAACACGTCCAACCAGCTCGGAGGCTAGAACAGTAATCCAATCATTATAGGCAGATAAATTTTTTTCACATAAAAAGGTTGACATAATTAACAAGATAATTAGAACTAGTAAAATTAAATTTCACGATTTCAGATGGAATTATTTTGTAAATAATTCAGTTCTTATTTTAATCTGAAAGTTACATACATATAGAACAGAACTCAAAAAGTTTGGAAAGGCTATGTAGCGTGCGCTTCCATGCTCTAACTTTTCAACTTTATTTGGTAAATTTTTAAACATTCAAAACAATTACACAATTGAAAAAGAATGACTGTTTCATGTCAAAATTTGTTATATTTTAAAAATTCCTTCTTCCAAATCAGAATATGTTTTAATTTAGAAATACTTTTTTTTTCAAATTGCTGGAGGGGTCATTTTAGAATATATTATATGGACGCGGTGGCGGCGTGATAAAGAAATTTATATTAACACAGATCGTTCCTGAAGGGTGGTAGATTTAAACTTCATTTCTTATATGTGCTGATATTTACTTTTATTTCAGAATTTTTTTTTGTCTGACTGTGCGCTGCAAAAATGGCATGAACACTGAAAATGGTATTTTCTATAATTTTGAAGTACAATAGAAAATTTTGGAAATAAATATAAACGAATTTTCAACAAAACAGTTCATTTTTCTACCAAAAAGGAATGTTTGGTCAAGAAATATAAAATACGTCAACCCAGAGTGCTGAATTCTAAATAAAAAAAAAACTAATTTTCCACAAAAAGGTTAAACTTTAAGCCCGAAAATATGAATTTTGAACACAAAAGTTAAATTTACAATCGATAAAGATCCTTCTGTCAAGAAGGAAAAAAATGTCAACGAAATTGTTAAATATTTTCAATCCAAACAGATGAAGTTTCTACAGAACAATTACAATTTCAACCCAAAATTGTAAAGTTTCAACCAAATAATAATTTTTTGTATAAAAAAGATAACTTTTGAACCAAAATTTTAAAAGTTATTTGGAAGGTTGCAGTACAAAACTAGATAAGCAAGATTTTTCAAGAAAACTTCTTTAGGAATCAAATACATGTTATGTTAGAAGTATTTGTTCGAAATCTCATTTCTAATACAGTAATAAAAAGAATGGCAATTCAAAACCATATAACTGACTCTGTACTTGTCTCCCATCTTGTTCTTTTTTTTTTATTTCCTCACCTCTTACCTTTTATTAAACTTTATTAATCTTAAATCTTCGTTTTCTACAAAAAGTCCCATTTATAAGGTTTGTTTTTTAATTTACTTTTTCCATGCCGATCAAAAACGATATTTTTTGAAATTATTATTGTTTATTCATGAAGACAAACAATCGTCAGATTCCTATTTAAAAAACCGTCTGTTACCGTGATCTGGAACCGAGCCTATTCCAGTTTTAGGTTCCTGTCACTTTGAAATTTTAAGCTTCTACATTTTATTTCACGGAACTAGATAATTTTTGTTTCATCATACCTTTTTTGGCCTCAATTCAGAAACACTTCAGCTCTAGAGCAAACTTTTGCTTTATCTTTAAATGGTAATTTCGATTTTACAGAATGTTATTTCGCTCTCCTGAAAAATTGCGATTTTGTTGGATATCTAGTTCTGTACTTTAACCCTTCAGATGTCGCTGTAGAAACAAAATTTTGTAAATTTCATAATTTGGAGTTGATTGTTATATGTTTGGTTCTATATGCTAGCAAACTTCGTATTTAAAAAAATTGTTATTTTCATACTTAGAACAATTAGGTTTTTCAGATATTCATTTTTGTGTGTTTTTAAATTATTCCTTTCTAGGTAACTTAATAGAATACTTTCAAAAACTCAGGGTTATACATTAAAAAGATTACACTAGAAAAAAATGAAAATAAGGAATTAGTATGTATCTACTGGTAAGTGATGAAGATACGATTTAACAAAATTCGAACATGAATCATAAATCTAGGTAATAAAATTATTTTTAAACAAAACAAGAATAACTAGAAAATTTGATGAAGAAACAACGATTCTGTCAAAAAGTTTTTTACCTAATATTCAAATACATAATTTCAGATTTTCCTTATCACAAGCTTCGACTATTGCAAAATACTTCATAAAAATACGTTTTAATAATAATTACTTCCATAACAATCTGTACACTTATTCATACATGTTTGCTTTTATGCGAAAAGTCGTAATACGCTTCCTCTAATTTAAACATCCATCCCAGCAATCACCCATCCATCCATCCCAACAATCAGCCATCCATCCATCCATCCATCGATCCATCCATCCATTCGTCCAACCACTTATCCATCCATCCAACCACCCATCCATCCAACCACCCATCCATCCATCCACTCATCCATCCATGCATCCAACCACCCAACTACCCATTTGTCTATCCATCCATCCATCCATCCATTTATCCGTCCATCCATACATCCCAAAAATCACCCATCCACGCGTCCAACCACCCATCCATCCATCCAACCACCCATTCATCCATCCAACTACCCGTTCATCTATGTCTCCATCCATCCATACATCCATCCGACCACCCATCCATCCATCCATGCATCCGTCCACCCAACTACCCATTTGTCTATCCATCCATCCATTCATCCGTCCATCCCAACAATCACCCGTCCATCCATCCATTCATCCATCCATCCATCCATCCATCCATTCATCCATCCATCCATCCATTCATCCATCCATTCAACCATCCATTCATCCATCCATTCATCCATCCATTCATCCATCCATTCATCCATCCATCCACCCATTCATCCATCCCAACAATCACCCGTCCATCCATCCATCCGTCCAACCTCCCATCCATCCATCCAACCACCCATCCATCCATCCATCGATCCATCCATCCATCCTTCCAACCACCCATCCATCCATCCAACCACCCATCCATCCATCCATCCATGCATCCACCCAACTACCCATTTGTCTATCCATCCATTTATCCGTCCATCCATCCATCCCAAAAATCACCCATCCATCCATCCATCCGTCCAACCACCCATCCATCCATCCATCCATTCTTCCATCCATGCATCCATCCACCCAACTACCCATTTGTCTATCCATCCACCCATCCATCCATCCATCGATCCACCCATCCATCCTTCCAACCACCCATTCATCCATCCATCCAACCACCCATCCAGCCATCCATTTATCCATCCATGCATCCATCCACCCAACTACCCATTTGTCTATCCATCCATCCATTCATCCATCCATCCCAACAATCACCCGTCCATCCATCCATTCATCCATCCATCCATCTCAACAATCACCCATCCAACCCAACAATCACCCATCCATCCCAGCAATCACCCATCCATCCATTCATCCCTCCATTCATCCATTCATCCATCCCTCCATCCATCCATTCATCCATCCATCCGTTTATCCATCCATTCCTCCAGCCATCCATCCATTTATCCATCCATCCATCCATCCATCCATCCGTCCAACCACCCATCCATCCATCCAACCATTCAATCATCCAATCAACTACCCGCCCATCTATGTCTCCATCCATCCATCCATCCATCCATCCATCCATGCATCCATCCACCCAACTACCCATTTGTCTATTCATCCATCCATTCATCCATCCATCCCAACAACCACCCGTCCATCCATCCATTCACCCATCCCTTTATCCATCCACCCATCCCAACAATCACCCATCCATCCCAGCAATCACCCATCCATCCATCCCAACAATCAGCCATCCATCCATCCATCCATCGATCCATCCATCCATCTCCCTTAGTAATCAATCAATCGAGGTCAGTGACCCTGACCATCCCAATCTCCATAATCCTCAGCCTTGGTCCCTGCCATTGGCAACAAACAGGATTAGCACGAATTTTCTCCCTTCCTCCACACATTTTTTCGACGAAAAACGTTTGAATGATTTGATTGAAGAGAATGGTGGTTTTATGAAAAAAATTCAATCTCGAAATCATTAGGGTCAAAGATCTGGCATTATTTTAAAAGAGAAGCTATACTAAAGGAAAGAAAAAGTTTCGACTTTGGAATCATTTGAACCAGAAGGGATCTAGAGTGTGGTTCTTTCAACTCAGGAACAAGAAAATACAATTGGAATGAGCAAAAATGATCAGAAAAGCCTCGAAGTGAATCTGAGCTATCAGATACTTACAAATTCAGAAGCTTTCGCTTCTGGCCAACACAGTCAGATGGAATTCCATCATCAGTGTGATAGAAGAATTCTTTATCTTAGTAATGAAAAAAACCACGATACAATTTTCTTCAATTTCTGCATGCGAATGGAGACGAAACCGTCCAGGATCTGGGTATCATATCAACCAGAATTGCAGTGGTGGATGCACAATTTGACCAAAAGATCAAAAATATTTTTAAAACTGCCTACTATTCATTTAGCAACCGATACATCCAACTTAGGTTGAGGAACCCAGTTGGTTGTGTACATAACTTTTGTCAGAAATCCTTGTATTCTACTGAAAAAAGCCTTACCTCTTCAATCAGACAAAAAGACAATGACAGCTGATATTCGGAGAAAAGAAGTCTACAGAATTCACAGAGAAGCTGTTGACTTTACTTCAAAACGTAATTTTCAATTGGACGCCCACTTTATACCAGAAGTATGCAATTTGGTAGCAGACTGTTTAACAAGACTGGCTCAAATATCAAATTAAGATAGACCTAATGTAATCGTCAACTATTTGTATCGTTTTGATACTCTATATTTCTATGTGTTGATAGCATGCTAATTGCTCTAACAGGAACCATATGAAGAAAGTTTAAGAGGAAAGCCAATCCAACCAATAATAAACGTTAAGGCATTGTATGATTTATTTTTCAAGTAACAATTGGGACATTTTTGCTATGATCTATAGCATTTTAATTCCCACAAAAGTAGAAGACTTCCGATCGAAGCAGAAAAGTAAAGGTTAATTTCAGTAACCTTATTGGCTAAGTTCAGATTCTCAAATCAAAAAAGTTAAAACTGTCGACAAATTTCTTAACGTGATTCTTCTACCAGGCCGCGACCGTATTTGCAAATTTAAAAAATTACAGATCTTATAATCAAATAAAGAGATTTACAAAAAATGCATATCTTTATAGTCAAAATGTTTATCTATTTTTATATTTTCAATTAAAATCGGAAGATAAATGAAATTTTTACTTTGCAACGACCCTATTATACAATGCAAAATATTATTTATAAGAATGAAGCATTATATATATTATATATACTCGGGTTGCGGATAGAGTGTCCCTGTACCAAGGGTTTCTGCTGAATATGGTTGCAATAATTAATAAGCAGTCGCGGACAATTGTCCAGGGATGGTTAATGTTGTACATTACGATACAGCGGAGTGTAATGTGAAGAGTGATCATCCGCTGTATCGTAATGTACAGCATTACGATACTCTGCGCTGCCGCATAAAAACGCGTTTATGCACCGGAGTCACATAAAATATTATTCAATACACTAGGCCTCACGGGCGGATGCTTCCTGCTCTTGCTGAGCCTTCACACTCGCAGTGAGCAAACTGCCGATTTGGCCTCTCGTATCGAAATATACTATTATCTGACCAAAAACATAAATGCAAAAATGCAAATACATATAAATTTTACAATTTATTAAATTAATAACATTACAGAAACTTTAGGAATGTCTTAAAAGGGCAAAAACATCAAAACTGAACGAGATTTTCTCTTTTTAGGGTTTCGTAGCCTCGGACAGAAACCCTTATAGTATTGTGTCGATGGAAAAACAGTTTTTGATCTACCTAGTCAAAACCAAAATTGGTTTATACACGGCTCCGTTGAAATGACTTCAACCTAAAGTTGCTAACATCAAGAGTGGATTTCTTTATTTTGTATTTGGGATGTCTTACAACTATTTTTCAATAAAAAAATCTTCGCAGGAGCCTAAGCGAGATATGAAGAAAGCCAATATAACAAAATTCTTCCTTCAAAAATTCCTACAAAAAGACCGCCTTTATAATTTCTAATCTCACATCGTTTTCTTTGAAAACTTTATTTTCCGATTCCACTACGAATTTCTTTTTTTCTTATTCCTTTTTCTTGATATAATTATTTTAATTAGAAAAGCTAGGAATCTAATCATACCCACAAGTTCTTCAACATGAACATCTTTTTACCATAAATTGATAACATTCTTAAAATTAAAAAATATCTTGAGACAATTCCAAGAATAACATTTATCTGTTCTAATTTTATATCTAGTATAAAACAGTAAAAAGAAAATGTTTACCCTTGAAACTGGGTACTTCGATGTTTTGAAATTAAACATGTGTTTTCTTAAAAAAAAAGACTCCTGTCAATATTTTATGATTCACCCAAAAATGATTGTAAGAGCTTAAAATGTACTTCTGCCTATAATTTACCTGAAAAATATGTAAGCTAATCATTTTATTCACTAAAAACTTAATATTTATTCCATATTAATTAATTAATGTCGAACTTGGAAAAAGCAATATTTGTTAAAGTATTACACAGGAAACAAAGCATAATTAACTAGCTTCCATTTTTTCAGATAACTTGGAAGCAAAAATGAATGTTTTGGTAATATAGGAACCGAATGTGTATTTTCTCTATTGCGAAATTAAGGAATTTTCTGTCATCAGGTATCAATTTAATTTGTTTAATATAGAAAACATTTTTTGTAGATGAAATTCTACGTATATTATATTACAAAAAAAATGTTTTGTGTCCATTTCAGACCATCAAGTGTAATAAAATTACAAATTTTCATGTTTAAATGCTAAGAATATCTTACAACATTTTTTGTTCCTTTTTTTGAATTTAGGGCTCATTTTTCAATGCATATGAGATAATTTCCAGGAAAGTTCAACTATTTTTGATGTCAGTAAAATTTAGTAAAACAAACAAATAATTAAACACTAATTAATGGAGATATGTTTATAATTTCAATCTTCAAATTTATTCCATAAGGTCAAACATGGTACAAACATGACGTACAATTTATAAAATGACCAACTATTTACAAGAATTTTTAAAATAAAAATCACTGTGTAACATATTCAAATAATATTTAGGAATATTTATAAAAAGTATTAATATTTTTCATTTTTAAAAATAATGTATACAGAGTAAAGATTTTATTTGAAATTTCACGACATTTTTTTGTACCATGTTTGACCCTAGGGCAGAATCAAGGAGAAATATTCTAAAAATATTATCATTAGTTATTAAAATACTACAAAGAATTATCTTGGAAACTGTTTTGTCCTTTTAAAATCATGGGATATTTCATTATAAAATAAATTTGATTAAATTTAATTTTCAATTATTTACAATTAATTTCCAATTAAAATAAAATTGTAAAAATAAATATAAATATAAGTTTTCTGAGATTCTTGAGAAAATTTCGAAATATTTTCGAAGATTTCAGATATTCTAAATCAAAATTTGAACAACAACAAAAAAACATTTTCAACCGAATAGTTTCATTTTTAGACAAAAAAAGTTTAATTTTCAACGAAAAATTTAATAATTGCTATTCTAATAAAAAAAATTATTTTTAATAAAAAACGGTCGAATTTAACTTTAGAAAAATGAATTTTTTACCAAATAAATACATTTACAAGTAAAAATGATTTTTAGTCAGGGAAAAAGGAAAATTTCAACAAAATTAAAATTTAAGGCGAAAAATATTTTTGTATGCAAAATAAAAATTTGGAATAACTACTCATGTTTTAAGTTTTTTTGTTTGCTTATTCTAAGATTATATCAATATAATTTTCATGCATGATTCTTGACAAAATTTCACAAATTCTTTCAATATTTCAGATATGTCAGATAAAAGTTTCAACAAAAAATATAATTTTGATTTAATCACTAATTAATTGAGTACAAATGGTAAACAAATGGTGAACATGGTACAAAAAACATTTTTTTGTACCATGTTTGACCCTAGTATAGAATCAAGGAAAAATATTCTAGAAATATGTTCATTAGTTATTAAAATAATACAAAGAATTACCTTTAAAGATTGTGTTGTCCTTTTAAAATCATGAAATATGTCTCTAGAAAATAAATTTGGTTACATTTATTTTACAATTATTTACAATTAATTTACAATTACAATTATTTTACAATTAAAGTAAAATTGTAAAAACTAAATTTTCTAATATTGAGATAAGTATTTTCAGACATTGAAGGTTTTGTAAAGTTTTTATATATTAGGAAAGCATATGAGGTCAAGTTAATCACTTTTTTGCTTTTCTCTTAAAATTCCAAAAATTGTGATTAGAGCCTCAAATAGCATGAAAAGAAAGGTAAATATCAGATGTAAGTGTACAGTAAAAATGTTAATTAATTTAGTTATTCAAAAATAATTATCATTTATTATTAATTTGACTTTAGACTTTTATCTCAGAATGCTTTTTGCTCCTTGTTCACTAAAATAACTCTTCTAAAATAATTCAATTTAAAAAAAAAAAAATTAAATACAGAAAATAGCTTTAAAATATGTTCACCTCTGTGAAAAATTGTGAATAGTAGCAAGGTGGCTGCAGGTTACATAAAAACTGCAAATCAGAGAAAAGGCAGTGAAATTTGATCATCAGGGAATAAAAAAAATGAATAATGATAATAATAAATAATAAAAAACGTTAGGAATAAGTCAGAGATGATAAAAATATTGAAATTTGAATCACCGAAAAGTTTTTGGGGAACCAAACCTCGAAATATCTTTTTCGATTATAAAAGCTGAAGACAAAATTCAACGAGATTTCGGAGATTTTTGACACGTAGATTTACGACCCGTGCGTAATGTCATGGTCGACGACGGGAAATTTACGTCCTGCATGTATTTCTTTACGGCGGACGCAGGTTGAGAAGAAAACTATGTATTTTTACAGAATTCTACTTATTTATTATGTGCCACACCGATCGAATTATTTCCATCGTCGCAGGATGTAAATTTACACCAACTTTTTTTACAGTGTATCGACCTACCATCGACTTCTGTCGTCAATAAAGAGGTCAAAAAGCGGAAGAAGATAGGAAAGGTCGTGAAGAAGACGTGTGAAGACTTGAATTGCCGGAAGAAGACGAAGAGTCAAATGATACCGGGGTCTCAGTCAGTAATTTGAAGGGTCCCGTAGTTATCCCTATGAATTACTGCAGGCTAACAAAAATAAAAGAAAAGGACAGCGCAAAGAGAGAAGTAAGACAATGAAGGACAAGGTTTGGAACTTTTCTAGCGGAGGACATCTTCTACAGGAGTCTGGGAACATTGGTATCCGAAGAGGCTGATTCGCGAGGTTTGGTGATTTCTCTTTTTTCATTGAAAAATTGTTGAAAATGTGCTTTAAATTCAAGTGAAGTTTCGATAAAAATATATATCAGCCATCATCGAGACCATCGAAAGTAGTAAGTCGATTTGCCCTTTATATTGTTCTGTTGCAAAGCCAATGTCAGGTAGGAAATTTTTTATTAAAATTTGTGGCCATAATTGTTTTGCGAAGTTGGAAAAAATATATATATTCGAAGTGAGAATTTTATTTTTGATAGTTGAGTAAACAAAAATAATTAAACTCAAAATGCGTACGCGAAGCGGAGTAGGCAAGGCTGGGAGGGGTGGCCGAGGAGCCAGCGCTGTTACAACTAAGAGGAAAGCCGGTAATGTCAGGGATACGGGTGCACAAGCAGGGCAGAGTTCAGGGAATATGCAGAGACGAGGTGTGTATAGCTGAGAATCGCAGGGATAAAGATAAAGATTTAAACGAGAAGTGCGTTCGATTGAATGGTGCCACAGCGAACTCTTCAAAAATGCAGCACCGATACGACGCGTCGTATTTAAATTCAATAAAGCTGGGAAGGCACTCTCTCCAAATGTAAACCTAAATAGTAGAAATATAAAAAATGCAAAGGTTGGTTTTTTTGTAGACACGGGGGCAGAATTAAACTTGATTAAACGAAGAAAAGTAAAAACAAGAACACCAGTAAATTTTGATGTCAGATATCATTTATTTGGAATTACCAGCCAAGGGGTAAAAACCTCTGGAGAAGTAATATCATTAATATAATATAAAAATAATACTGGCCCTAATACTGATCCTTGTGGTACGCCTGCTACTACAGATTTATCGGTCGACAGCTTATCATTAATTTGTACCACAAAGGACCTATCACAAAGATAATTGCTTATTATTTTGATCAAGTATTGCGGTAGGTTATAATCTTTTAGTTTAACAATGAGGCCTTTATGCCAAACGGTGTTGAAGGCTTTCTCCATATCAAGAAAGAGAGTAGTTGTGCTATGCTTAATATTAAAGTTAGTGCTAATATAATCAGTCAGTCGAGCCAGCTGCTGTAGCGTTCAGTGCCCCGGTCTAAAGCCAAATTGCTCGGGGATTAGTTGTTTCTTGACTTTTTCGTGATCATGAATCCTATTCAAGATTACCGACTCGAAAATTTTGCTAATTGTGGCAAGGCGACTGATAGGTCTGCAGCTTTGAGGAGAGGTTTTATCCTTTCCCGGTTTATATATTGGTAAAATTTTTGCTATTTTCCAATCAGCTGGGAAGTAACCTTGTTTAAGGCATGCAATAAATATATTTGTTATTTGAACTATGACTTTTTTCGGGAGATATTCCAGTATAATATTTTGTATGCCATCCAAACCAGGGGCTTTTTTGGCTTTTGTTTTATATATGGCTTTTTTAATTTCTTTCGGGGTAGCTACCCTAATTTCTGCTGCGATAATTTGAGTTTGTACAATATCATTATATTGTTCCTCAATTTTATTATTATTTTCAGATTCTCCAAAATCAGAAGTTAGTTGGTGGACTTTTTCAAAGTTATTGGCTATTGCTTCTGCTTTTTCTCTATCATTAAATAAGATTTCATCTAAAGTTTTAAGTGGAGGAATGTGTTGTTTATTTAGCCCTTTTAGTGATTTTTCCACTTTCCAAAGAGAGTTGTCTGTAGTGCTAAGTGTAGAAAGTTTATCACCCCAATTTTTATTCTTAGCTTCTTGTATTTTTTCTTTAATTTCCCTGTTTGCTTGGTTAACAGTAGGTTTTAGAAAGAGATTTCTTGTTTTTTGGATAATTCTTCTTAGTGCATTTCTGTGGTTTATTTGGTTGGATACAATTCCAGGGAGAGCGTTTCTAAATGTGTCAAGTGTCTGGGAGAAATTGTATCATCTATGACTCTATATATTATCTTAGTTAGTTCGTCCACACTTTTGTCGATTGCTTTAGTGGTGTTAAGGGTGGAGTTTATTATAATATGGGTATTAATAAGGGCCTCAAACTTTTCCCAGTCGGCTTTTTTCTAATTTAAAAATCTAAGAGGACAGGGAGGCTCTATGCTTATGAGGTCATCACTAAAGAGAATTATGACAGGTTTGTGGTCTGAAGTTAGTTTATCTAGAACATCGATTTTTTGGAGGTTTGTTATATTTTTAATGATTGCTAAATCTACTATGCTAGGTCGGGCTTTAGTATTATATGGGTGCGAAGTGAAATTATCTGGGAACTCTAATAAATGAGGATGTTCATTGATAAAGTTGTAGATTATGCCACCATTTTTATTGTTACTATAACAGTTCCAGGAAATATGTTTGGCATTAAAGTCACCAGAATAAAATATTACTTTTCAACTATCACCACCATAAGTTTGTTTGATAGGGTTTGTTACTGTTTTCAGCAATTTCCGCTTAAAATAGAGATAGGAAGTGTTGGTTTTTTCAAAAAATTTCTACTTTTTGTCCAATTTCCAATTCGAGTGAGGTAATACTTGATTAATGTTAACAAACATGATTTTCTACACAAATTATTATTATTATTGTTAATGATATTCTATTAGAATAATGCTAAAAAATAAAGTTTTGTCGATAATTTTCCACTTGTTGTCCAATTTTCAATGACAGTGAGTTGAATGATTGAGTGATGTTAACAAAATTAATTGTGTAGAAAATTTATTATTATTGTTCGTGATATTCAATTTCAATAATGCTAGAAAGTTACGATTTTTTCTCAAATTTTTAGTTTTATTTGTAAAAGTTTTGTTTTGAATTACAGCCAGAAGCTTTTTGCAAAGCTTAAAAGAAAAATTTCGAATTGCACTTATTGTATTTATGATTAATTTATAGCTAGAAAGGCAAGGCAAAGTTAAGCATTTTCGAAGAAACCGCATTCTTCTAGGACTTATCGAAGAGAACATAGTTATCAACGATAATGAATTGTTTGAACAACTATTATTGTTAATTTGGTTTTATTATTACCTCACTAAGTGAAAAGTGGGTGAAAAGTTGAACATTTAAAAAAAAGGAAGTGTCTACGCGTACCGAAAACATCCAACTATACGTACCGAAATTTCGGTACAAGTAGCTCCTTTTCCGGCTCCCCTTATTTGTAACGCAAAATTCCAGCTATTTGGACCCAAAATTTCGGTACACGTAGCCACGGCCTAAAAAACGCAACTGTCGAGTATCACAATAGATGCGGATTGTAATTAACAATAATAATAATTTTTAAAAACAATTTTTGTTGCTCAATCTCATTAATTATTAATTCATTCCAAGTGAAAAATAGACAAATAGTTAAAAATATCGCTGAAAACCGCAAATTTGTAACGTTAAGCAAAGACAGCATTCTTAACAATGATACAAAATTGTTTCATAAATTATCACTGTTAACTTGAATTAATTGTTACTTCGCTCCGATTGAAAAGTGGACAAAGAGCTAAAACTTTCGGGGAAAACCGCAACTATCTACTATTACTACAGATCAAGATAGCTATAAACAATGATGATTTATTTAAACAATTATTATTCTTGCTAAAATAAATTGAATATAAACTTACTTCAAGTGAAAAGTGCACAAAAGGCTACAAATTTAAGAAAAAATCGCGATTTCTGTCGTTCTTTAAACACAATATGATTAATAATGAGAATAAATGCTTTAAACAATTATTTTTGTTCAAATTGCTGAGCTATTACTTCACTCTACTTGAAAATTGGACGAAAACAGGGAACATGTTGAAAAAACCGCGACTTTCTGTCTCTATTTGAAGAGGAAATTACTAAAATGAATAATAAATTGTTTCAACAATCCATCATACATCTAATTATAAGTTTCGCATTGCAAGAAAACGCGAAAAAGTCCTAACTGGCGGCGAAAACTCGCAAAACCCATCTTTGTAACTTACGCAATTATAATTTTTCTATTTTTTAAATTTGTAATTTGGGAAGAATTAAAATGATTTTTTATTTCGAAAAAGTACACAACTGTAAGAGAATGCTTAAAAATATTTCAAAACATTTCAAAAGATTTACAAAATTGGAAAGAAAATCTGGGAGGTTTTGAGGCCATTTTTTGTTTGCAGGATTTTAAAAAAATGTTAGGAAAAATGGGAATCATTTTAAAAGATATTTGAAAGCTCTGAAAAAAATATCGCAAATAATTTAAAAGAAAATTGATACTTTTGATGATTTCGACATTAAATGTTTACTTTTTATTTTGAAAAATTACATAATTTTAAGGGAAGGTATAAAGGTATAGAAAGACTGAAAAAAATACCGAAAGGGATGAGTGGATGACTTAAAAATCCCGAAAAATGAAATCTCGGACACTATTAAGGGCCCTGGAAATCGAGTGTAAATCGCCCTTTTGGATTAAGGCCAAACGGTGAAGCCATTTTGTCTAATTGTTTGTATACATACTCTAAAGAATACAGAGACTTTCGGTAAAGTTTTACTTTTTCGAACAAAATTATATTTTTCATGCAAAAATTAAGAGAAATAAATTGTCGTCGTGTTCTACTATTCAGCGAAGCAGGGAGGTGGTAGGGCAGTCACTTTGCTCGAATTTTCTTTTGCGCGCTCCAAGCGAGAAAGGGAAAAACTACCACCCGTTATGACTTAAGTCGGCCGGTAATAGAACACCCAATGTAACCATTCAGGGGCGAACACACCGTATACGATAACTAGGGGCCCCTACCCAAATGAGTCGGTGAATTCCCAAAAGGTTGGGTTGGTGTAGGTGGTGTGTGTGGGGGAAGGGGGGGGGGGGTGGATAATATCATTAAATGCAGACTGTAAAAGAGAACTGTAAACAGTATAATGTGTTATAATCAATTCGACCCCGAATTCATGCATGCAATATTCGCGCCGAATCAGTGCAACTTAGGGTGACCATAATTGATTTTCGAAAAGTAGGACAAAAAGCTTTGAAAAATAAGGACAAAGTAGGACAGAAATTTATTTGAAAAAGATGACAAGGTAGGACAGAAAAGTTTGAAAAAAGAGAATATATATATAATTAGAAATCCGGCCAATATTATTAAAAAATATTGGCCATCGATGTTCACTACCTCGACATATAGTACTGGACCGCTAGCTCCGACCATCGGAACCCTAATAGCACGGAACGTTCTAGGAACATTCCTGGAACGTTCCGCGGGCACCTTCGGAACGCTCCAGGAACGTTCTCGGAAGGTGTAAAATGTCCGGCGGTTGGGAACGTTCCAATAGAACGTTTCAAACAAAAATTACCGTTATTGTTATTATTATCAATAAATATCGCGCAAACCGTAAGTGATAGGTGAAACTCGATATCAGTTCATGAAATGGATATCATATTATAAATAGTATATGCGATACTCAAAACTCAAAAATGACATCCATTCTCACCTATCTCTTACGGCTTACGAGATAATTGTTGTTAAAAACAACAATAATGGAAGGTTCCCCTCAGGTCCCAATGGAACGTTCCTGGAACATTACACTTAAGTAATCTAACTTTCATAAATTCATTTGATCTTACCCTTGAGAGTTTTCTTGAAATGAAAAAAAAATTCCCGCATTCTTTATTTTCCAAAAAAAGTGTCTTAGATCCCGCTCAAGGCGATTGAAGATGAAAAATGTCTCTTTTTTATTTTCTCTCTTGAACTATGGGCTCGAGTAAAAAAATAAATTTAATAAAGGTAATGCATTTTTTGCAAGGAACATTGTTTGGTAACAGATTTTTGGTCTCAAAACCTTCTTTCGAATAGTACTTCACTTCAATGCCAATAAAATGACATTCTGCACTTTTTTAGCTGAACTGCGTGTTCTAGAGAAAAAATGAATGTGAAAAAAACATTTTAATCTTTCATAAACAACACTTTTTGTTTATAAAACTTTCACCTGAAGCCCCTTTTTTGGACAATATACCACTTAAATGTTAATAAAATGACATTTCCCCCTTTTCTAGCTGAACTTCGTGTTCTAGAGAAAAAATGAACGTCAAAAAAACATTGTACTTTTTCATAATCAACATTTTGTGCTTATAACACTTTCGCCTGAAACCCATTTCTTTGGCTAATAGACCACTTAAAATGTCAGTAAAACGACATTTTCGACTTTTCTATCTGAGCTGCGTGTTCCAGAGAAAAAATGAATGTGAAGAAAACATTTTAATTTTTCATAAACGACATTTTTTCTTTATAAGACTTTCGCCTAAAACCCTTCTTTCTATGTAATGTTTCAGATAAAATTTGTTCATTTTATGCTCATCTTTCTTTTAAGTTATATTATATTCTTTTTAAAAATATTTTTACTTTACATGTACGTGGTCTATTGGCTGAAAAAAGGGTTTTAGGCGAAAGTGTTGTAAACCAAAAATGTTGTTTATGAAAAAGTAAAATGTCTTTGTCGCGGTTGTTTTTCCACTTGAAGCATCAGTTCAGCTAAATAAGTGAAAAATGCCATTTTCTTGACATTTAAGTGATGTACTGTTCGAAGGAAGGGTTTTAGGCAATAGTGTTATAAACAAAAAATGTCGTTTATGAAAAAGTAAGATGTTTTTTCACCATTATTTCTTCTCTAGAGCACGCAGTTCAGCTAGAAAAGTGGAAAATGTTATTTTATTGACATGTAAGTAGTCTACTGACCAAAAAAGGGGGTTTCAGGCAAAAGGGCTATAAACAAAAAATGTTGCTTAGAAGAAAGTAAAATGTTTTTGTCGCATTTATTTTTTCACTTGAAGCCTCAGTTCAGCTAAAAAAGTGTAAAATGCCATTTTCCTGACATTTTAGTGTGTACTGTTCGAAAGATGGGTTTGAGATTAAGAATCTGTTATTAAAAAATGTTCCTTGCAATAAAATGCATTATCTTGATTAAATTTATTTTTTTACTAGAGCCAATAGTTCAAGAGATAAAATGAAGAAGAGACATTTTTCATCTTCAATCGCCTTGAGCGAGATCTAAGATACTTTTTTTGGAAAATAAAGAATGCGGGAAATTTTTTTTCATTTGAAGAGAACTCTCAGGGGGTAATATCCAATAAATTTATGAAAGTTAGATTACTTAAGTGAATATATATATATATATATATAATATTAACTCTAATGGTAAGTTACGCTTTTATTTATGCAGAGCGTGGTTTTATGTCGTTATTGACAGCCTTTTACGATATATTGCTTTTTAAATAAGAGCAGTCGAATATGAGGGCTACAACCAAGATGTGCCAATTAGTTAGTAACTAATAGTGACTAAGATAACAAAAATTGATGAATCATAATATTATATTTAGTTTAATTTTTAGGCATTACCTTATATTTTTTTAAGTTTATATCAATGATTATTAAAGTGTTTTAATGCTTTAGGGTTAAGATATAAAAATGTAATACCTAAATTTGATCAAAAGCGGTATATAAAAAAGGTTTGACTTATAATTTGTTAAATAAATAGTTTTTGTTTGCTTTAAATTTCTTTCATGGACAAGAATCTTTTTTCTGTTAAACAATTCTATAATTAAATAACATTACGATTATTGGAAGTATAATAAATTTAATATTTTCGCAACACCTATCCTTTCGTCCTTATAGTAGCGCAAAAAGTAAAGAAACATAATTTAAAAGTGGTATCGTAATCAAGTATATAAATGCCCCAAATTATTCTAAAAAAATATGTTTCTGTGGTCGTTTTCAAGACAGAGATCTTAAAGAATGTTAATAACTTTTTAACGATTTGTTGTCATTGTTTTTCAATTTTTCTGTTTTGATATTTTTAGTAACAACAATAAAACTCTCTTCCCTCTAGTACTGCATTTTTGTGTATATAAGAACAAAAATATATCTATTTTTTTAAATTTTAATTTAAAAACATAAAATTTAATTCTCAAAAGTGTTAAGAAAAATTTTGATTATTAGATTTGTATTCTAAAAAGAAACCAGTAAGGAAACTGAAAGTTTAAATCATTTGAAGAGACAAATGGGAAAATAATAGTTGACGGAAAAAACAATTGTTGGCAAGCGTACCTCTTAAAGTGATTATGAGGCACAAGGGGGAATCTTTTCACGTCGCTTGTTCAAAAGAAATATATTTTTATAATTTATGTTCGCCCTGAACGATTTCCTTTTGATACTTTTCATACAAAAGGAGAATAAATTCTGATTTCAAGAGCTGAACGTTTTTTTCTAAATATGTTGTTTATTTTATAATTTGTGATGTTTATATTTTGAATTCGATATTCAATACCTTTGCTTTTAGGGTAAAGAGAACATTTCGTACCAGACATTTTTTAGAAGAAAGTATTCAAATAATATTTCATATTATGTTTTATTCATACTTGAAACTTAAAAGCAATAATTTTCTTTCAAAATAATAAAAGAAAATGTTGACAATGTTAAAAATGTTGATTTGTATAATTTGACTACTATTGCATAAAGTTTCCGTTGCTAAACAAAAATTTGTAGAGGAATTTATAGATTGTGCAATCTGCTTTAAATTCCTGTCACAGGCATATATGTAAACTTGTATCGAAAGGAATTTCTGCTTTCTACTTTGAGTTAAAATAGCTACACAAATAAATTTACTTCTACTCTCAAATAGATATTAATTACTGTATATGATATATATATATATATATATATATATATATATATAGAGGACGCGTTCGGTGGCTTTGTCATAGGCCCTTCAGTTCTATTCGAAAGGAATAGAAACCGAAACCGAATGGTGACCCCGACGCGATGGTTCCACGTATGGTTCCACCATACGTCTGCAAGACTGATTAATAGGTGCGATGTGCCGAACGTAGTGATTAAGTTAAGTCAGGGAGAGCGGATATTGGCCTACCAAAACTGCACGTGGGAAAATTGTTATTGAAAGAATTCAGAGTATTCAATTGTTATCTAGATATAGCCTTAAACTCTATGTGAACTTTTTTGCATCCTGGCATTTTTATGGAAGAAGTATATCAAAGAAGTATATTACTAGAAGTACCGTAAGACGGGGCTAAGCGGGATGTTTTTAGGGGTTTCTCTGAATAGGGGAACGGCTCCTATGTGTTCATATTTAAAGAGATTGAAGCATTTTTAGGACACATAATTGAATCTACTTATGTATTGAGTGGCGGCTGGAGTTTATTCTAAGAAGTTTGGTCAAGTCATTTTTTGACGGTTTGTAGTTATCATTATACCGAGACGAAAGCAATGAAAAATAAAGTATTATTTGGATATTCTTAGTGAAATATTTTTAATATATATATTTTTAATATATATTTGAAATATTTGCTGCAACAAAATCGCTTATAGCATTATTCAAATTGAGCGTTTAGTTCTTGTAGTCTAAAGTGGATCAGTCTTTACCCCTCATTTTGGAGGCTAAGTCGTCCACTGTCAATATAAAGGCAAAATAGTACATTATGTATCGAGGGCAGAAAGAAGGCAGACTAGCCGTCCGCCCTTGATACACACGATAATACTTTTTGCCCTACCCTCCTTGAAAACAAGCATGTGAAGCAGATACAGGATGCTTGGTGTACTTGGCAATTTTAGATTATGAGTGAAAGGAAGAAATAACGTACTTATCAGAAGAGAAACTACGAGGTACAGCGATGCAATTTATTTTAGAGATGAAGATAATTTTTTCCCCATTATCCCATGCGTCGTGCAGTGTATGTGTAGCGGGCGTTAAGTTTCATATCGGCCCGGCGACGGAGTGCGCATGTGCGAACGTCATTGGACTGGAAGCGGCCATATTACTCCTGTTTCAAGTGCATGCAATGGCGCGCTTTCAAGGGGGGTCGGACAAAAATACCTTTTCAGTAATATCAAGTGGAAAAATGTCAGAAATTGAAAGCCTATATCGTTATTACCCTTTCGGGGTAAGCGTGAATTGCTCGGTTGGAGAGTAGTAGTGTGTGGATGGGTATATAGGTATGAGGTAGATAGGTATATGGTGTAAGATATAGATATTTTAGATTGATCTAGAATTCTCGTGTTATTTATTTGAATGACACATTCGGTCCGCAACACTGCTCCGACCCAGGTTGCTGATAAATCTCTCTAGCGATCACCCCACGTGAAGAACCTTACAAATTTGTTATGTGTGGTTCCCCACTTGGGCCCATTAGAATGCAAGGTCTTCATTTCAGGCGTCATTCACTCTACTCACATTCTTTTTATAAACTATTTGTCGCCACAATTTTCTGTCCTGGCATACTATTCTAGCTTCCTATATATATATATATATATATATATTACTTAACGCTAATCCAAAAGAGTATGAAAATATAAAATTGAGAGCTCAAGTTCATTAACATCATCATTATTATCACATCAATATTAATTAACTGAGAATTTATAGTATAGATGGTAAAAGTATATATAACGTGCTCTAAAAAAATTTTTGATTCTTTAAATTAGTTATATTTTTTCATGACTTTTAAAATAAATTATAATAATATAAAGCTATAAAATGGCTGAATATTGTACAATATTTATCAACTGCACATTTAAGAAAATTAATGAATGATAGAAGTAAAAAAAAAAAGTTGCGAATTCGAAGTCCCTAAGGGTGATTGCCAAAAATTTGACCACTTCAAATCCCACTCGTTTTCCACTTTTTCTTCGAATAATGTCTTTTTTCTAAAATTATTTCAGTAAAGTACATATTACTAATTTAGAAAAATATGTATTTTTTATTCTTTTAATCCTTTTTTATGTGTGCTTATATGGGTAAATGTTTAGTTATGGACTTTCTTAGAACTTTTTTTTGTATCCCTTACTAAAAGTATTATAGGAAAATCAGTATAGGCTTATAATAATTTTTCTATAATGAATTTCCTACCATTTTTTAGCGATTATGGAAAAGATTACCGGAACGTAATTATGGAAAAATTGTTATAGAAATGAATAATATTAAAATAAATATTCCAAAAAGTATAAGATACTTATATCTTTTAAGTTTCATTATACCCACTATCTAAACGAAGCTTGTTTCAAATATGTAAATTTTCATGTACTTTTGGTTAAGTATAGTTAAAAATAAATTAATAATTTATACTTTGCTCTGCTTTTTGCACTATTTCAATTTTTTCTTATTAATAATTTCCATAATTAGTTTCCAATAATTTCTCCTATAATCGCGAAAAAATTATAGGAAAATCATAGCTTGGCCTATAATGATTTTCCTATAATAATTTTTCATGAAGGATAACATATGGACTATATTTCTCATTATTTGCACACAAAAAAAGACGACTGTCATGAGGTATTGCTTTAATCAATTACCTCGAAATCAACTAAGATGCCTTTAGAAAACTCAAATTCATAATTGTTTCAGTTGGTGTTTACATTTAATTTCTATTACATAATAAGCACCGATCCCTGAATTTTTAAAAGGAATTTATAAGTTCCTTTAAAAATCCGTAATAATTGACAAATTGCCAGTATTGACAAAACATGGATTAAAGTCTTTTCAATTCCGTATCGTACTTTCATTTGTAACTATTCTTTATTTATGGATCCTATTTTTTATTTATCATTACTGCTAAACTTTAGATTTATTTTACATTTTATATTTATTTCTGGAATCGATTACATTACAATTTATAAATTATTTATATATGTATATATATATATATATTTGTTTATAATGTTATGCGTAAAAACGTTAACTTTGGTTTTTAAAAAGGAACCGAATTGTTTTTAGGTAATGCGGTGTTTCTTTATTAATTCTTTTGTATAATTACGTACAGGTTTACAATCGAAGAGCAAGATTAGAACTAACTAGAGATATGAGTCGGGTAAGTTTGTATAAATATATTTTTCCTAAGATTCTTAAGAAAATTTTCAAAGATTTTTTAATATTTCTGTATGTCAATAAAAATTTCAACAGCGAAAAAAGTTTTAACTAAACAGTCGAATTTTCAACCAAAAAAAGATGATATTTCAACGAAAAAAGCTGAATTTTCAAGGAAAAATGTAATAATTGCTATTTTGATGAAACTATTAGAATTGTAAATTAAAAAGATTTAAAATCAATTTGAAAAGAATGGATTTTCAACCAAATCAAAGTTTTTTCAAACCAAAAAATTTTTCAGTGAAGAAAAGAGGAAAATTTCAACATAATTATAATTTAAGGCGAAAAATATTTTTGTAGACAAAATAAAAATTTGGAGTAACTATTCATTTTTTAAGCATTTTGTTTGCTTATTTTAAGGTTATATAAATATAATTTTTACATGATTCTTGACAAAATTTCACAAAATTTTTCAATATTTCAGATATGTCAAATAAAAATTTCAACAACAAATATAATTTTCAATTAAACACTAATTAATGGAAATATGCTTATAATTTCATTCTTCAAATCTATTCCATAAGGTCAAACATAGTTAAAAAATGTCGTACAATTGATAAAATTACCAACTATTTACAAGAATTTTTTAAATAAAAATCAATGTGTATCATATTCAAATAAAATTCAGGAATATTTATAAAAAGTAATTATATTTTTCATTTTTAAAATTAATGTATACAGAGTCAGTTCTTATTTGAAATTTCACGACATTTTTTTGTACCACGTTTGACCCTAGGGCAGAATCAAGGAAAAATATTTTAAGCATATGTTCATTAGTTATTAAAATACTACAAAGAATTACTTTTAAAATTTTTTTGTCCTTTCAAAATCATGGGATATTTCTTTATAAAATATATCTTACAATTATTTACAATTAATTTCCAATTAAAAATTATTTCACAATTAAAATAAAATTGTAAAAATAAATATAAGTTTTCTGAGATTCTTGAGAAAATTTTTAAATATTTTCTAAGATTTCAGATATTTTAAATCAAAATTTGAACAACAAAAAAAAACATTTTCAACCGAATTGTTTCATTTTCAGACAAAAATGTTTCATTCTCAACGAAAAATGTAATAATTGCTATTTCAATAAAAAAAATTATTTTAAATAAAAAACGGTCGAATTTAACTCAAAAAAATGAATTTTCAACCAAATAAATACATTTTGAAGTAAAAATGATTTTTTGTCAGAAAAAAATGAAAATTTCAACAAAATTATAACTTAAGGCGAAAAATATTTTTGCATATAAAATAATAATTTGGAATAATTATTTATTTTCTCAGTATTTTTTTGCTCATTTTAAGGTTATATAAATATAATTTTCATATGATTCTTGACAAAATTCCACAAAATTGTTCAATATTTCAGATATGTCAAATGAAAATTTGAACAAAAAATATAATTTACAATTAAACACTAATTAATGGAGGTATGTTTATAATTTCATTCTTCAAATCTATTCCATAAGGTCAAACATGGTACAAAAATGTCGTACAATTTATAAAATGACCAACAAGTGCTCTTTTAATAAAGCACAAGTTCTTTAGTCGTTAACCCTTTTTGTTTTATTCCCATATCCTAATTACCAATACTTGCCAACAAATTTATGAGAAAAGAGTTTTGCTGGCTCTCTTTCATTTTCGGTCTTTTTGTCGAAACACATATTTTTTATTTACTTTTTTTCTAAATTTAATATTTTTTGAGCAAAATGACAAAAATGAATTTTCAGATTTTTTGTTACAAAAAATGAACACTACTAGGATGCGTGGTATTTGGGGGGGGGGCATTAGAAAAAGAGTCGGGATGAGTGGTGGGAGGGGGTGCGGCCCATTTTGCCCCTTGGCCGAATTCCTTTTCGAACGGCCAAAAAAAGAATCTGAAAATTCATTTTTGTCATTTTTCTCAAAAAATATTAATTTGAGAAAAAAAGTATTAATATAAAAAATATGTGGTTCGATGAGATCTATAACTTTGGTTTACAACATTTTTTTCAAAATCAATACTTTTCGAGATTTTGAAAAAAAAAACTAATTAAAAAAAGTCAAAATTATCAATAACTTGATTTATATTGATTTGTGCCAAAAATCCTTTTAGTCCATTCAACTAGGGTCTAAAAGGAAACCCTAGGCCAAGTATCAAGTCAATATTCTAGAGTGACTTTTCAGAAGTATAGCCATAGAGGAATTAAAAAGGGTGACTTTTATTGTAAGAAAAGGTGTTGTGTTATTTTGATGCTGCTAAGAAATTTGTAAGTGTAAAATTTTTGTGGGTTTCTTGTATTTTTTTTTACTTTTGTTACAGTTTATGTGACATGAGTTATGAAAGAAACTGAAAAAAGTAACTTTTTTGTTGGTAAATGAGTTATCTTATGTTAGGCTTGCTTACAAATTTCCAAAAAAACAATTTTTCTGGGTTGCGTGAGTGTTGAGATTCTCTGTTAGTTTTGTTACAAGTTATGTGACAGAAATTCTGAGAGAAATGATTAAGGGTGGCTTTTGTTTTTAGAAAAGCTGTTGTGTTATTGTACTGTTATTAACAAAATTTTAGGAATGAAATTTGGTGGTTTTCTCGAATTTACAGTTTCTTATATTTGTGACAGATTATGTAACAGGAATTCTGAAAGAAATCAAGAAAAGTATCGATTTTGTTGGTTAAGGTGTTATCTTATGTTAGGCTTGCTTAGAAATTTGCAGAAAAGCATTTTTGCTGGTTGTCGCAAAAGTTCAGTCAGCTGTTATTTTTGTCACAAGTTGTGTAACAGAATATCTATGTTATGTAACAGAAATTCTGAAAGGAATCGAAAAGAGGAACTCCTTTCGTTGTTAAATTTTTTATCTTATATTAGGCTTCCTTAAAAATTTTCAACAAAGCAATTTTTGTGGGTTTCGCCAATGTCAAGGTTTTTGTTACTTTTATTACAAGTTGTGTAACAGAAATTCTGAGAGGAATCTAAAACTGTAACTTTTTTGTTAGAAAATGTATTTTTTTATACGAAGATGTTAGTTTTTGGTCTACTGATCTGTCTGTTTATTTAAAAACGAGCTTTCGCCCCACGACGTGGAGCCTCTTCAGGTAAAAAATATCTCCGTCAAGATTACCTGTACAGGTTCGTGTGCAGTTTCCTGTACAGGAACATGTGCAGGATCCTCCGAGGTTCCTGTACACGAAATTTCAGCTGGGCAAGACAGAAGATGGCTTCATAACTTTCCTTTTTATGTACAGTGTTGAATATATTAAAAGTTGCAAAAACTTTTCGCGGTGACAGTATTTTTGAACATATGCGTTGGGATAAATTAATTTTTAAAACTTCGTATTTAAATTAAAAATTTTAATCTATCGAAAATAAACATTTAAAATAATTGTACAGGACTGAAAGAATCCAATTTTGCTGTATAAACATTTCAACATTCGAAAGCCTTCAATATTTCAAGTCTTAATTTAAAGCAAGACTTGCTTCTTCGTGAGGAAGGGTACAGGATGGTTTAAAAGGGTCTCTAGTGTCTATTATATTATACGGCTTTTACTCTAGTTGGCAAATAAGGTCTTCGTTATTTAGATTCTATATCCAGGAAGTTAATTACTGGTTTCCGTCCATATTTACGAGTCTTGAAAATGTTATTCGTCAATTAGTATCTAATTTATTAGACTCTAATCTAATCAAAGTCAAATAAAATCTTTTCTTAAATACTTCGGAACATTACGAACAAATATTAGATAGATAAACGTTTATTTTTTGTCCTGCTGGCCTTACAAAATAGACTATCTTACACTTCCATTTTTACAGAGTTTTCTTAAAACTAACACTTAAAAACTAACATCCATCCACACCTTATTTCTAAGACCGTTCGCCCTTATGGCCTTGCCTTCCTGGCTTCGCCTCGCAAGTGTGTCCCTACTTTCTCGCATTGTCAAACAGATGGTGAGAGGATTTTACGAACAGATATTATGTACGAATGAAATAAAATATTCTGAATTTGAAATTAAGAAATGAGCTTTGTAATATTTCAGAGACCACTTTTAACTTTGGGGCCCCACATTGGGTGCCAATTTGTAACGCTACTTTTTCAATTAAGATAAGTTTTGTGGTCCCTTTAAATAGCGTACAAAGAACCCTGATCAAAAGAAATAAGGCTAGATAAATAGATAATTTGAGAAAACTTCTCAAAAGAAACAATCTAAATAAGTATTACGATTTAGGTTTTTGGGTGCTAGTCTTTTCTTGGGTCAAAGATTAATCAATGCAGCTTAAGTAAGTAAGAAAAGGATACAGAAACTCACTGAACGTTAAACATTTCAGGACAAAAAGATAAAAGTGAACCTCACAAGCCTTACCCAAAAGGACACAGATTACTCCAAAAAAAGCAATAATCCTAAGCATATAAAAGGGGCAAAGATCATGAGATAATTTAAAAAGAAGCAAAAGATAAAACAAAATCAGAGACAAAATTAGAGTCGACTAAAAACTAATTATCTCAGTTTTTACTTGAATAATGGTGGGGAAGGGGGGGATACTCAATTACAAATCTTAAATTATTAAAACAAGTATTAATAATTGTCGACTAAAAACTCGCTAGCTCAGTTTTTACTTGAATAATGGTGGTGGAGGGGGGGAGTACTTAATTACAAAGCTTAAATTTTAATTAAAACAAGTATTGATAATAAATGAAAATTCGTCAAAATCTGAAATTACATCGATCTTTCTCACACGCTATCTCGAGTTCTATTCAACAAAAATACATTTCTAGCTCAATTTTTCACGGAGATAGACGCTTTTAAAGACGAGCCTGATTTTAATACAAATTTTCTAGGTGGTCCCACAATTTTGACCGGTAGTGTATATATAATATATGTCCTCCATAGAATTCTGAGCCGATTACATTACTTTGAGAACGGTAACCAGAATGAGAATATTACCGAGAATATAACCAAGAAATAAATTCTCTGAGAATTCATTTCAATTAATAAAAAAATAGCATTTTGCGATAACTTAGAACAATTTTTCAATATTGAAAAATATTTTAAATATACAATAAACACCCAGTCAAGCATTCGAAATGAAAAACACTTTTATATCAAGAAAGCTTTGCTATTAATCGTATCAGATTAACCTTCATACAGATTGTAGGTTATGTCGGTGCTTATAACCCAGTGGTGTCAGAACGCGTATATCTCTGGCTTGCACAGTAGTGATTCCTGTGTATTTAAAGATTTACGCATGGTGTTACATAACCTAAAAATACAAAGGAATGACTACTGCGCATGCCATATATATCCGTGTTTTGACACTTATGTGTACATAGAAATAAATTGTCTATCTTTATTTAACAATATTTACTTTAAAAAATGTGCATAGAACGTTATAGAAAAAAATTTATTTAAAATTTAGAAATAAAATAAATGTTTGAGCGTTATTTAATAATTATTTAATGCTAGTTTAATACTAGTATTTATTTAGTAAAGTAAGGCAATTGAATTTTGAGGCTAGAGTCTGAGTCGAACAGTCTTAATTAATTAATAAGCTACTGTTTTTGCATATTTTACATTCGTGAATATGCCCATCGGGTAGTAAATAACTTATATTTAACTATTTAAAAAACTTAAATAATAAAATGTTGTTGAAAATCATAAATCTTAATTCTCTAAAATTCTTTTGTATTCTCTTAAATTCTGTCATATTCTCGGTTATATGACGTTGCGTTGTTGTCTTTGTAGAGATGCCAGGTTTACTTTCCTCTCAAAACAGGCAGAAGACAAAATTACATGACGAGATCTCCCTGCAGATCACAGGAAATAGTCATCCAAGTAAATTGATGCTTCGCGATGCAAAGCCAGTTTCAGCCGTCGACGATGTTTAGCAACTGCTGGTTGTTAGAATATCGGCTTACTTCAAGGCAAATTTAAGACGAAAACCGTCAGGAGATTTCCAGATAATCATTAAAAGATCCTCTTATCACAACCGAATCTTCTTAGGGGTCTTCCATAAACCACGTGGCTTCTTTAGGGGGAGGGGGGGGTCGAAGAAAGGTCACGTTGGTCTGCATGGGGGGAGGGGGGTTCCGAGTCCGAGCTACGTGGTTTTACACTTTGGTGTTAAAAAAATAAAATTTTTGTCATTTAGGCCTTAAAATACTCGGGAGGAAACCCAAAAACGTATTCAGAAAGAAACTGGGATAGGCGAGCACTTTTCAGTCATAAGTGCTTGAACCACTTATGACTGAAAAGTGCTCGCCTATAGAAGAATGTATTTTCAATATGTTACACCAATAATATATGCAGAATGTCGATATTAAAATCATTTTTATTGATTTTGTATCAGAAGGAAATTATCTAAAAGTGATATATTGCTCTTTATTTGACAATAAAATTAATTTTCGGTATATAAATCATCAGAAAAAATAGTTCGAAGCAAGTTAATTTATACCTACATAGCAAAAAATGATTCACATATTTTTTACCCTACCTAAGTGACCTTGAAATTTCAAACTATCGAAAAAACATCGACTTTTTCGCTATTTTTTTAGAGTTACGGCAATTTTTTCGAAAATTTGACTATACAATGTCTGATATACGTTGAGAAGAATGTATTTTCAATATGATTCAAAATCATTTTTATTGATTTTGGATCACAAGAAAATATGTACAAGTGATATATTGCTCTTTAATTCAAAACAAAATTAATTTTCGGTGTCCAAATAAAGTAAAAAATTTGTCGAGTGTATCTAGATTTACACTTTTACAGTGAGGAGGTAATTTAAATAATTTTTATCCAGTCAGAATGACGTAGGGAATTAAAAAAAAAAACAGAATTAAATTTTTTCGCTATTATCTTGAAGTTGTATGACTTGTCAACCATGTGATTTTTATCTGTATCTACGATGCGGAGACAGAAGGATTTTTTTTTATGAAACTGTAGGGGAGTGTTTTTGACTCCCGAAAGAAAGTTTTCATTGCTATTAGAACTTCGCGCAAACAACTTTTTTTTTTTTGATACGCCCTAAATTGTATACTATAAATAAGAAAATAATACTGAATGGAGAGGATTTATTTGTCAATGTAGAATCTAAAAAACTTATTGAAAAAAAGAAGCACTGTCATTTCCCGGTTTTTAGAAAAATTCCTACTCTCCCGGTAAAGCAGCCACCCTGATTTTATAAGTACTATATAAAAACATGAATAACAAAAATATTTTTATTTTTCTTCAGTTTCACGTAATTATTAGAAACAATTTTTTCACCATTTTATACTAATATTTCTTTTATTGTACAAATTTTCATAGAGAAAAATGTTGAAAGTACAAAAATCAATTGCATTTACTTAGGTATTATGCAAGCTACATGAATTTCAAAACTGACAACCAACTTGTAATGGCATGTCATAGCTGCATCTATTAATTCATTTTCAACTGCATTTCTTTGAAAGTGCTTCATCAACCTTTTTATATTTTTTTCATTACAGATAATTTCACTTTTATGTAAAACTAACCAGTGGGCACAAAATTTGGCGACGTCTTTACGACATGGACATAGGATGTCGTAAATATGTCGTAAAGATGTCGTAACGATGTCGTAACGATGTCGCCAAATTTTGTGCCCATTGGGTAGGGTGACCATAATTGATTTTCGAAAAGTAGGACAAAAAGCTTTGAAAAATGAGGACAAAGTAGGACAAAAATGTATTTAAAAAAGAGGACAAGATAGGAAAGAAAAGTTTCAAAGCCGCATTCAGGACTTAACATCAGTAAAGGAGTCTCTCCGAAGCAGATACAAGCATCTTCTTCGACAGATTTGGTCATCCAATCTGTCGGCGAGTAGCGACCGGCGGCGCATCGATACAAGAACGGGGCAGCCAATGAGCGTCGTCGATAAAAATAAACTGCCCACTCGAGTTAAGGTTGGGTGCCCCTCTAGCTTTAAAATAATTGGTCGGGTATGTTTCAAAGGCCTTAAAATAAATGGAAGTTTACTGTATTACAAATGTTATAAGGGACGAAAAATGAAAATTTTCAGTGCTATTAGGCTATTTTTGATTTGCAATTTTTTTCGACCTACCCTAGTGAGCAGTGAAAAAAGACACTGCTTAAAATTAATGAAGTCTCGTAAATTCAGTAGAATCTCCTGAAGTCAGTGAATTCTCAAAAAATCTGATATCTCCAGAAGTCACTGAAGTCTTTTGAAATATATGGAGTCACCTGAATTCATTCGAAGTCACTTGAATTCTTCTTAAGTCACTTGAGTTCTGTTTAAAACACTTGAGTTCTCTTGAAATCTTTTGAAATATCTTAAGTTATTTGAATTCACATATCATATGAATTCACTTTAGAGTACTGTAATTCTCTTGAGATCTCCTGAAGTCAATGAAATATCCAGAAGTATCTTGAAGTCAGAAGCAGTCGTACACTTGATCGGTCGAGTTGTTAACCCTTCGAAAAATATAAATGAACGTTTTTTTGTATTTTAGTTATTTGTTTAATTATTAAAATTATCTCAGGATTATTTGTATCTGTTCATTATACTTCTCATTTTAATAATTCATTTAATGAAAGTATTTATATTATACATGATGTAAATTATGGGTGACTAATTTGTATAAATGGAGCATCTTTTTTATGCATATTTATTCATATTGGACGAGGAATATATTTTAATTATTATTTTTTATATTAATTTGATATAGAGGAAGATTAATTTTTATTTTCACAGTAGCTACAGATTTTTTAGAATATGTCTTATCTTGAGGACAAATATTGTTTTGAAATTCAACTGTTATTGCAAATTTAATATCAGCAATTCCTTTAATTGGTAATGGAATTGTCATTTGATTATAAGGAGGATTTAGATTTTGCAGTGCTACTTTAAGTCGATTATATTCTTTACATTTTCGTGTAACATTTAATATTTTAATAATAATTTTAATTAATTTAATAACTTTACCTTTAAAGGCGATGGAACTAAATAAACAAATACTAAAATTACATATTTGTTAGATACTTAGGGCCCACTCCTGTTTTGAATCAAGTCTGTATTCGGAGTGAAAAATTTGCTAATTTCAATACTTATGTAAAGCAATTTTTTCGATTCCAAAAAATTGTTTTACAAAAAATGGTATTGAAGTTAGCCAATTTTTCACTCTGAATACAGGCTTAATTCAAAATAGGAGTAGGGCCTAAGTATCTAAGAAAGATGTAATTCTAGTATTTATGAAGTAAAATTAGGCAATTCAACTTTGAGGGTAGGGTCTGGTTCCGTCGCCCTTAACAGGATCTAATAATATTCTAGGAAAAAATTGGGATCTGAAATCATGACGTCACAGCGTCACGTGATAGGCAATATAGAGGCAACAACGGGGTCACTTTACCTCTAATACATGCGATGCGAAGGGTGTGAGTAGAGTGAATGAAGCCTGAAACAAAGACCTTGGATACTAATGGGCCCAAGTGGAGAGCCACACATAACAATTCTGTGAGGCTCTCCACGTGGGGTGATCGCTAGAGAGATTGATCAGCAGCCTGGGTCGGAGCAGTGTTGCGGAATCAACGTATTATTTAAATAAGTAACACGAGAATTCTAGATCAATCTAAAATATCTATACCTTAAACATATATACCTATCTACCATTCACCTGTATACCCATCCAAAAATCACTACTTTCCAACCGAGCAATTCACGCCTACCCCGAAAGGGAAACGGCCTAATGATATAATAATTATTATTATTAATTATTAATTAATTATGATAATTCATTGAAATCTTTGTGTAGTATTTGAAATGTATTTGAAACTTTTGTGAAATAATTGAAATCTTTGTGAAATCTTTTGAATCTATTCAAAATATTTAAAATCATTGAAATCTTGGTGAAATTTTTGGAAATCTTTGCGAAATATTTGAAGTATCTTTAAAATATTTGGTAATATTTCTGAAATAATCGAAATCTTGAGGGAATAATGGAAATCTATTTGAAATCTTTGTGATATCTCTGGGATAGGATTGAAATCTTTTTGCCTCATTTGAAATCTATCGAAAATCTTTGTGAAATAATTCTAAAAATTTTGGCGAAATTCGTAATATTTGTAAAATATTTGGAAAGTCATTGCCGTGTCTACCTCCAAACATTTTTTTTCTTCAAATTTCACAAAATTAGGAAACCTTTTCCACCAAAAGACACAGAATGAGGGGGTGAGACTTTAAAAAATCAGAAAAATCTTTTTTTACCACCCTAAGGATCATTCTTAAGTGGCCAATCATTGTCAAAGGTGGCCAATCACTGTACACATTACCCTACTACTTTTGTTGTTTGGAAGGCAGTGCTGATGTCGTGCAAGATGTGCTCCCGATCAGAAGCAAAGAAAGAAAGAAAGAAAGAATGAAAGAAAGAAAGAGAAAGGGAGAAAAATAGAAAGAGCAAGGGCGAAAAATAGAAGGAGCAAGAGCGAGAGAGCTAGCCTTCTATTCTGGTCGAGCCGGTATCGGTTTCATTCGTAACCGGTAAGATACAGGCAGAAGATACCTGCTCCAGTCAGGATTGCGAAAAGTAGAAAAATCGGCTGAGAATCCAGCAGGTGGTGCCGGGTTTCTGCCGCAATCAGAAATGAAGCCTACCTTGAGTCGCTTATACTTATAGCAACTACCCTTTTTGCTATGAGCACCGTACTCGTAAAACAGACAGAGATAGAACCAGAGATCGCCGCGCCGGTGTCTTGTTTACAATCTAAAATAGAACCATCTGCAAATTTAGATGTCTGCGCAATAGAAAAAAAAAGATTTTTTTATTTAAAAATTTATCGGTTTTAGTAGAAATTGCATCTTTCTTGGATACAAATACAACTATAACAATATATAACTAAGGAAGAGACATAAGAAGCCATAGAAACACGAGAGCTTGCATGCAAAAATGCATGGACGTGAAGGAAGCTAGAGTAGTATGCCAGGACAGAAAAGTTTGGCGACAAATAGTTTTAGCGACCGGCGGCGCATCGACACAAGAACGGGGCAGCCAATGAGCGTCGTCGATAAAAATAAACTGCCCACTCGCGTTA
This sequence comes from Andricus grossulariae, assembly GCA_011634705.1. Classification (NCBI taxonomy): domain Eukaryota; kingdom Metazoa; phylum Arthropoda; class Insecta; order Hymenoptera; family Cynipidae; genus Andricus; species Andricus grossulariae. Next base: position 167,113,445 of record JAABKJ010075445.1, on the reverse strand, counting down.
AGGGTGGGGCCCCCTACAGCTTTAAAATAATTGGTCGGGTACGTTTCAAGGACCTTAAAATAAACGGAAGTTTACTGTATATTCAAAAATAGTTATTCGTAGGGTAACGAAAATAACAGAAGAAAAGATATGGGAAGTCCAATGTGGATTTATGCTAGTCAAATTTTGTACGGATCAAATATTTAGCTTAAGACAGATCACAAAAAAAAGTTTGAGAGTAAAGAAAAAAGTTTTCGGTATATTTGTTGAACTTGAAAAAGCGTTTGACTAGATGGATAGAAGTAAACTTTGGGACGTCCTGAAAGAGTACGGAGTCAATGGATGGCTCCTACAAGCAATAAAAACAATATATGCTGGTGGCATAGCGAGTGTAAGGGTAAATGAGAAACTGAGTGACTGGTTCGATATTATGCAAGGTGTTATGCAAGGATGCGCTATGTTCTCATGCATATTCATTATATTCATGGACAAGTGTCTAAGAATGGCTCTCTTCGACGAAGGTATTGATCTCGGGACAGTGAGGGTGCGTGGGTTAGAGTTCGCAGATGATAAGGTTGTTATGGCAGAGTCAATCAAAGACTTGCGAAGAATGTTGATCAAACTTAATACAAGCATGAAGAACATAGGCCTCAAAATTAACAAAAATAAAACAAAAATTATGGTTTTTGAAGGAAAGGATGAGAAAACAATATGCAACATTGTCCTAAACGATGAGAGAATATAACAAGTTGATAAGTTCGTATATCTTGTTAGCCTAATCACTAATAACGGGATAATATATGGAGAGTTAGATAGTTGTATAAACGAGGGTAAGAAGGTTATCGATAGAGCAGGACCCATTATCAGAAGTGAAAATATATCAAGTAAAGCTAAAAGGGCAATACATAATTCTATATTTATAGAGTGTGTTGTACGGTAGCGAGATCTGGACCTACCAAGAAAAGGATAAGAGTAAAATCAACGGGCTTAACAATTAAATTCCTGCACATGATGTGCGGCAAAAAACTTATGGACAATGTGAGTAATGAGATAATCCTCAAAGAATGTGGTAGAGGGGAGACACTAGTTGACATATGTGAAAGAAATTAGTTAAGATGGTTTTGCTATGTTGAGAGAATGAAAGATGAGCGACTGACGAATCAAGTGTATCAAGGTAAAGTAAATGACAGTGTGCCCAGGGGCAGACCACGGAAAGAATGATTAGAATATGTGAATGAGATCCTAATTCGAATAGACATAAGATGCCATAGAAACACAAGAGCTTGTATGAGAAAATGCATGGACGTGAAGGAAGCTAGAGAGGTATGCCGAGACAGGAAAGTGTGGCATGAGGAAGAGTGTGAGTGGAGTGAATGAAGCCTGAAACAAAAGACCTTGGATACTAATGGGTCCGAGTGGGGAGCTTTACATGCTGACTTTGTGAGACTCTCCACGTGGGGTGATCGCTAGAGAGATTGATCAGCAGCCTGGGTCGGAGCAGTGTTGCGGAATGAAATAAGTGGTTCCATTTAAAAAAATGACTCTGACCTTGAAATAACCTTCAAAACCGAGTTCAAGGTCAAAGTCATTGATACCCGTAGATGTCCCCCATTATCCCCTCCAACTTCTGTCTGAAACATTTTTTCGTATCTGCACAAGCATCTGAGATATTATTCACTATAGATTAAAATGGCCCATCCTGTATATATATACAGGGTGTCCCAGTACTGAAGGCACATTTTTATATATTTGAATTCCCCATAAAAAATAAAGTCAAAAATAATTATAAAAATTTCTTGTGAAGTTAATAATTATTGAGTAATTAACAATTAAAGATTAAACAATCAGAATCACGTGGTAGATGGACGACAGTACATGCGTCACTGAACAGGGTGTGTGCGCAAAAATGTTGAGGCCGTGTAATTTCAAATTTGCAGGAAGTTGTGAATGTCACTGGTGCTACTTCACACGTTGAATTAGCTTAACTTTCTTCGAGTATTTTGAATTCTGTAGCATTAAAACGAATTCTTAGAATTCTCTTGTACTCCTTTGAATTCTTCAAAAGTTTTTTTCTCGTTCTCTTCATATCTTTACAACACACCATGAATTATTTTGAATGTCTCCAAGTCTTTTGTATTCTCTGAATTCTCATGAATTCTATGGATTCTCTAAATTCTTATTAATTCTATGGATTCCCTGAATTCTTATGAATTCTATGGATTCTCTGAATTCTTATAAATTCTATGGATTCTCTCAATTCTTTTGAAATTTCCTGAGCTCTTTAAACTTTAAAATTCATGATTTTCTGCAAATAATGCGTTTTCAGGTGGCATGATGAAAATTAATGTTTTAAAATTTATTTATCATTTTGATATCGAAATTGAAAATTATTTACACTTCTCACGATTGCCAGAAAATAATGCATCAAATCCAGTTGCACGAATTAAATTTATGTTTCAAAAGTATTTTTTGTAGTTCTTCTATTAGGTAATACAATGAAAAAAGTATTATTTTGAACAAAAGCTCTTATCTATTCCTAAAAAGAGGAAAAAGATCAGTAAAGTTACCAAACAATTATTGAAACTTCTCTTCGCTTTATGCAAATAATAATGCATTTCTTCCTCTCTAATGATTGAAATTTATGGTTTAAAAATTGTTTGAGTAGTTTTTTGGTAAAAAATACAAAAAAACAAGGTTTTTATTTGACGACAAACTCTTATTTATTACTTAAAAAGGCCAAAGCAGATTTGCGAATTATCGAAACTTACGCCTCGCTTTCAGAAAATAAAGTATCACTTCCAGTCGCAGTTTTGAAATTTATATTTTTAAAGTTTTTTTGGTAGTTTTTTAATAAGAGAAGGAAATATAGCAATGAGAAATTTTTACTTTGACGCGCACCTGTTGGATCTCGCGCTTCGCGCTTGATTTGGTATTCATCTCGCGCTTTGCGCTAGATAATGTAATCACCTCGCACTACGCGCTCGGACACATTTACCTGACGCTTGAAGGGCGGTTCCTCTAGGTTTTTGCACTTCGTGTACTCGCTATTACGCGCTTCGCCGGCAAATACTCTCTTAATAAGCTTCATTGAGAAATATTTCTATTTGTACATTTATGACTTTTACGTTTATAATATTTTCTCGAAAACGTCGTGCGACTTATTCGCATGCCGTTGTGAAACAATACTCAATTCAAGGTTTCCCGCTCTTAGGGCCTCTTTTTTCATTGGTCAATCACAGACGCGGAGGAGAGTGTACAGGGGCCGTGGCCAAATAAAGTGATGATATGTACAGATTAAAAATTTTTCTTTAAACATTTGTAAGAGAAAAAATGACTTGATTTTATTCGAGCCAATAAACAGGAAAAGCCCTTTAGTGTACAAAAACTTATGAACTAAAAATAACACTTAACCCTAAGTAAGATAAAATCGATAAGTTAGTACCGATTTTGTATGAGAGAGTTTCTCTTACTACAAGTTCTAGTTTCCACGGAATTTGGTCCGTAATTTCTATAGTGATTATGAATGTCAAATGAAGCCTTTCTTGCGAAGAATCTTGGTTGGCGCGTTAAGCTTAATTTCAGATAGAATAGGGCCTTAAGTCATACCAACACGCGGCAAGTCACATTACGGAAAGTCACATTGCGGCAAGTCACATTGCAGCAAAGTCACATTCGCGGCAAGTTGCGTTGCGGCAACTCTCATTTCGAAAAATGTAAAGTCCACAAAAAATTCGCAAATATGCGGCAAGTCACATATGCGGAGAGTCACATTCGTGGCAAGTCACAATGTGGCATCTCTCATTCGGAAAAATTTGAAGTCCAGAAAAAATGATCAAAAGTACTCTCACTTTCGCACTCCTGTGTATAGTCGCAAAAATAATGTAGTTCACAAGCCTTACCTCTTTCTAACGTCCCGTTGGGGACTTAATATTTTTCCAAATGAGCGTTGTAATGTGAATTGCTATCAATGTGATTTGCCGCATTGTAGGATACATAGGGTAAATTATATTATTGTTGACAATACCATACAAAAACAGAGATCAGTATAGTTAAGAGCCTATAAGACAAATCGTTTGGTTTATTTAACAGACCTGTATGATCAAAGTCTTATTATATATATTGCGTCAATTTGTTTAACGTTAATAAAAGAAAACAATTTGCAATTTTCGAAATATACCAATAGGGTCATCGGTACAATCGTTGCCCCCCCCCCCCATCCCAATCATTGGCCACCTCATTTAAATATGCTTATATGAAAGAATACTCACAAATAAAACTACTAATAAATAGTGCAGGATGACGCGCAAACAATTCCGCAGCATACTTAACAAGCTAGGTTAGTGCGTTTAAATGCCAGAATAAAGTAAAACCGGTGATGCTGAATGAGTAAGTAACTTGAACGAAAATCTTTTGAGGTCAGGGCCCGTGTGGAAATTGCCAAATGTTTGCCCATGTACAAGTTTGGCCCCAACTTGGAAAATTATTTTATGGCTACTACAGGGTTAATATCTTAAATCTAGTTGGAACCAACTCTGTTTCACAGCTCTTGATTGCAGCGCCATCAACTTGGCTGTGCATCTGTGTTCAGTCGGGCTCCATCTTGAACCTCTTGAACACAAGTAGGTTGGTTTGAGGTTATGTTGGCGAGTGTTTTTGTGATATCACTACTTTACCACCGAGCAATTCACGCCTACCCCGAAAGGGAAACGGCTTAATGATATAATAATAATAATGGTTGTACCAGCGTGGAAAACTTTCGTGGCAGTCTTGAATTATGCTAAGGCCAGTACAGTTTTCATCAAGCCTGTCTATTCTTGCAATACTAGCCTGGCGCTACACTGGCGCTGTCTAGTTTTGATACGTGCTGTCTGACTCAAACCTCTAGCTATCTAGGAGTTCCTTACGAATTTGAATATATGAAGACTGTCCAGATTTTAGCTAGTTTCTAGACAGAATCACGGTTTGGACTTACACAAAAATTACAGAAGTGAATTCAGAAAATAATAATTTGAAATAAAAGACTAAGGAAATTACAATACCTAATTGCATAAATGCTCGAGTAATACATAATGTGAACCATTACATATTTAAGATAATAACAAATAATTATTGAAGGTGATTGAAATCTTAATATACCAACTGTATTCTTAAAGATTTAAAAAAAATGTTTGGAAACATTTTCTTTCAATTGAATTATATAGCAAAGTTGTAATTTTAATTTATAAGAAGAATAAAATTTTCTTATTTTACGTCTGGGAAAATTGATAATTTATCAATTTAGGTTCTCTTATCTACCTTTAAAAATTAGTAAAGTTATAATGAATTTATACTACATTTATAATAATTATATTATGTATACTGCTATGTATTATATTGATAATCTTCCAGAAAATCAAATTTTAATATAAATGATTTATTTAATTTATTTTAATTATTTATTGATTGCATAAATGATTATTGAGCCTAACGTAATAATTATCTCAAATAATAAACAATAATTATTTCGTAGCCTAATCGCAAGTATAATCATACACAATTTATTATTTTTAGTGATTCATTCACACATCAAGCGCTTTTAATGTTTAAAAATTGTGCATGTTTTACTGAAATAAATATTATGATATGATGAATTGAAATTCATATCCGACAAAAATAAAGAAAAATTTAACTCTCAGGTGGCTGAATGTGTTAAGGCTACAGGACAAAGTAACAGCAACATAATATGAAGTTAGATTAAAAGTTCGACACCCAGCATATGTACAAGATTATCAAGAACTCATTTTTTCATTTTTTTTTGTGTACAAAAACTTTTAAAAATAATTTTAATTAACTGCAAAATCTATATATTAGAGTTTTATGTAATAAAAAATAACTATATTGTTTAATTATTAATTATTTTTTATCAAAATAAACGATCAGTATAGAAACTGGTCCATCCGAGCGTTACATCCCAGTCTAGTCACTGGACCAGTGTCTCCAGAACGTGGTATTTTTCGGCCCCCGTCACTTTCCCATCTGGGAGAATACATGCAAGCGTAGGGTCGGTGAGTCGGCCAGCCTCGTGTAAAGCCGAAAATGCACGAGGCTCGAGCGCAAGCCGAGATCGCCCGAGGCACGAGCACGGAGCCGAGCTCGCCGGAGGCCCGACCCCGACTTCACGATTCGCTTTCGGCGGCTATTAGAAGGTTTGAGTTGATTTTGGCTTGCAAAAATTGACACCTTGAAGAAAGACTTGTCGAGAATCATCAGACCGGCAGAAATTTTGAGGAGTTTATTCTCAAAAACAAAATGTGTGACTGTGATAAATGAGAACAGTGACGAGGATTAAGTTTTCAATCAATATGGAACTAAATCAGATATATAAATAAAACTTCCAAAAAAATTCAAAAATAGTAATACTGTTACGTCCTAAAGATCTAAACAGCTAAATTCCTATTTTGGTAACAAAGCCTATTTGCCTATCAAAATTTCCTCTATTTACTTAACTATTTCTAGATAAGTGGGATGAGGGCAAGCTAAATGAATAATTTTAAATACATTTAGTTTCTTTCATTGAATATTTGCATACACTACGTTGACCCTTGTTTTTGTTGAATGATTCGAATTTACATAACACTTTCCTTTCCTTTGCAACGTGGATTCAATTTATCTCCACCTTTAAAATAAATTCATCGATTTAAAAAATATATTTGTTATGTTAAAAACTTAATAAGTTAAAGTGAAGATTTTCCTTGGCTCACCAATAACTGAAGTTAATCCTTTCCTGGATAAATAAACCACTCCACGTAATCCTTTTATTTGAACTTTGTAACTAGAAACTCCGAGAAACTCCGGTCAAATTTGGTATACTAGTATATGATGGTTTCGATTTCAAAGGGCCGTCGTCCGTTCCAATTTTAAACTGACTTTAGTTTTAAGGGTTGCTGCTTATATCAGAAATTTAGTCCTATGAAATCCTTGGGTCCCATGGAAGATTGTTTGACAGTTTTCCTCAGCTATAAATTTAAATAGCCGTGCGACGGCTAATGGGTTTCCTCTCCACCGGGGTAGTAGTTGAGTCTTTGGCTGTGTGCGCGACACATAGATTGACTTGGGTTGTCGCGCTGGGCTAGACTCTGTGTAAGTTCATCGGTGTATTCTCGAGGTTCAAAGATTCATTAGGTGTGTGCAGGTAGTTGAAGTTGTTGAGAAAAGGATCACGTCTAGGTCAAGTTACGTTTCATTCACAAAGAGGTCATTGACATAGTTGGTATATTTTGACATAGAATTTATTGAGAATAGACAATAAGGTAATGATTGATTAGGGCAATGATAGTAAAAGTTTAAAATTGTGTAATGGTCGCTAAGTGGAAGTTTACAATTGGTTATTAAGATAAACAATAGCAACAATATTAATAATATTAATAATTACCAATAATAAGTTAACAAATAATGATTCTTATCAATAATAATAATAATAATAATTTTCTGCTCTTGGCTGACTGCTCTTGCAATCAGCAACGTTGCATTAGGCACACTTCCCAACGCAACGAACTATGCGGTTACGTCACCAGTATCACGCAGTGCCAACCACAAAAGGCCTCTCTCGGATAAAGGCCATGGTCCAGTTCGGAGTGGCAATGGGACCGAACCGAGGAGACGACCAGGCAATGGCCCCGGACAAAAGCGAGAACAAAGATTTAAGTGGTTGCACAAACTCCGGAGGGACATCCTTACCTGTTGGCAAAGCAGTTCACCAGCACGAAGAGGATTCATGCAGAGGTTACATGAACGTTGGGTCAATATGCACCCGGAATATGCTCATAAATTAATTTGTTCCATAAGATATTATGACTAACTGATGGAAAGGCTGATTTAAAGTCAACATAGAGTACAAAAAGTTTTCCTCCGTTCAGTCTCAGACGATTTTGAATCATTGCGTTAAGGGTGAAGATCTGATCCGTGCAACCTCTCCCCCTCCTGGAACTTGCCTGCCACTCTGGAAGGAGTTACATGTCTTCAGCCCAAGCTGTCAGCCTTTTGGAAAGAATCTGCGTAAATATCCTTTCTTGTGTATCATTCTAAGAAATGTTTGAGACCACGATATTGGTTCCTTTTCTTAATAAATTATTTTATTAAATAACGAGTTTAAGTAAAGGATGAGATTGCCGGGCAAATTTTGTAAAAAGTCATAGCTAATACCATCCGGACCAGGGGCCTTACCATTTTTTGACTGTTTCAAGCTTACAATAGTTTCATCAAGAGTTATATGTGAGTTAAGATAAGGATTTCGAAAATTATTAATCGGCATTAAGTAAGAATTTGGATCCCGGACTGGGTAGAGAGATTTCAAGTACTGTTCCTATATGTTCAAGTCTATATCATCTTTATACGAAGGTTTGAAATTATGGCTATTTACTGTTTTCCAGAATTGTTTAGAGTCGATTGCATTCGTGAGAGAATCTAATAAGGAATTTTTATAATCTTCCTTCTTGGAGTCTAATAATTTTGCATGTACTTTTCTACAGTTCGTATAAATCGGCACAATATCAGGATTGAATTTTTGTTCCTCGCATTTCCTAAGTACTTGCTTCAGCTCTCTTTTACTTTTTCTGCATTGTGTATCAAACAATGGCTTCGAACGATTCAGTTTTCTAGACGGTTTTACGGTCATATTAAGTTCTGTCGCTGTAACTTCAATAGCATTGATTACATTTTTTGTAAGTTCATCTATCGACAACATTGCAGAGTTAATATTAGGAGGATACTGGATGATTTTTTTTAGATTTATCAGCAAAGTTATTATTCCACTTTAGTTCGCATAGTTTAAAGTCGAGTGATCGAATAACTTCAAAGCTATAGGAAAGTGAACCGATCGAGTTGGAACTTTCAGTACTTGAAAATCCTCGACTGACTGAATTCCCACACTATTAGAATAGACAAAATCTATAATTAAAGAACTTTTTTCTTTTAGGAATGTACATTGAGCTGGGCAGTCGCTTTTAGTTCTCCCATTCATGACAAAAACCCCATTTTTTCCAAAGCTTTCTGCCATCTGTTTTCCTCCAATTTCACCGTTAAAATCCCCTCCCACAATTGAACCGCCGGATCGTAGAAGGGCATATAAAGTCTGATGGCTGGTGGCGGGAGGGCGCCTTGGCATTTTTAAAAACATTTACAAATTTTTATTTTGTAAACATATATTCTTATTCAAAATTTAAATGCGCATCTTTTTTTCCTCTTGAAAAAAGTTGTAGCTCTTTTCATTCTTAAAATAATTCGAAAAAACACGAATTTTGAAAACTGAAAAAATGCCGTCTTTCCTCACTTCAACTCGCTCTAATTCACAGAATATTAAAGATTTTTACTTCAAATTTGGAGGAATTATATTTCAAAGTATTCTATGGTGACTAGATCTTTACTGCCTCGCGAGTTTTTACAACATCCTTTTTGTTCTTCTGTAAGGATGTCATTCTCTTCGCAGTGAGAATATACCTTATTTGCTATGATAGCTGTAAGGCATTGATATATTGTTGGAAGACAGGCTATCGGTCGAAAATCAGATGGATTTTGAGCGTCTGGTTTTTTAGGCAACACATACGTAGTACCAGAAGTTGTGCACCATGTCCGGACCTGGAGCTTTCCTGTTACTTGTTCTTTTCAAAACCGCTGAAACATCTAAAGATGTGATGTTAGTCTGCACCATTTCAGGGTCATTGTTAGCTCTTGTCTTCTCTATTTGGAACCAAGCAGCGTTTAAATTGCTTTTGTTCATTTTCCCCTAAACACCCGATCAATAGTTAGTCATTTCTTCCAGTTCAGGGACTTTAATGTCTTGCTGGTTATTTTGCTTTACACTCAGTTCGCGATAGAACCTTCTTTCATCTGCCTGAAAGGTTTGATTTTGTTGCCTTCTTGCACTACTTTTCTTGTACCGGCGCAGTCTAGCAGTAAGAACATTAAGTCTCTGCCGTTGGGAGTCTATGATCTCATATAATATGGCTGGTGTTAATGTCTCTATGTACTGCGGGTGCATGATTTGAGTAACGTGGTGTATCATCTTTCTGGTTCTATTTCCTTTTTTATATTGAGTCAGTCGACCCAATTTGCACCTTACTTTGCTGACATCCAAATCCAACCTGATCTTCCATAGTTAATCTCGCTCCCTTCCTGGGGCAAAGACTGCATTTTTAGGCCTAGTACTGCGGCCCAACGTTCTAACGGTTGCCACAGCTGCACAGTATACAAGGGTTTGCACCTCTATCGCAGTTTGTGTTGCGTTCAAATGCATAGGTAAAACTTTGTTGTTCAGGTGTTCTATTAGTGCACGCAGATCATTTGTCATGTTAATCTTGGGCAGAGAATGCCTTTGTGTTGGTTCTACATGTCTGAACTCTTGTAACGCATGACCAAAATTCCTTTCAAGGTGCCGTAGTTTTTCTGGGATTTCGCTGTTCAAGTAATCTTTATTAATTTCCGGATGTGGTTCTAGTGGATCCGGTACTTGATGTTCATTATCCCTAGCACCTATGCCTTTATCTTTAATGAGGTCTTCGTTGGCCACATCTTCCAAGATAGTTTCATCAATAGGAAGCTGCTGTTCCACTTCCAGTTCGATGGCAGCTATTTCAACAGCCGAAAGCAATCTGTTTACAGATATTGAGAGTTTTTGATCTGCTAGAAGCTCTTTTATTCTTGTCGCTAGTTCTGGGTACTTAAGTAAGAAGAGTCGATGATGTTCCCTTCTTACACTTTGCCCGCTTTTCTTCGCCAACAAATAAAAGCGCATTACATCGCTGTTCATATGGTATGTCCATCTTAATCGCCTTCTTGGTTGCTGAACCTCTGCTTCTGGCTCTGGTTATATTAGGCCATCTACCTCTAGAGGATGTGATCGTGTTGGATCATCACCAGGTTGAGGAAGAACATCAATTGCCGCTGCTTGTTCGTGTGACGCGGCTTCCTCTAACTGAGTGAGAGCATCGAAGATTTCAATGGGGAAGTTGGCACTTCACGCGCCAGGGATTGGATTCACACTGCGAACAGCATGAAATCTCTTCATCGCTGGCTGGACAGTTTCGCGCTTGAAACTGCAAAATTGTACTTTAAAGATGGAGCCAAGGACTGGTTTAAACTTAAAGCTTCACATTTTACAAGGTGGGACGATTTCTGTGACGCGTTTTGGAATTCGTTCGTACTCGAAGGAAGTAATGTCGCGAAGTGGAAAAAATGTCCGAACCGGTTCAAGGCAAAGGTGAATCTGTGAGCACGTACTTTTATTGTAAAGTTAGATTGTGCGTGAATCTCGGTTTGGAGTTAGCCGACATAAAAGAACAAGTGCTTGTGGGTCTTTGGTCCAAAGACACATGTAACGCGATGGCAGCTTGTACATATGTAGATGTCGATAGACTGTTACATGATATAAAATCCTACGAAAAGATCAGTCTCCAACGAATTGAGAGAAGTAAAGGTTCTGAAAAGGCGGTCAAGATGGAGGCGATAAAACCAAAACAATCTTCGCATCAGCGGGAAGCAGGAGGCGAGGCAGAGGCATCAGGACGAAACCAGAAGGTCAACGAGAAACGATCGGCGTCGAGTAAATCAGATCCTCGACCACCACTCAAAAACGAAAACGGCGACCTGAAGTGCTACAATTGTAACCACTACGGGCACATTTCAAGAAATTGTCCCAAAACGCCACGTGAGCTTTTTTTTCGTAAGTGTGGTGGGAAAGGACATACGCAGCGTCATTGTACGAACAAAGTAAGTACTTCAGAAGCTGAAATAAGTCAAGTCGATCTGTCACCCAGTGATCACTCCAGAAATAAATATTTAAAAGCTGTGTTTGTGAACGGCTGTGAGTTTAAAGCTTAAATTTACAGTGGCAGTTTTGACTGCATCATAAGAAAGTCTAGAGCTCTTGAAAGTAAACCTAAAAATTCACAACTCAAGTGTCACTATAAAAAGTTGGGGACCGCACCACTATTCAGCACAATCAAGTGGACATATAATTACAGATGTAACTGTGGATGGTGTGACGGTGCGAAATGTACTGATTCACGTCGTTCCGGATGAATTCTAGCAAATGGATATGTTGATTGGCAGAATCTTCACCGACGTGCCGACCGTAGACTACTTCAAGAACTGATATGTGCTGATCTTCATCAAGAGAGAAGACGCGTTCCTGTCGGAACTCCCTACAGAGAGTTTCCGTACGAAAAATTTTAGTGCAGTGAGTGATGAAAATTTTCCGCCACGATCAGTTTGTTTGCTAGACGTAGTGGCTGGCAAAAATGATGGCTTGCAAGTGCCTGTCATTAATTTCTGTGAAAAAGTGCAGCCCTTAAAAAAGGGCATCAATATTCTTCGTGAAGATGCAACTCGATTGTCACTTGTCGACGCGTCAACGAAGCTGGCACCACCCATCACTGTCTACGACGTAACTTTGAGCAGCAACCAACGAAAGAAAATTGCGATGATATTGTAAGTGTCTTAAATAATTATCGAAATGTAATTGCGTGTAATTTGAGCGAAATAGGTTGTACGTAAAGATCTTATACAGTGTGTTCAAACAAGTTATTGGCCTGTAATTCTCTGGGTTGGACAAGTTGCCTTCTTTCGGTTGCGGATCTTGAACCTGCTCTCAACTGCCAAGAGCAAGTAGCACTTAATTCCACTTTTGAGATTCACCCATTGTCCATCAAGCCAGCTAAGGATTTTACATCTACTCTTGTATCAATTGTCAGAGCTTTGGATTTTGCTCTCTTTGAAAATGATAGTATCAGCATCTGTAGCACCCATGAGGCTCCTACAATATTCAATTCTGTCTTCGCAGCTGCACTATCAGCTGCCCCCACACTTGCACCTATCATTGTCTCTCAGTTTAGCAGACAATTGGTTCGAGATAAGTTGATTAAGGAGTGAAAAAAGAAAAGAGACTTTCCAACCACAAAGATTGGTTGGACGGTAAATGACAAACATTTCATTTTTTTACGCGAATCCTTATCGCTCTGTTATCGGGAGATTTATGTATGCGGCGGCCATGGGGCTAAAAAAACAGAAGAAAATTAAATATCTTTGGCTGGTTGCAGGCAAGATCCTCTGTCGCAATGAAGGCAATGCACTAAGGATTCTAATCTCTTCGCTTCAGGATGTAGAAAGACTTCAAGGGCAATTACCTTGTCTTTGCTATGTTTTCTGTGTAGCGCTTTTGCTGTTTTATCTTGTTTGAATTCTCGAAATGTCGGTAAATATGCACCTTATAGTTGTTTCTTTGCTATGTATATATGCAATGTTCAGTTGGGTGAAACCTATTATGGATTTACCACTGGTTTCGGGTATGACTTCAGTGGCCTTCAGTGGTATCAAACGAGAAGCAATAATAGTGAAAGTGTGGAACAATAGCGTCAGAGACAAGCTCCCAAATAATCAAAAACCTTATTAGGAATAGTAAAAATTTCTCAATTATAAACTTATTTTAGATTTCAACTAAGTCCATTTGAGTAGGCAGCAAGAGTATTAACACGCAGCATCCCATTTCGCTTAAACATAAATGAATCTGACTTCATTGACCACCTTACAACATATGGATGAAAAAAAATTTATTTTCAGTAGGATGTCAATACTAAGACCTCCTAGCTGACTTGTCCTGTAAATTTTGCTCCTGGATCATCTCTTATATCAGGGCATTGATGACAGAACGTACTAATAAACGTGAATCGGCAAAAAGAAAGAAAAATACGGTGATACAAGCCGAATTCCTTAAAATTAGGAATCTTCTACAAACCAAAATCTGTGACGTCTATAATCAGTACAACTTTAACTTGATTAAATATGTACAGGAGCAGAAATGAGAAAATATGGCTTCGTTTATGGTGACTGGGATTGATCCGTCCTAAGCGCTCTTTTCCGAACTCATCTCCTTAATCTAACGAATAGAACTAAAGGGGCTATGATAAAGCCACCGATCGCGTCCTCAGGTTGCGGTTAGAGGGTCCCTGTAACAAAGGATTTTGCTGAATATGGTTACAATAATTCATAAGCAGTCGCGGACAATTGTCCAGGGATGGTCCCGAAGGAATAAGCCCTAAGCGGAGGCGTAGCAACCGTGCCGAAAGCTTCTGTCCATTTGACCTTCAAATGCCCTTGACCCAGATGTGCTGGGGTCAAACGGACCACGGATTCATGCTCAGCGGGCCAAAATACATGGGAATATATGTGTCGCATCTGTAGAACAGAAAAGTCTTTTTTTTGTGTGCCGGTGTTATCATTATGATAATTATAATTCATTATGATATAATAAATAATTATTATTTATCATATCAGAATTATAATTATCATTATGATAATTACAATTAATTATGATATAATAAATAATAATAATTTAATTATTATACATGATGAATAGAAAATAAATTAATTTAAAAAACTAAATAATATTATTATATACTCAGGTTTAATATTTGTAGAGTTTTTTTGTTTAAAAAAAAGTGTACATTTTCTCATGTTTCATTGAAAAATTCCCAAGAGGTTGCGTAAAATTGACTATTTTTCAAAGCGTTTTGTCAATTCGTTATCATTTCGGAGAAACTCCCAACTGCCTGAGGAGTATTCCTCTCTTTGACAAAATATTTCCAAAAATTTAGGAAAATTACTGAGCACATCAGGGAAAGTATCTTTCCCAGCTGAATTTAGGAATTTTCCTTTAGGAACAGTTGGGAAAATTCCCAAAAATTTGTACAGTGTACCTAAGCTCTCAGAAAGGGGATACAGGGAGCGACCGGGAAACACGTCCGACCAGCTCGGAGGCTAGAACTGTAATCCTCAATACCAATGTTTATATTATGAATTGTAATTATATAAATTTATTGAAATTATACATTTTTCAGGGTAGTTAAAAATAAAATTTAATGCAAAATAAGAAATAAATAATAAAGTAATCTCATCACGAGATACGTAATGAGAATGTGTTCGTTAAAGCCAAAGGAGCTTTAGCAAAAGAGAATGCACAATCACCAAATGACAGTTTTCGATGCTTCGAACTTTAATTTTGAAAGGTCTGTGCACAAATCTTGGGGAAATACAATGACCGAGCGCGTAGCGCGAGGTAAATACATAATCGAGATCAAAGCGCGAGTTAAATATATTATCGAGCGCGAAAACCAAAAGTCGTGCGCCCTATGCGATACCAAACTCGCGGTCCCCAAAAGGCCCCGAACTACTACCCAGAACCCTAACTGGTCTTGGTTGCGCCCCCCTTACGAAACTGTACCAGAGGGATGACTACAGGATAACTACAGCCGAGTACTACAGAATTACATTTTTATGCTATTGGTTTACTACAGGTATACCACTGGATTACACTGCAGTAATTCAGTAGTAAATTCGCCACGTACTTAATCCCCGCGCCGTGTTGGAGTACAGTGCAGTATCCGATTTTATTTTCCGTCGGGCAGACAAAGTTGGTAAAATCCAACATTCCATAGATGGCAGCACGTAGTGCATGGAAGTAATGACATTAGATTGATATTTCACCTCACATCGTTCTTGTTCAAATCATCCACTATTATTATTCATCTACCCATGTAGAAATTGCGATCGGGATTTGGAAGGGCCCCGGCTAGCTTTCCCTATTTCTGATCGGGCGCTGATCGGGAAAAATAGGGAGGGCCAGACTAGTTCTGTAACGCTATTAAATTTTTAGTTAAAAAAATAATTTAAAAAAAAATGTTAACAAAATAGTTAAATTTTGAACAAAAAAAAAAAAAAGATTTTTCAACTCGCAAAAATCAACCGTTTGTGCTAAATTTCATCATTAACATAAATGTCACATTTTTCTTACTCTTGAACTTTAAAAATAAAATTTTGATATAAAAACAAAATAATTTGATACATTTGTGACAAATATATCCAGAAAACTTTGCAAATGGAATCTTATTGAAAATTCGAATCAAATTCAAGTAGTCGAATTTAATTCTACCTTGATTGATTTATTAAATTTATTATAAAAAATAATATTAAAGAAGACCTTAATCTTGGAATTAAAAAATATTTTATTGAAGAATCATTAAATATTGTATTAAAAAATAAAATTATTGGAATAAAAGATATTATATTAATTTCAATTCTTATTCAAAAAAATATTAAAGAATTTGCTAATTTTAAAGAATGGTAAGTAAATAAAAAAAAATGCTCTCACTCATATTGAATTTACTGGAATTTTCTCGCTATAATAAATAAACTTCTGTAAATAATATTTTTCTGTAAAATCCATACAAAAATGTTAGAAAATGAACCGAATTTTTTTCTAATAAAGAAAGGATAGTTTATTAAAATTCGTGTTATAAATAATATTTTTCTAATTTACTCAAGATCGTATATTAAGTAAACGTAGGCGAAAATAAACATATTTTTCTTGGTAAAAATACGAATTCTTTGGACGGATTTAACTTACATCTTTGGTGCAAATTAATTTTCAGTCTTAATCCTATTTCAGTTTCGATTACTCTCCTTCTTAGTCTATTTTATCGTCGACTCCATATAACTGAGCCATGTAAAATCTCTTTGCGTGTGAATCCGCTAAATTTCTCAAAGCAATCGTTCCTGTTACGATTTCTATTAGTAGAAAAAACAAAGCCAAACTGTTTGTTATCTTTTCACTCAACTCCGGCATTGTTTTCTTATCAAACAGCAGAAACAATTCGAGAGGAAGTTGCAGCAAAGTTGATAGTAACCAAAAACTGGCTAATTCAGGAATCTGCAATTTTAAATTAAAACATAATTATAAAAATCATTCAGACACTAATTTTTCATGATTATTTTATTGTATCATGATTGTATCCGTCCATAAACTACTTTACCAATTTTAGGCTATTTCTGTCCCAAAATTCTCTCAAAAGAAGGAAGATTAGGTAATTTTTTATGAAAATAGGGGACTAATAGGGAAATAAATTCTTCTAAATATATTTAATAATTTTTGACGAAAAAGTTGGATTAATAACCAAATATTTGAAGTTTCTACCAAAAGAGATGAATTTTCAACCAAGAATAAATAATTAATTAAATTAATTAAATTAATGAAATTAATTAAATTAATTAAATTAATTAAATTAATTAAATTAGGAAAGTCGTGTCTCCCAGAATTTGGGAAACAAACAAAATTTAAAATACTAAAGTTTGATTTTTTGTCACGGTGTAACCTGAAAATCGGAAAGAAAATAGAAAATGTTGGAGTCTACTTTGCTAGATAAGTAGATTATACCAATTTTGTCTAACGCTTTGAGATTTGTCTACAATCCGAGAGCAGTTATAATTTACACGTACCTTCAAATACTTAGCAACAACTGCTCTCTCATCCGTTTCTGAAAAATATCTTATTATTATTGAAATGAATTTTTAAAATAAAAATCATGCAAAACTTAGTAGGGTCGATAGTAACTTACGTGTAGAAATTTCTCTCGTAACCTTAGAATTATTAACTGCTTCGGTAGTACGGAAAAAAAACTTAAAATTAGATTAATTGCCCAGCTAACACAGTTACCAGCCTGAGCAGTCACATATTTGTAACAAGAATCAGAAAACCCGTCACTAGTGACTTCCTTGATGGTCACCCAGTGACAATATATTTCTCACTCAAAGCAGTAACATGTTACAAGCGAAGCAGGTAACATTATCCCGCCAGAGTAATTACATGCTTGTAACAAAGTGTTGTTTCAAAAAATAACGTTCAATGACGGATTAAACTCAAAATATACAGCGTTTCGGAATAAAAAGTATTAATACTCTTACAAAAACGTTAGAATGGGACATAATTACGTGATTAATTATTCTCAAAATAATAAAAATGCCAAAAAGCTGAGCATAGCTGATGACACTTGACAGTTTCGCGCGAGTTTCGAGGGGAATTTGAAAATGACACTTTACAAATTGAAAAATGACATTGAAAATCTGTTGCATTTATTAAGTAATATTTTTAAAAGAATAGAAGTGTGCTAAGGTATATTTAAGAACGTTTCAATGAATATGTCACTTAAAAATTAAGTTAAGTACTGTGTATCGTATAGGTTATATACCCTAAATGAACATACTGTTTTCTTTCTTTAAATAAAATAAAATTGATATCTAATTATTAGGAATTTAGATTTATGAGTAATTTGTGTGAATAATTGATTATTTGTTATTATTTATATGTGAAGAAATTCAATAAGGCAATTATTATGATTAAAAATGGGAACAATGAAAGTGAAATCAAATTGAATTCTTTGAATGGGTTTTCAAGAAAAAGAATTGTTTAAAATATTTTTTAATATTATTTTTCTTTGGAAATACGAAAATTTTTGTAACAACTCTCAACATTTATACGAATTTTTCTATCATTATTTATTCTCCTACATATATAGAGAAATAAAGAAAGCTTGAATGCCATTAGGAAGTTTGATTTCACATGAACAGTTTTTAAAGAATATTATAATAATGAATAAAAAAAGGAATTGCAAGACTAGTTCAGTACCCTTGCATAAACAAAAAACCCAATGAGCGGCAATGCCGCTTCCCCAATTTCTCGCTCGAGCGCTACACCCACCACTTTAGCGTCGGTCGCGAACGATGCATTTCATAGCTAACGCTCCGAGGAGTGCCGGGAACGAAACGGCCGAATCTGAAGGCTTGTCTCGGGCCAAAACGTGAAGTTGTGCAGTCAAACTAATTATTCATTTTATTATACATATAAGAAATTAAATATTACGAAAACTGTTCGTTAATAAAAAATTATTTTTAATCCACTTTAACAAAATTTGCTATGATATAAAATCAGATTTATGTACTATAAGGCTAACTAATCCTCTGACACCATTGGCGTTCCAATGTCCTATTGTTAGTGAGTGAATTAACCTGCTAGTTGCTATCATTTTGCATTAAATCAGAAAAAACTTTCAGTCTATCAAAATCGTTGTTGCATGTAGTCAGCTTAGTATTTAAGGTTTTAACTGACCTCGACATCTTACCTAGGTTGCATAGTTCGTTGAGCTTCTTGATTTCAGCTGCTAGCTCCTAAAATTCTTTCATCTCGGGCGGGAGTATGTTGGCATTTTGGTTGACTGCTTTTGAAGTAATATTAATGTTGCGTTCCACTCGCACCTCTGGAGTATTCCATACTCTCGTCCTATGTTGTCCAAGTGCCGGAAATGAAGTGCATGTCCTTGGAGGTGGCGGTGGAATTATCATTCTGCTTCGTTCAGAGTATGCGATTCGTTTTGCAGTGCTTGCATCAAATTTTTCCAGAAGTTTATCATAATTTGGGCATTTAGCGTCATTTGCTTGATGTTCTCCGCTACATTTTCTGCATATCTTTGGATCATCTTCATTGCGTTCACAATTTTCAGTGAGGTGCGCGTCTGCGCAGTTGAGGCATTTAGGATTGTTCTTGCAATGGCTAGTGCTATGTCCAAAGGTTTGGCACCTACGGCACTGAGTTACACGTTTACCATGTCTGTATTTGTCCCAATATATTTTCACTCGGCACAGGTATCTGACGTTCTTCACTGTTCGGAGATCTTGATCCGGAGGTATTGGGACAAGGTAGTTTGGATGAATGGTAGGTTTTCTTTGCTGCATTATGATGAGTTTCGTAGTTTTAACACCTTGTTTCTGAAGGTCGTCCTGAATCTCCTGAGTGGAAAGTACAGGTAGTCCTTTGATGACGAGGTATCTCAGTTTTTCCTCTTTTAAGGGATGGGTGACATATGTAGAGTTGCTCGCATCTAGTTTCGTCTTGATAATAATGTAGTCTGTTTTGTGGGCTGCTTTTGCAGATAATCCTTGCTTCGTGATGTTGAAGTATGTTTTTTTGGAGGTTGTGCAGTCATTAATTTCCTTTATAACCAGTGAGTGATTAATAATTTTATCCTTGATGGCAATAGGTGGTATATATTGTCTTGGAGGTTTCATCCCAGCCGTGGTATAGTATCCTGCTAAAATCCCTCTTAGAATCCTCTCAGAATCCCTGTAGATTTATGAATTTAAGGATTCCTATGATTTTTCAAGTAGGGTTTTGTTCCATGCTTGAAAGAGCATATACTGTACTCTCTAAATCTGAATCAGCGAAAACTTCGCTGTTTTTAGCAGTGAAGGAAACTATCACTGCGAAATCAGTGAGTTTCACTGAAAAATCAGTGAGTTATGCTGGTAAATCAACGAAATGTGTGCATGCGCAAAATAGCAAAAAAGTTCGTCAGTTCTACCTAAACAAATTTTTGCGTAAATTTGAGAAAATTCTCTTATTATTTTCTTCACAGCTATACAAATTTTGTTTACCCAATTTAGATCATTCTCGAGGCCTTCGAGAATATTTTTATTTTACCGTAAACGTAATGCATTCTTGAAGAATGTGAAAAAATTTTGTCAGGTAACACGGATTATTTTTTGACATAGTCATATCTTCGTGGTGTCAAGTGGTTGCTTTTCAACTGTAAGGGTTGGAGCCAAAAAATCAATTTTGGTATTTCTCATGAGCCCAAAAATCAGATACTTTATTTACACTGTGAAATTCTGAAAAACATTATTTTTTGACAGTCATATCTTCATGGTGACAAGGAGTTGCATTTCCACTGAAGGGTTGGAGCCAAAAAATCGGTGTTAGTATTTTTCAGGAGCCCAAAAATCAGAAACCCTATTTACACTGTAAAATTCTGAAAAACATTATTATTTGAAAAAGGCATATCTTCGCGGTGTCAAGGGGTTGCCTTTCAACTGTAAGGGTTGGAGCGCAAACATCAATATTGGTATTTTTCAGGAGCCCAAAAATCAGAGACTGTATTTGAACTGTAAAATTTTTAAAAACATTATTTTTTGACAAAGTCATATGTTCGTGGTGTCAAGGGCGTGCTTTTTAAATCTAAAGGTTGAAGCTCAAAAATCGGCGTTGGTATTTTTCAGAAGCCCATAAATCAGAGACCCTATTTACACTGTGAAATTCTGAAAAACATTATTATTTGACAAAGTCATATCTTCGTGGTGCCAAGGGGTGGCTTTTCAACTGTAAGGGTTGGATCCCGAAAATCGGTGTTGGTACTTTTTAGGAGCCCACAAATCAGAGACCCTATTTACACTGTAAGATTCTGAAAAACATTATTTTTTGACAAAGTCATATCTTCGTGGTGACAAGGGGTTGCTTTTCAAATGTAAGGGTTGGAGACCAAAAATCGTTGTTGGTATTTTTCAGGAGCCCAAAAATCAGAGACTCTATTCACACTGTAAAATTCTGAATAACATTATTTTTTGACAAAGTCATATCTTCGTGGTGACAAGGGGTTGCTTTTCTACTGTAAGGGTTGAAGCCCAAAAATCGGTTATGGTATTTATCAGGTTCCCAAAAATCAGATACCCTATTTACACTGTAAAATTCTGAAAAACATTATTTTTTGACAAAGTCATATCTTCGTGGTGTCAAGGGTTTGCTTTGCAACTGTAAGGGTTGGAGCCCAAAAATCGGCGTTTGTGTTTTTTACGAGTCTAAAAATGAGAGACCCTATTTACACAGTAAAATTCTGAAAAACATTATTTTTTGACATAGTCATATCTTCTTGGTGTCAAGTGGTTGCTTTTCAACTGTAAGGGTTGGAGCCAAAAAATCGGTGTTATTATTTTTCAGGAGCCCAAAAATCAAAAACCCTATTAACACTGTAAAATTCTGAAAAACATTATTTTTTGACAATGTCATATCTTCGTGGTGACAAGGGGTTGCTTTTCAAATGTAAGGGTTGGAGCCCAAAAATCATTGTTGGTATTTCTTAGGAGCCCAAAGATCAGAGACCCTATTTACACTGTGAAATTCAGAAAAGCATTATTATTTGACAAAGTCATATCTTCGTGGTGTCAGGGGGTTGCCTTTCAACTGTAAGGGTTGGAGCCTAAAAATCAGTGTTGGTATTTTTCAGGAGCCCAAAAATCAGAGACTCTATTTACACTGTAAAATTCTGAAAAACATTAAACTTAAAAAATACAATTTGGTGGGCCAACACATGCTTGTAGTTGACAGTTATTAGAGAAAGAGAGGTTCACGTCCCTAGTAGCAACGTCTGGCTTGTATGTGTATGTGTATGTGCTCCGAACGGAGTAGGATCTTTGTTCATAGAAAAACATTTAAACTTTCATCGAAGAATTTTCTAGAAGTTACAAAAATCTTTTTAGCTTTTATAATGTTAGAGTGGTTTTCACTTACAAAAAAGATTCGTTCAAATGTTTTTCTAAAAACAAAGATCCTACTCCGTTTGGAGCACATACACATGTTATCCACTACATTCCTTGTGAATGTGGATGCGCTTATATAGGCCAAACCAGTAGACATATTAAATTCAGGATAAGAGAACATGTTCACGATTGTAAAAGGAATATACGAGAAACGTCCCTTGTGACTCACTCACATAAAAATGATCACAAATTTAATTTTTCGAAAACTCGAATTTTGAGTATCGCAACAAATTACAGAAAACGAAATTACAAGAGAATGCTTCACATAATTAAAAACAACAATAGTGTTAATAAAAGATTGGATACGGAGTTTGTGAGTGATATATACCACAAACTCATCGCTCTTACATACTTTATGTTTTAAAATCAATTTTAACCTTTAGAATTTACGTGCGGTTTCCTTCGTTGGTCACGTGACCACCACGTTATACTTGTTCAACCTCTCTTCCTCTGATAACTGTCAACTACAAGCATGTGTTGTTCAATCAAATTGTATTTTTCAAGTTTGTAAAAATGACAGTTAGAAGGGAGAGGAACAATAAGTTCCTGAGAAGAAAACGCATTTTAATTTTTTTTTTCAACAATGGATGTATAAATGTACAGCACCTCATTGATCGAGAGTAGATTTTAACGCTGTTCATTATGGTAAGGTTATGTTATTTTAATATTGTAACTCCTTCGGTAGATTCTATATTTATTATTTTTTAACAAAATGTTTTTCTTGCTAGGCTTGGATGATAGGTTTCATTACTGACATCAAATAATTGTACTGTAGAGGTCCTTCATCGAAGGATGAAAAACTTTTACACGCTTTTTGTCAAATAATAAACGATCAATAGAACGAAAAACACAAGATCTACACATTATCTTAGGTTAAAAATTGAACTATATAACGACTTTCCCAGTCTTATGGGACATAAGCTGGGAGCATCGTTACAAAATGGCAGCGACAGAGTAGGGACAGAAAATAGTTGAATGATATATTTACCTGTTAGGCGCCAGACACCTCTTCGGCGTCACTTCAAAATGTTCTCAAAAAAATGTATGTAACTAATCTCTTATAAAAAGGCCCTAGCTCAGGAACAGGGAATTCGTGGGGGCGAGAAAAGCATTCCAGAATTAAGTTTTTGTAAAAAATATAGTAAGACTATGTAAGTTCAATTAAATTCAGCTGTTGTAGGACGTCAGGTTCTTCTTACCTTATGACTCCAGATACCTGATCTAACCTAACTAATAGTGACAGGTTACATACAAATTTAGTCGAAAAATTCTAACCTAAATAGATCGCTTTCTATCTGTTCTCGAAAAAAAAGTGGAGGTCTTGATTTGTTCTGAGTAAATTAATTAGAAAAATATTCGAACATTATTATAAAACTTAGTGAAACCCATCAAATTGATTCCAATCTTGATTCTCAGAAACGCGAATGTCACATAAAAATAAACAGTTGGCAATACATGCGCGCGCATCGCATCCACGCTACTGCTATGTCAATTCTACGTCAAGGCAATGCTACGTAGGTTTCTAAAATCCCATTTTGGACTCACCCTTATTGCATTTTTTCGATTTTGTGTGTGCATAGTGATGTATTTTTACGCAAAGTAAAACTTTCAAGTGTTTATATTACGAGTAGAATAGGAACGAGAGAGGAAAACATACTTTGAACGCATTTCACTGAAAACCAAATGACTATGGAAATGAGTTGGATCAAAATATTGAAAAAATTTTCGATTATACTGATGTAAAATAGGAGAAATGCTTGAAAAGGTAAGAAAATTAATTTTACTTTTTAAAATATAATTAATAATAATTATTGAAATAAAAGACCCTGTTTAAGAATATAAAAATAAAAACGATATATTTTGGAATACCTGTGAATTTTTCAGCATAACGTTATTGCATAATTTTTTTTCATCCTTTCTTTGAAAAATTTAAGCATATAACATGGTTCCGTTATTTTCTTTAGTTGACCTAACCTATCAATAGAATTTCACGGCAATGGAAATTCGGGGCTTAATATGGTTTTTGATAAAAATTAAAAAATGGTAACGCTGTATCTTAAATATAAGCTCTATCTTCAAAGGTAAATTTACATATTTTTTGAAAATTTCTCTTCGATTAGAGAAAAAGAACGTCTATCAATCTCCTTTTAGGTTAATTTATAACCCAACCTATCTGAGCCGATTTCGTTTTCCATTTTAATTTCAATTTTTCATTAGGAAAGAATTTGAAAAAAACCTTCCTTTAATCTTTGCAATTGATTTTTTTTCTTTAACACTTTATTGAATTCCACTTTCGAAATACACACAAAAAAAACATTCACGTTTATTAATTTTCACAACAAATTTTGATTTGCCAGTATACCTATGTAAGGGGTTTATATCGACTAGCCCTTACAAAATCTCTTCGCTTATCTTTTCCGTAAGAGAATGCATTGGCAACTTAATGACTCAATACAGTATCTCTTTTCCTTCCTTTTATTTTTTCAAAGTTCCTTGAGAGCGAAAAAATTTGTTAGATCAATTTTTGAGAAAATTCCCCACTCCAACTAATTCAGTTTTACATGAAATATAAAATAGGCGAAATTGAAGTTCAAATCAATTATATTTGCATATTATATGCATTTATTATCTGAAAACATAATTTTTTTGTTTCTTTAGAAAGATTTGTTTGAGTTAATATAAATTTTTTATAGATTCCCTATAATCAATTTTTATAGGGTTGTGACTATTTTTAGGCCAGCCCTATCCGACCGCATGCAAAAGCGCTGGCTAAAGTTTGATGCCAGCCGTGAACTAATCCACTGGCGTCGCTGCTGCGCTTCTTGCTGACAGATACATTAGGCTATATGAAATATTCAAATAAAAAATGAAGTATTAATGAAAAAATAACTCAGGTCACACACGACCCCGTTTCCCAGTTCTTGTGTGGGGAGGGAAGGCATCCCTGTGACAGGTCACATAAATAACTTGGGTCACACACGACCTTCTTTCCCAGGTGATATGTGGGTTGGGAAGTCATCCCTGTGACAGGTCACTTAAATAAGTTGCGTCGTGCACGACACACTTTCCCAGATTTTGTGAGGGCGCGAAGGCACCCCTGTGACAGGCCACATTAATAACTTAGGTAACACACGACCCCCTTTCCTAGGTGTTGTGGGGGCGCGAAGGCACCCCTGTAACTGGTCACAGAAATAACTTGTGTCACTCACGACCCCCTTTCCCAGATGTTGTGAGGACGCGAAGGCGCCCCTGTGACAGGTCACAGAAATAACTTGAGTCACACACGATTTCCTTTACACCATATCGTGGGGGCGGGAAGGCACCCATGTAATAGTTCACAGAAATAACTTAGGTCACACACGACCTTCTTTCTAGCCTATCGTGGGGGCGGGAAGGCACCCCTTTGACAGGTCACAGAAAAAATTCAGGTCACACACGACCCCCTTTCCAAGGTTTTGCGTGGGATGGGAAGGCATCCCTGTGAAAGGTCACATAAATAACTTGGGTCACACACGACCTCCTTTCCCGGATGTTGTAGGGACACCGAGGCACACCTGTGACAGGTCACAGAACTAACTTAAGTCACACACGATTTTCTTTACAGCATATCGTGAGGAAGCGAAGGCACCCCTGTGCAGGTCACAGAAGTAACTCAGGTCACACACGACCACGTTTCCCAGTTCTTGTGTGGGGAGGGAAGGCATCCCTGTGACAGGTCACATAAATGACTTGGGTCACACACGTCCTTCTTTCCCAGATGTTGTGGGGGCGCGAAGGCACCCCTGTGGCAGGTCACATGAATAACTTAGGTCACACAAGACCCCCTTTCCCAGGTGTTATGTGGGGTGGGGAGGCATCACTGTGGCAGATCACATAAATAACTTGGGTCGCTCACGACCCCCTTTACCAGATGTTGTGGGGTCGCGAAGGCACCCCTGTGACAGGTCACAGAAATAACTTAAGTCACACACGATTTCCCTTACACCATATCGTAGGGGCGGGAAGGCACCCCTGTGATGGGTCACAGAAATAACTTAGGTCACACGCGACCTCCATTTCAGCCTATCGTGGGGGCGGGAAGGCACCCCGATGACAGGGCACAGAAATAACTTAGGTCACACATGACCCCCTTTCCAAGGTGTTGTGTGGGGTGGGAAGGCATCCCTGTGACAGGTCACATAAATAACTTGGGTCAGACACGACCCCCTTTCTCAGATGTTGTGGGGGCACGGAGGCACCCCTGTGATAGGTCAAAGAAATAACTTAAGTTACACGCGATTTCCTTTACAGCATATCGTGGGGGCGGGAAGGCACACCTGGGAATGTTCCCAGAAATAACTTAGGTCACACACGACCTCCTTTCCAGCCTATCGTGGGGGCGGAAGGCATCCCTGTGACAGGTCACATAAATAACTTAGGTCACACACGACCCCCTTTCCCAGGTGTTGTGAGGGCGCGATTGAAAACTGAAAATATTTAGCATTTGAAAATATTTAGTATTTGAAAATATTCAGTTTTTGCATTTATAAAATAACTTTTGTTCCATATTTCTTCAGTCATCAAATTTGTACATAGGTGAACACCAATAAATTCGCATTCAAACAAGATAGATAATTATTATTGTTTCAGATCATATGTAATATAAAAACTGAAAACTGAAAATATTTATTATTTGAAAATATTTAGTATTTTAAAATATTCAGTATTTGCATTTATAAAATAACTTTTGTTCCATATTTCTTCAGTCGTCCAATTTGTGCATACGTGAACACCAATAATTGCGCATTCAAACCAGATAGATAATTATTATTGTTTCAGATCATATGTAATGTAAAAATTGAAAACTGAAAATATTTAGCATTTGAAAATATTTAGTATTTGAAAATATTCAGTATTTGCATTTATGAAATAATTTTTGTTCCATATTTCTTCAGTCATCAAATTTGTACATACGTGAACACCAACAATTTCGCATTCAAATAATACAGATAATTATTATTGTTTCAGATCATATGTAATATAAAAATTGAAAGCTGAAAATATTTGGAATTTGAAAATGTTTAGTATGTGAAAATATTCAGTATTTGCATTCATAAAATAATTTTGGTTCCATATTTCTTCAGTCATCAAGTTCGTACAGACGTAAAAACCAATAATTTCGCATTCAAACAAGATAGATAATTATTATTGTTTCAGATCATATGTAATATAAAAATTAAAAACTGAAAATATTTATTATTTGAAAATATTAAATTTTTTTAAATATTCAGTAATTGCATTCATAAAATAACTTTTGTTCCATATTTCTGCAGTCATCAAATTTGTACATATGCGAACGCCAATAATTTCGCATTCAAACAAGATAGATAATTATTATTGTTTCAGATCATATGTAATATAAAAATTGATAACTGAAAATATTTAGCATTTGAACATATTTAGTATTTGAAAATATTTATTATTTGAAAATATTCAACATTTGAAAATATTCAGTATTTGCATTTATAAAATAATTTTTGTTTCATTTTTTTTCAGTCATCAAATTTGCACATACGTGAACACCAATAATTTTGCATTCACACTATATAGATAATTACTATTGTTTCAGATCATATGTAATATAAAAATTGAAAACTGAAAATATTTAGCATTTGAAAATGTTGAGCATTTGAAAGTATTCAGTTTTTGCATTTATAAAATAAATTTTGTTTCATATTTCTTCAGTCGTCAAACTGGTGCATACGTGAACACCAATAATTTCACATTCAAACAAGATAGATAATTATTATTGTTTCAGATCATATGTAATATAAAAATTGAAAACTGAAAGTATTTAGTATTTTAAAATATTCAGTATTTGCATTTATAAAATAACTTTTGTTTCATATTTCTTCAGTCGTCAAATTTGTACGTACGTGAACACCAATAATTTCGCATTCAACCAAGATAGATAGTTATTATTGTTTCAGATCATATGTAATATAAAGATTGAAAACTGAAAATATTTAGCATTTGAAAATATTTAGTATTTCCTGTGCTATTCTCTTTTAACCTGCCTTTAAAGATCTCCTTTCCTACTGCTGAAGAACCCTTACCATGATATTCTACTGTTTTGTAAGCATTCATTAACATGGCATCTACACTGTGTTTTTCCCTTATTGCATTTGAAGAATCAAAAGCATAGGAGCCAAAGCTGTAAATAACCCACAATGCAAAGAATGCAAGTAAGATTCTTTTTGTGATTGGATGCATGGTGTATCCTAGTGTCTTAATCATTTTTGTATGGTCTCTTCTTGTGTATAGGTTAATTGAAATTGTTGAAATTCAATTTTGTGACGCTTATATAATTTATATTGACCTTCATTTCTGTAAAAATTCATTGTTTCTGGATAAGTGACTTCTAAGACATATTCTAAAAAATGATCATTATGGATGTGATTATTCATTGTTAACGTTAGTGAATCAGTGGTATTTTCAAACGTGATATGAGAATACAATTTTGACTTTTCTTCGACTTCAAAAAAGAACTGTTTTAAAGAAGCAGTTTGTTTTTTGTCTCTAAATGGATTGATATGCTGAGAAACAACATGTTTAAAGGCACTTATCTTTTCTTCTATCAACAAATGAGAAATAAGTGTATCCAACGCAATTAAGTCGCCAGAATAGCCATTTTTAGAGAGTTCATTATGAAGTTTCATAATAGTATCTGAACGCATGATAAATACCATAGTAGTTTCCAGTAGTATATCAAAATACTAATAGAAATGTCCACAATAATTTTGTTTAATTATCATTGGTAAATTCTACAAATTTACAAAAATCTCTCAGCATTTTTACATAATATAAAAGCTTAGGATCATCACTC
>JAABKJ010075445.1:167002750-167084367 GCA_011634705.1 Andricus grossulariae | reverse complement strand
CTCTTTAAGTCTCTATCTAAATTAAGCAAAATACTATCTACCAAAGAGTCATGATCTAAATAGTAATTATTTATAATAAAACATAAAAGTTTTTCATCAGAGATTCGTTCTTTATTATATCGATCATCTTCTTCATCAGGAGGAGCAAGTGTTAGACGAAAACAATTATATTTATCACTTGCAGTAAAATCACCAGAATCATTAAAATTTATAGTAATAGGGTTTTCATATTTTTTGTTTTTTTCTTCATCATAGTAAAAATACGAAGGATTTGAATGAATTTTGTGTTTGTAATTATCATAATTGAAATGAAGTTGAAACATTAATTGATAATGACCATTTTGTCGATTATTTTGATTTATTTTGATAGTAATTTGATATTTTAAATCTTTGAAGTTTCTGTAGTACTCTACTTTTTCAAATATATTGTGCTGTGTCATTTTAAGATAGGAATGATTAAAGATATTATAATTATATTTTACAATTAAATTATCTTTAGAAAGATAAAAAGAATCATTATTATTTATTTTTTTTAATAAAGTTTTTTGATCAAACTTAAAATACTGTTTACTAAAATTTTTATTTTTTTTTAAAATAGCATTTTTGATATTATTAATAATGCTTTTACCAAAGTTTTCTAAAGAACTATTTGATTTTTTTTCTTCCAGACGTTTAGTAATAACAGTTGGAATTTCATTCTCTACCATTTTCATTTCTGTATGTAATGGAGTCTTCACACGAAAAGTATACTTGAGAGTCTTAACTTTGGAATCGCTATTTTAAATTTCGAAGTTTTCATGATGGATTCGGAATCAGCGACCCAAAAAACAACTCAAAATAATTTTTTTCACGAATAAATAATATAAAAGAAAATTTTCGCCATATTGGATACCTCATTTTTAATTTCCAAGTTTTTATGATGGATTTGGAATCAGCGACCAAAAAATAAACTAGCAGGTTGGTAGCAAATGAATCATTCTAAAAAAAAGTGGTCGCCGTATTGGAGCCGCAATTTGTAATTTCGAATTTTTCATGATGGATTCGGATTCGGAATATTGTATCCGCCATTTTGAATTTTATTGTTTTTTTAATATATTTGAAATCAGGGAACCAATAAATAACTAGGAAGTGAGATTTATGACAAATTAATAATTTAAAAAAATATTTTCGATGTATTGGATCTGCCATTTTGAATTTCGCAGTTTTGACGATGAATTTGGAATCGAAGACCCAAAAAACAACTAGAAAATGAGTTTCATGACAATTGAACAATTTTCAAACAATTTCGTCGCTATATTGGATCCATTATTTTCAATGTCAAAGTTTTGTTAATAGATTTGGAAACAGCGACCCAAGAAACAACTAGGAAATGAGTTTTATCACGAATAAATAATTTTAAAGAACAATTTTCGCCATATTGGATCCGCCATTTCGAATTTTGAAGTTTTTATGATGGATTTGTAATCAGCGACCAAAAAATCAACAAGAAGATCAGTTTTATGAAAAACAAATAATTTTCTAAAATTGCGTCGCCATATTGGATCCCCAATTTTGATTATCGAAGTTTTGATGATAGATTTGGAATGAGCGACTCAAAAAACAACTATAGAATGAAATTTGTAAACCAATATTTTTTTCAATTTGGTCGCCATATTGGAATCGCTATTTTAAATTTCGAAGTTTTGATGATAGATTTAGAATCAGTGACACAATGAACAACTGAAAAATGAGTTTCATAACGAATAAATAATTTTTAAAAAATGTGGTTGCCATATTGGATCCGCTAATTAGAATTTCGAAGTTTTGACAATGGGTTTGGAATCAGAGACCCAAAAAACAACTAGGAATTGAGTTTTATTACAAATAAATTCATAAAAAGAAATTGGTTGCCATATTGGATCCGCCATTTGGAATATCGAAGTTGTGAGTATGGATTTGGAATCAGAAACCCAAAAAACAACTAGAAAATGAGTTTCATGTAGGATAAACAATTTAAAAAAAATTTTGTCGTCACATTAGATCCGTCATTGGGAATTTTGAAGTTTTAATTATGGATTTGGAATCAGAGACCATAAAACCCACTAAAATATGAGATTCATGAAAAATGAACCATTTTTTTTAAATTTCGTCGACATATTGGATCCGCCATTTTGAATTTCGAATTTTTGATGATGGATTTGCAATCAGAGACCCAAAAAACGACTAGAATCTGATTTTAATGGAAAATTACCAATTTGAAAATGATTTCGTCCCCATATTGGATCCGTCATTTCGAATTTCGAAGTTTTGTGAATGGATTTGGAATTTTTATTTTTTTTTTTTTTTTTTTTTTGAAGATTGATAATTTTATTTTAAAACTCGTTATCCTTTTGATGGAAAATTAATCTTCTTAGTTGAAAATTCAACTAGTTGATTAAAAGTTGATGTATTTTCTATAAAATCCGTCTTTTCTGGTAAAAAAATAATTTTCTGTGTTGAAAATTCATTTTTTTTGGTTGAAACTTTAACTATTTGGTTGAAAATTCAACTGTTTTTTAGAAAATTTGACATTTTCGTAAAAAACCTATTTATTTGGTTAAAAATGCAACTTTTTGGTTGAAAATTAATTTGTTTTACAATTAATTTAAGATTCAATTTTTTGTTGAAATCTCGTTTTTTTTTGTTAAAGCCAAAGGTTTTTTATTTTCATTTAAATATTTTTTTGTGAACTATCAACTATTACATTTTTTTTTTGAAAATTCATCCTTTTAGGTTGAAAATTCAACTCCATAGTTGAAAGTTGAATTACTTTCTTAAAAGTTAATTTTTTTGGGTTGAAAAAAAATAAATTTTTATTTGAAAGTACATTTTTTTGAAAAACATAAACTTAAAAAAGTCAAAAAGGATTTTGTAATCCCAAAAATTAAAAAAAAACTTTATAATTTCTTTAACTGTCAATCATTTTGAAAAAAAAACAGGAAAAATAGCTTCGTAGAAACGAGATCGTAAAAGCCAAGTGTTAAAGAATCACGTCAACGTCTGTATTTAAATATTAGAACATTTCCCCAAATTTACATAATAATTTTTTAAAAATGTTTTGTGGAAAGTATTATTCGGAAATTCATTATTCATAAATATTTCAATTCGGAAATTTTATTATTCGGGAATTTCCCAATTCAGGAATTTTGTTATTCGGGAATTTTCCAATTCGGAAATTTTATTATTCGAAAATTTTTCAATTCATGGATTTTCCAATTAAGGAATTTTATTATTCAAGAATTTTCTAATTCAGGGATTTTATTTTTCGGGAATTTTCCATTTTCGGAATTTTATTATTCGGAAATTTTATTATTCGGGAATTTTCCATTTTCGGAATTTTATTATTCGGGAATTTTTCAATTCACGAATTTTATTATTCGGAAACTTTATTATTCCGGAATTTTCCAATTCGGGAATTTTATTATTCAGTAATTTTGAAATTCGGGAATTTTATTATTCAGTAATTTTGAAATTTGGGAATTTTATTATTCGAGAATATTAAAATCCGGGAATTTTATTAGTCGGAAATTTTATTATTCGGGAATTTTATTATTCAGAAATTTTATTATTCGGAAATTATATTATTCGGGAATTTTCCAATTCAGGAATTTTATTATTCGGTAATTTCCGAATTCGGGAATTGTATTATTCGGATATTTATCATTTGGAAATTTATTATCCGTAAATTTTCCAATTCAAAAATTTTATTATTCGAGAATTTTTCAATTCGGGAATTTTAATATTTGGAAATTTTATTTTTCGGAAATTTTTCAATTTAGGAATTTTCTTGTTCAAGAATTTTCCAATTCGGAAATTTTATTATTCTGAAATTTTTCAATTCAGGAATTTTATTATTCAAGTGATTTTCTACCCTAAAAAATATATTTTGAAACAAAATACATATATTTTCGACTGGACAGTTGAATTTCCAACCAAGGTGATTAATTTTTGACCAAAAGGCAGAATTCACAATAAAATACGTAAATAGTAAGTAGTAACAGTGGATATTTAAAATAAAAAATTATTTTCATTCTAAATCAAAAATTGAACCAAGAAAAAAACAAATTTTGAACAAAAAAGTTGAATCCTCAACCAAAACAGATTCATTTTCCATTAGTTTCATTTTTGAATAAAAAAGTTAAAATTTCTGCTAAAAGAGATGAATTTTTAATTTAAAAAAAATGAATTTTCAACCCGAAAATAAGTATTTTCAAAAAAAAATAAATAAACTTTGAGACAAATACTTGAATTTTTCAAAAATTACATAAATTTTTCAAACAACCAGTTGACTTTTCAACCAACATATTAAATTTTCAGTTTAAAAATTAATATTTAACAAACAAAAAAGAGTTTTCAGCAAAGTAGTTGAGTTTTCAACCTGAAAATATGAATTTTCAACGAAAAATGTATTATTTCAACAAAAAATACTTTTATTTTAAATAAAAATAGTTGAGTTGAACCTAAAAAGATAATTTTCAAAAAGAAGTAAATTAATAAATTCACTACATAAATAGACTAGCATCAAACAAAATAGTTGCATTAAAAAAAATGATTTTCTGCCCTAAAAAATATATTTTGTAACAAAATACATATATTTTCAACTGAGCAGTTAAATTTCCAACCAAGAAGATTAATTTTTGACTAGAAAGACGAATTCATAACAAAATACGTCAATGGTAAGTACTAATAGTTGATATTTAAAATTAAAAAATTTCATTAAAAATAAAAAACGGTTGAATTGAACCAAGAAAAAAAACGAATTGTGAACAAAACAGTTGAATCCTCAACCAAAAACGTTTCATTTTCCATCAGTTACATTTTTAACTAAAAAATATGAAATTTCTACTAAAAGAGATGAATTTTGAAATAAAAATATTAATTTTCTATAAAAAAGACGAATTTTCAACAAAAAATATAAATTTTTAACCAAATAGTTAAATTATTAAAAACTTACGTAAATTTTCAACCAAGTAATTGAATTTTCAAACTAATAAAGATCAATTTTATCAAAAAATGAAATAGGTAAATTTTCATTAAAAAAATTAATTTTTAATACAAAAATTATTTTCAACCACAAAATAATAATTTTCAACAAAAAAGTTTATTTTCAACCAAAAAGTTGAATTTTCAACCAAATTATTAAGTTTTCAGTACAAAAAATTAATTTTTAACAACAACAAAATTAATTTTCAACCTAAAAAGACGAATTTTCAAAGAAAAATGAAAATTCTAAAATTCAACAAAAAATATTTTCATTTTAAATAAAAAACAGTTGAATTTAATCAAAAAACGATATATTCAAAAAATTGAATTCTCAATTAAAGAGACTATTTTTTGACCAAACAGTTGCATTTTTTACAAAAAAATTGATACTTTATCCAAGAGATGTTTTTTGTAACAAAATACATACATTATCAACTAAGCAGTTACATTTACCTGTTTTTACAATAAAAAAATGCTTTTCACAAAATATAGTAGAATTTGTAGGTCTAGTAGAACTAAAAAAAAGTTTCATATGTGAAATTTCTTTTACAGTCTCAAACTCTGATTTTATGGTAAAAAATCCAAATATCCCATAAATTCCAATCCAATAATTTTTTTCTTCTGATATCATCAAAGTGAGTTCAATTCCGCGTGTAATGAACTTTTTGAATTATAATTGGTTGGAATTGACTGAGTTATCGAATTTCAAGCTAATGTACGTTTAGTTTTCAATGAAATAATTAAATTTTCAACGTAAGAAATGAATTTTTAACCAAGATCATTAATTTTATACCAAAAAAGGACGAATTTTTAACGAAATACTTGAATTTTTAAATAGAAAAGATAAAGTTTTAACCACCTAGGTATATTCTTGAATAAATACAAATTTTTCAATTAAAAATGGAGTAGTTCAATCTCCAGTTAAAAAAATTAATTTTTAATCAAAAAAGAAAATTTTAATCAAAGTAGTAGAATTTTCAACCAAAGTGACGAATTTAAAATGGTGAATCTTCAACTGGAATAGTTGAATTTTCAAAAGTGGAAGAGATGAATAAATTTTTAACTAAATTTTTGGAATATTCATTTAAATTGCTTGAATTATCAATTTGAAAAAATTAATTGATAACAAAAAAAATGAATTTTTAACAAAGTACTTACATTTTTATTTAAAAAAAGGTTATAAAAAAATCGAATATTAAAAAAAATGTTTGACAAAGGAGTTCAAGTTTTAATTCAGTAATTGAATTTTCAACCAAAATCATTAATTTTGTGCCAAAAAAGACGAATTTTCGACCAAGCGCTTGAATTTTTAAATAAAAAAGGTATATTTTTCACTAACTAGGTAAATTTTAGACCAAAAATTTAATAGTTAAATATCCAGTTTAAAAAATTCATTTTACAAAAAAAAAAGAATTTAATCAAAATAGTTCAATTTTAAACCAAAGTGATGAATTTTAAACTAAAATGGTGAATCTTCAACTGAAATGGCTGAATTTTCAACCGCGGAAGAGATGAATTTTTAACTATAATTATGGAATATTCAACTGTATTGCTTAAATCATCAGTTAAAAAATATTAATTTGTAACAAAAAAAAAGAATTTTCAACAAAGTACATACATTTTTGGTTGTAAAATTTAATTTAAAAAAATCAAATCTTCAAAAAACAAAAATTAATTTTTAACAAAGGAGTTTAATTTTCAATCAAGCAATTGCATTTTCTAACAAAAAATACGAATTTTCAACCAAATACTTTAATTTACAAAAAGAACATAGATTTTCATTCCATATAGTTGAATTTCAAAATAAAAAAGATTAATTTTCAACCAGAAATGAAAAAGTAAACTTTCTAGTTCAAAAAATTAATTTAATTTGTTCATTTTCAACAAAAAATTAAATGATATCAATCCACAATGAGAAATTTCTTGTCAAAATAGACAATTTCTTGTCCAAAATAGTTGAATTTCCTACCTACAAAAATGAATTTTCAACCAAATATTCTAATTTTGAAACAAAAAAACCAAACACACATCCACATCCACATCCACATCCACATCCACATCCACATCCACATCCACATCCACATCCACATCCACATCCACATACACATCCACAATTAATTTTTAACTAAAAATTTAACTATGTTTGAACATTATTCTTCTTCAGTTGAAAATTCAACTTTTTTTTTCAAATATTCTGTATTTTGTTGAAACTTTGTTCTTTGTGGGTTTGCACCTTCTTGGTGACTAATTCACCTTTTTAGTTGAAAATTCAACTATCAGAGTAAAAATTCCATTAGAAATTAATATATTAGGTTGAAAATTCATGCAATTTATTAAAAATTATTCTTTTCTTCCAAAAAATTTTTTTTTTTGTAATTGAAAATTAATTTTTTTTAACTGAAAATTTAACTGTTCCATTTTTTGTCGAATTTTTTTTTTTTCCATAACTATTAAATATTTTTCGTTGAAAATTTATTTGTTTGGTAGAAAATTAAACTATTTCGTTGAAAAGTTATTCTATTTGCTCAAAAATTTATTTCTCTAACTGAAAATCAAACTATTCTATTTTTTGTTGAAAATTCATCTATTTTGCTGAATAGTTGTCTTTTTTGGTAGGAATATAACCTTTTTCGATGAAAATTCAACTTTTTGTTTTATGGCAAAATAAACAAAAGAAAAAAAATTTAATTTAAAAAAAAATATATATATATATATTAAAAATTGATACATGAGGTTGAAAATTCTTGCATTTTGTTGAAAATTATTCTTTTCTTTTAGAAAATTGGTTCTGTTTTTTGTAATCGAAAATTAATTCTTTGAACTAAAAATTTATCAATTCCATTTTTTGTCGAAATTTTATTTGTTTTTGATAGACATCAAATATTTTTTTTGAAAATCATTTTTTCTAACTAAAAATTTAACTAAAGTTTTTGTCGAAAATTTTTCTTTGATGAACATTTCATCTTTTTAGTAAAAAATTCATTTGTTTGGTGGAAAGTTTATCTATTTCGTTTAAAAGTTATTTTATTTGTTCAAAAATTTATTTCTCCAACTTAGTAATTGTTTTTTTTTTAATCAAATTTTCTTTGGTTGAAATTCAGTGTTTTCATTAATAATTAATTTCTTAAACTAAAAATGTCACTTTATTTTTCGTCGAAAATTTTTTTTTGATAGATATTTAATCATTTTGGTAGAAAATTCATTTGTTTAGTTAAAAACACAAAATTATGTTTCAATATAACCTTTTTGGTTGAAAACTCAACTATTAGGTTGAAAATTCCATTAAAAATTAAAATATTTGGTTGAAAATTCATGTGTTTTGTTAAAAATTATTCTTTTTTGGCAAAAAATTAGTTTTTTAAAATTAAAAATTAATTTTTCTTTAGTTAAAAATTAAAGTTTTCATTTAAAATTATTTTTTGAATTGTTTGAATGAAAATTTATTTTATTTGCCTAAAAACTTAGTTCTCTAACTGAAAATTAAACTTTTATATTTTTTTTGGAAACTGATTTTTTTAAATTGATAATTCCTCTACTTTGTTGAAATTTTTTCTTTTTTTTGTGCAGAAAATTAACCATTTTGGTTGAAAGTTTCATTGAAAATCCCATTAAATTACTATGGTCACTCAAAATTTCTTGAAATCCTTCAAAATACCCTAAAATATTACAAATCTTTTAGAATTTTTTGAAATTCCTTAAAAGATTTTGAAGCTCTTGAAAGCTCTTTGCAATTTTTTAAAAGTATCCTGATATCTTCCAAATCCTTAAAAATCTCATTAAATTCCTGAAATCAATTAAAATTCCTTGAAATCCTTCAAAATACCCTAAAATATTGGGAATATTTTGAAATTTTTTAAAATTCTCTGGAATTTAAAAAATATCCGGGAATAATTGAAACCCTTTAAAATCCCATTAAATTACTATGGTCACTCAAAATTTCTTGAAATCCTTCAAAATACCCTAAAATATTACAAATCTTTAAGAATTTTTTGAAATTCCTCAAAATATTTTGAAGCTCTTGGAAGCTCTTTGCAATTTTTTAAAAAATATTCTACAATCTTTCAAATCCTTTAAAATCTCATTAAATTCCTGAAATCAATTCAAATTCCTTGAAATCCTTCAAAATACCCTAAAATATTGGGAATATTTTGAAATTTTTGTAAATTCTCTGGAATTTACAAAATATCCGGGAATAATTAAAACCCTTTAAAATCCCATTAAATTACAATGGTCGATCAAAATTGCTTGAAATCCTTCAAAATACCCTAAAATATTACAAATCTTTTAGAATTTTTTGAAATTCCTTAAAATATTTTGAAGCTCTTGAAA
Organism: Andricus grossulariae; assembly: GCA_011634705.1. NCBI lineage: Eukaryota > Metazoa > Arthropoda > Insecta > Hymenoptera > Cynipidae > Andricus > Andricus grossulariae. Next base: position 167,075,037 of record JAABKJ010075445.1, on the reverse strand, counting down.
GCTCTTTGCAATTTTTTAAAAGTATCCTAATATCTTCCAAATCCTTTGAAATTCCTTAAAATTACTAAAATCTTTGGAAATCTTCTAAAACTCCTCAAAATATGTCAAACTCTTTGAAACTTTTTAAAACTCTTGAAAATTTCTTGGAATTAAAAAAAATACCCTGGAATATTTCAAATCCTTTAAAATCCCCTTAAATTACTATGGTCAATTTAAATTCCTCGAAATTCTTCAAAATACCCTAAAATATTAAAAATCTTTAAGAAATTTCTGAAATTCCTTGAAATATTTGAAAGCTCTTGAAAGCTCGTTGCAATTTTTTAGAAAATATCCTCAAATCTTCCAAATCCTTTGAAATTCCTTAAAATCACTCAGATTTTTGAAAATCTTCTAAAACTCCCTCAAATATTTCAAATTCTTTTAAACTTTTTGAAACTCTTAAAGATTTCTTGGAATTTGAAAAAAATACCCTGGAATAATTCAAATTTTTCAAAATCCCATTAAATTACTATGGTCAATATTAAAATTCCTTCAAACCCTTTAAAATACCCTAAAATATTAAATATCTTATGGAATTTTCTGAAATTCCTTAAAATATTTTAAAGCTATTGAAAGCTCCTTACGATTTCTTAAAAATATCCTAAAATCTTTCAAATCCTTTGAAATTCATTAAAATCACTGAAATCTTGGAAATCTTCTAAAACTCTCTAAAATATTTCAAATTCTTTGAAACTTTTTAAAACTCTTGAAAAATTCTTGGAATTTGAAAAAATACCCTGGAATAATTCAAATCCTTTAAAATCCCAATAAACTATTATGGTCAATTTAAATTCCTTGAAATGCTTGTGAAACTTTTTAAAGCTCTTAAAAATTCTTTGGAATTATTATAAAGACCTTAGAATGTTCAAAATAATTTGAAATACCTTAAAATTATTGAAATCTATCAAATATTCCTTGGAATCTTTTAAAATAACCTAAAAGATTTTAAATCTTTTCAAGTCCCGTGAAATTTTTCAAAGCTCTTGAAAATTCCTTGGAATTATTACAATTATCCTAAAATATTTCCAATTATTTCGAACCTCTTCAAATCATTGAAATCTATTCAAAATTCCTTGGAATATTTTCAAATACCCTAAAATATTTCGAATTCTTTGAAATCTTTTGAAATCCTGTGAAACTTTTTAAAGCTCTTAAAAATTCTTTGGAATTATTATAAAGACCTTAGAATGTTCAAAATAATTTGAAATCCCTTAAAATTATTGAAATCTATCAAATATTCTTTGGAATCTTTTAAAATAACCTAAAAGATTTTAAATCTTTTCAAGTCCCGTGAAATTTTTCAAAGCTCTTTAAAATTCCTTGGAATTATTAAGATTATTCTAAAATATTTCCAATTATTTCGAATCTCTTCAAATTATTGAAATCTATTCAAAATTCCTTGGAATCTTTTGAAATACCCTTAAATATTTTGAATCCTTTGAAATTTTTAAAGTTCTTGAAAATCCTTTAGAAGTTTGAAAAATACCGTCAAATATTAAAAATTATTTGGCATCCGTTTAAATTATTGAAATCTATTAAATATACCTTGGAAAATTTTCAAATACCCTAAAATATTTCGAATCCTTTGAAAACTTTTAAAATCCTGTGACATTTTTTGAAACTCTGGAAAATTCCTTGAAAGTTTTAAAAATACCCTCAAATCTTGAAAATAATTTTCCGTCTCTTAAAATTCTTGAAATCTATAAAATATTCCTTGGAATATTTTCAAATACCCTAAAATATTTCGAATCCTTGGAAATCTTTTGAAATACCGTCACATTTTTTGAAACTCTTGAAAATTTCTTGAAATTATTAAAACTACCCTTAAATATTTCAAATCATTTGACATCCCCTTATATTATTAAAATATATTAAATATACCTTGGAATATTTTCAAATACCCTAACATATTTAGAATCCTTTCAAATGTTTGTAAATCCTGTGCAATTTTTTGAAGCTCTTGAAAATTCCTCAATATTATTTAAATTAGACCCTAAAATAGTTGAAATTATTTGTAATACCTTCAAATTATGGAAATATATTAAATATTCCTTGGAATCTTTTAAAATACCCTAAAATATTTCGAATCTTTTGAAATCTTTTGAAATCCTATGAAATTTTTCAAAGCTCTTGAAAAATTCTTCAAATTTTTAAAATTATCCTAAAATATTTCCAATCATTTGCAATCCCTTCAAATTATTGGAATCTATTAAAAATTCTTTGGAATATTTCCAAATACCCTGAAATATTTCGAATCCTTTGAAATCTTTTGAAATACCTTTAAATTTTTAAATGCTCTTAAAAATTCTTTGGAATTATTAAAATTTCCCTAAAATATTTCAAATAATTTTTAATCTCTTCAAATTAATGAAATATATCCCAAAAAAGATGAATTTTTAACAAAATAGTTGAATCCATAGCCAAAAAGTTGTATTTTCAAAAAAGAAGATTAATTTCCTACCAAAAAGGACGAATTTTCAACAAAATACATGAATTTTCCACAAAATAGTCCAATTTTCCACCCGACACTAAATAGTTTAATTTACAACTAAAAAAGATAATTTCTCAACAAAAATTGGAATAGTTACATTTTTAGTTAAAAAATTAATTTAAAAAAAAATGAATTTTATATCAGTTTAATTTTAATTCAAACAAAAAAGACGAATTTTTAACAAAATAGGTGTATTTTCTACAAAACTGTTAAATTTTCCATCCGACACTAAATAGTTGAATTTTCAACTAAAAAAACTAAGTTTTCAACCAACAATGGAATAGTTAGTTACATTTTAATTTACAAAATTAATTTTCAACGACAAAAAAAACGAATTTTATATTAGTTTAATTTTACTTCAACCAAAAAAGACGAATTTTTAACAAAATACATTAATTTTCCACAAAACAGTTATATTTTCCACCCCACATTAAATAGTTGAATTTTCAACTAAAAAATATTAATTTTCAACGAAAAATGTTTTAAAATTCAAATTCATTGAAGATTTATCATATCAGGTTCAAATTCATCTCTTTTATTGAAGAATTAACTATTTTTGTTGAAAATCAGTCTTTTTTTGTTGAATATTTATCTAATATATTAATTATCTTTTATTTTAATTAATATTAATATTATTTTTAACTGAAAATTGAACTACTCCACTTTTGTTTGAAAACTTATCTTTTTAGTGAAAATTCAATAATAGGTTGAAAATTGATGTTTTTCAGTTGAAAATTCAACTACTTTTTTAATATTGAACCACTTTGGTAAAAAATCATTTTTTGTTTGAAGATTCATGTCTTTGATTTAAAATTCAACTATTTTGTTGAAAAACTTTTGTTGTTGAAAGTTAATTTTTAAACATAATTTAACTACTCTATTTTTGTCTGAATATTGATATTTTTTAGTTGAAAATTTAACTATTTTTTTGAAAATTCGTTTTTGTTTGGATGAAAAGTAATTGTTGTAACTCGAAATTTAACTCTTCCATTTTTGGCTGAAATTTGATATTTTTTAGTTGAAAATTCAACTACTTGGCGGAAAATTAATATTTTTTGTTGAAAAATGAACTATTTTGTTGAAATCCATCTCTTTTGGTCGTATATGAATCTAATCTATTAATTATCTAATCGTTTAATTGATATTAATCAAAAGTTCAAATTTTGGTCTTTTTTGTTGGATGTTGAACCACTTTGTTCAACAATATTTTATTGGTTGAAGGTGCATCTCATTGGTCGAAAATTGAATTATTTGGCTAAAAAATGTTTTTTGTTTTTTATTTAATATTATTTAAAAGCTAAAAATTTATCTATTTTTTTAATGTTGAACCACTTTGTTAAAAAAAATTTTCTTGGTTGAAGATTTATCTCTTTGGTCGAAAATTTAAAACCTTATTCTTGTCAACATTGTGGTCTCAGTTTTGCGCAAAAGAGGTATCTCAAAAGCCACGAGCGAACTAAACTGAACTATTGTCTTTATTGACCGATTACACTCATTTTTCGAAACATATTCCACTCGTTTCAAGTCTTTTTGTTTGATACTCTTGCACAAGAATACCCGGTGTTACTTGTGGAAGACCTTCTGATTCCCCCGAAAAGTCTTCTCCTGCCAGAACTCGTTCTCTGCGTTCTTCAGTCAGGTATTCTCCTCCTGCTGAATGTTCTTGTCGTGCCAGGTCCAGATTGCCGTCTACCAGTACTTCTTCTATCCACCTACCTAAATTAAAAATTGAAGAATTTGGATATGTTCGGCTTATTTTGCGTAAGAATCCGAGCCGGCGATTCAAAATTCGAAGATACACTTTTTCTCGAGATTCACCGATTTAAGTAAGAGGAAGATATAATGTCCCTGCGTGCATGCCAACTGGAATGCCAAGTGGAATATATAGAAAGAGTACTGGCCCTCGAAAACGGGTAAAAATAAACGTGTACAAGGGCGTGGTTCAAAAAATGACCAAAGAAGAAATCCGGAAGTTTCCTTTGGGCAGAGATAAGCAAATTTCAAATAATTTTCAAATAATATTAGTAGACCAGTCTCAGTTACAACATTAATTTTTTGTTTGTTATATGAACCTGAAATATTAGCTTTGCCGCTGAACATCATTCTCAAAATTCCCTCGACTTTTCCCTTATTTGTCCATGCCCATTCTTTCCTTTTCCCTGACTATTAATTTTCAAAGGCCAGCATTTCAATATTGTAATATTTTAACATTGAGTCTATTATGATCGCAATAAAACAGTACCAGATTAAAATGTATTTATTTCTTTTCAGGAAGAAATATTACTTTTTAACAGAACGCCTCTATTATCGAATCTCGTCCCCTCCGCATCTTGGTTGGCAAGAGCACTAGACCGGCAATTTGTAGACCCTGTTCCTGATTTCAGTGACGGCAGATAGGAATTTTCTCATAACTAAGAATAACTATTTTTTATCCAAAAAGAATAAATCTTCAGCACAAAATGAAAAATTAAAGTTTGATTTTGAAAAATTGATTTTGAGCAAATAAAACAACCTGCATTCCTACCTTGCAACATTTTAACATCAAAGCGTGTATTAGCATAATAAAATAATACTAGATTGAAAATTTCTTCCTACTAGCCAAACGAGATGACTTTTTAAGAAAAACCAAAACGCCTTGAGAGATTGATTTCAAACTCAAACGATAAAACTTCAACAACAAAAAAAAGGAATTTTTAACAAAATCGTTCAACGTTTTGAACAGAAGTGGAATTTTCCAAACACAAAAGAAGATGTTCAAACCAAGGAAGATCGATTTTCAACCTAATATGAAGACGTCACATCTCGATTAAAATTGAATAATTATGAATGAAGAAACGAATTTAAAAAAAAATAGTTAAAGTTTTAACCGAGGAGATGTACCTTCAGCCAAAAAAAATTTGTTGAACAAAAGTGGCTCAACTTCATTTAGAAAAATAATATCAAAAAACTAAGTTTCAAGCAAACAGATGAACCTTCAGCCAAAATGATAAATCTTCGACCAATAAAGTATTTATCATCAAAGTGGTTCAACCTTCATTTTTTAAAAACTAAAATGTAACTATTCTATTCTTGGTTGAAAATTGATACTTCTAATTAAAAATTAACCTGTTCTATTTCAAAATTAAACCATTTGGTTGAAAATTTATGCATTTTGTTGAAAATTCGTTTTTTGTCGCAGAATATTAATTTTCTCAATGAAAAATGTATCTTGGTTTTTTTTTTAATTAATTTTTTTAACTTTAAATATAACTATTCCATTTTTGGTTGAAAATGTATCTTTTTTAGTTGAAAATTCATGTATTTTGTTGAAAATTTTCTTATTTTGGAACAAATTAATCTTATCGATTGAAAATTAATTTTCTTGGTTAAAAAATCAACTTTTGGGTTAAATGCTGAACTCTTTTCTGAAAACTCATTTTTTTATGGTTCATCATTTTATTGAAAATTCATCTCTCTGGTTGAAAATTTAACTATTTTGTGGAAAATTTATTCTTTTTTGGCTCAAAATTAATTTTTTTTTCAAACTAAAATATAACTATTCTATTCTCGGTTGAAAATTGATACGTTTAGTTGAAAATTGATCTGTTGTAGTTTAAAATTAAACTGTTTGGTTGAAAATTCATACATTTTGTTGAAAATTCGTCTTTTGTCGTAAAATATTAATTTTCTTAATGAAAAATTTATCTTCTCGTTTTTTTAAAAATAAATTTATTAAACTTTAAATATAACTATTCCATTTTTGGTTAAAAATGTATCTTTTTTAGTTAAAAATTCATGCGTTTTATTGAAAATTGTCTTTTTTTGTAAAAAAATGAATCTTTTTTGAAAATTAATTTTGTTGTTGTTAAAGATTCCTCATTTTAGTGCAAAATTCATATTTTTGGTCAAAAATTGAACTTTTAGGTTGAATGTTGAACTCTTTGTTGATAACTCATTTTTTAAGGTTCATCATTTTAGTTGTAAATTCATCTCTTTGGTTAAAAATTTAACTATTTTATAGAAAATTTATTCTTTAAAAATGTATCCTTTTTCGGTTAAAAATTATTCTCTTTTTTAAAACTAAAATGTAACAATAATTTTAAATTATTATTTATAGTTAATTTTCATAAATAAAAAAAATATACTTAAAATATTAATTAATTTATGAAAAATTAATTTATAATTTAAATTAATAATTTTTATTCTATTCTTGTTTGAAAATTGATATTTTAGTTGAAAATTGATCTGTTCTAGTTCAAAATTAAACTATTCGGTTGAAAATTCATGCATTTTGTTGAAAATTCGTCTTTTGTCGCAGAATATTAATTTTCTTAATGAAAAATTTATCTTCTTGGTTTTTTTTTAAATTAATTTTTTGAACTTTAAATATAACTATTTCATTTTTTGTTGAAAATGTATCTTTTTTAGTTGAAAAATCATTTATTTTGTTGACAATTTTCTTTTTTTTCAAAAAATTAATCTTCTTGATTGAAAATTAATTTTTTTTGTTTGTTAAAGATACCTCATTTTAGTTGAAATTTTATATTTTTGATCAAAAATTAAACTATTTTGTTGAAAATTCATGTATTTTGTTAAAAATTCATCTTTTTGGTAGAAAATTAATCTTATTGTTTTGCATATTAGTTGAGATAAACGCAAAAAACCATGATTTTCATGGTTTTTTCACGATTTCACCATGAAAATCGCCGAGTTGCTAATTTTCACTATCATTTTCGTAATCAGCGCATCAAAATACATAAATATACATAGTATGAAAGAAATCCTCGGTTTACGGCTTTCGGAAGTTTATCCGTTTGAACAATTTGTTCCCTCCCAGGTGCGAATTGACCGTCGGTCCCCGGTCGGGCCGACCGCCGGACAGTCGGTCCAACTTTGTGCGCCACTAGTCGGACCAACTAGCTAAATGATAACGGTCAACCACCTTTGACTTCTCAAGGTGGGCCGACATTTGTTGCCATATATGGGCCATCTATTGAGATGACGTCTGTCCAGCCTTGGAGAACAATGTGGCGCCGAATTTAATTTTTCATGGTTCGTACTACACAGCTGGAAATATACTAAATAGGTATTCAAAAAATAAATAATAATTGATTGCGAGTGCTTTGACTATAAATGTTAATGGTCCTGTTTAGAATGAATACATATATTACATTTTCAAACATTATATTACAAATAAAATTTCTAACGCTACGGGGTTTCGAACCTAAATCTACACCTGAATCTATAGCTTAGCAGTCGGGAGTCTTACCCATTACTCTACACCTGCAGCAGGGCTCACCACTTTCAGCAGGTGCTGACTGACACGACAAGTGCACGACTGCCATCAATTTTTTCTGTAATTTATTTCGTCGGTTTCCAGGATTCCTGGAAAGGATTGGGTCACGGCTCGTTGCGGCTCATTGTCACACCGAAGGGTCTGATTTTTTTCTACTTGAATGCACAATACATTTCAGTTTTTCATTTCGAACTGTAATTTACCGTGAAGGATTGGGGACCTGTCGAACGGCCAGATTTATGAGGGCCTGTTCTCGGGCCTGTTTTACCTAGTCTAGCTGCTGCCACTGTCAGTATTTGCAGTCGCCGACTGCCTTTTGGTGAGCTTTGACCTACACAATTGAAAGTCAATGAAAAAACCATCCTCATAAGCCACAGCTCGAAGCAGTTGAAGTTAAACAATTTTTTAACTCTTTCCTCATTAATTTTTTTTAAAATAATGCAACATCATGTAGATGTAAAATAAATTAACTGTTAACGTGAATATAAATGAAATACTTTTTAAATCAATGATTTAAACCGATTACATCTTTTAGGGTTTCATAGCCCCGGGCCGAAACCCTTAAATTTTTTTTTCAACTAATTTTTTTTAACATCTTCTCAACAATTTATTTTCAAAATTTTAGTCAAGCTTTTTTCCAACAATTTTTGATTTCAAACAATTTTTCTTCAAACAATTTTTTTTCGAAAATTTTTATTTCCAAAATTTCTTATCAAAAATGTTTTTTACAATTTTTTTCAAATTTTTTTAAACAATTCGAAATTTTTTTTTTTTTTTTTTGCGCCCACTTTGACTAATTTTTCTTCGCGTAATATTGTGTTTTTTCGCGTTTACGCCATTTTACAACGTTTGATAATGACATAAAATGTAATTTTTAATAAGCATTTAAAATTTGCATTGACGGAACTTAAATATAATGATACAAAGCTACCCGAATTCAAGAGAGGATAAATGGGATATCTTGATTGTAGTTTAAAAAGTATTCAGTTTGAAAACAAATCTTACTCGTTTGTGAAAATTTCACTTCAGAATTTAAATAGGTATCAATAACGCCTTAGAAAAACTTTTTTTCTCAATTTCCAAAAATACATCTCACCTAATTTTCCATGAGAAAAAGGATATATTTGGAAAAACTCTGCGGTTTGAAGTGTACAACTTACTTATTTGAAAATGCAAGCGTTTGGTTTTGAGATATCTACCAACATCAACAAATTATATATAATAAAACATATCGATTTTCATATACTTTTTTATCTCAATTCTTCATCGCGGAAGTATTAAAGTAATTAATATTTGAATTTCTGTAATTAATTTTGAATGACAAATTTTTCGATAAAAAAAATTAGAAAATAATGCTAAATCTTGAGAACTGGAATATTTTCAGTTATAAGAATGTTTATTCTACAATCATGATTTTCGAGAAAAATGAAAAGATTCTATTTTTTCAAGTCTGTCTCTTCTGTTTACGTCCTTGACGATGGCAATTTTATGAAGTCACACAACTCATAAGATATTTTATTGAACTTTTGAGTAGAACCTTGATAGGAACTCATCATTTTGGACAATATAAAATATTTGAAATATTCGAAACAGCCTAAATAATTTGAAATCACTGAATAGAAAAAAAAATTTTCATATCACGTATTATTATTTGCACCCATCGTTGTGTAAAATAGTTTTCTTCGCTACCAGCTCGTATATAAAATTGTTTAATAATAGTGTCGACTCTTTTCGGACTACGTGCTCACTTATTTGTATCAATATCAAATAGTACTGGCTTAACAACCGTGCGATTCTCAGATTTTTAAATTTTAATCGATCTTCTTAGAAAAATAGGAAGGTCCCCTTTGCTAAGAAATTTGGCTTCAAAACAGTTCTACTACGTCAGCAAAGGTTGAAAGACGTGTTGATAGGCATACATTTTTATTTTTATGGAACAATAAATAACACGAAGATGGCTCACTTGCGATTCAAAAGTGTCCTATTCTTCATCTTCATAATAGAATTACAGGTAGCTTCCAAAGATTTCAGGTTCCCTAATGGACTTTTTCAGCAAACCAAGACGGATTCTAGGACTTTGGAAACAATAATATTGATCGAAGGCGGTACTGGTCATCAAAGAGATTCTATTTTCAGCAAGATTCGACAAAAAATTACTGAAAACGTACCAAGCAGAATAATTAACTTTTTGCAAGTGTCACCAAAAAATATCAGACCCACAGGAGGAAGTCAAAGTTTACATATAAGGGCAACATTTGTTGCAATGCTAGATCAGAGTACAGTTCCTAAGAGCATAATTGAATTTTCAATGAACCTATCAGCGGCACAGAGCCATCCAAGGCTTTTAATGATCACTTTACTGGACGCAGAAAGTGTTAGCCAAGAAGAATTACTTCGCTACGTTTAGCCCAAAAAGTTTTTGGACTTCACAGTTCTCGATATTGTCAAGAAAAAAGATTCTGATCTAAAACTCTTATGGAACTTATTCGTCAATAGATAATCATTTGAGGTATTGCTCCTGTTCATATGAACAGGATTTTCTCATGTCATATGACCAGGATTTTCTCATGTTATACGACCAGGAGTTTCTCATGTCATACGACTCTCTTTTCAAAATATAGTCTATTCGTCAATAGATAATCGTTTCAGGTATTGCTCCTGTTCATTGAAATAGGATTTTCTCATGATATATGACCAGGATTTTCTCATGTCATACGACCAGGAGTTTCTCATGTCATATTATATGAGGAAATAGAAATTCCAAGCCTTACAGACCGGTCTCTATATCCCCTATTGTACCCTATATTCAGTTAAGGTCCCTTAAGTACTCTATTTTTAAAATTTGCTCTATTCGTCAATAGATAATCATTTGAGGTATTGCTCCTGTTCATATGAACAGGATTTTCTCATGTCATATGACCAGGAGTTTCTCATGTCATAACGTCAGGAGTTTCTCATGCCATACGTCCAGCAGTTAACGTCCCTAAAGTATTCTAATTTCAAAATTTGGTCCCTATGATAGCCTATTTGCAGCCCATAAAGGATTTTTTTAACAAATTTATAATTTGATCGACGGTTTCAAAGAGTCATGGATTTTGAGGAAAAATCAGGGAATTTCTGTAAGAAGTAAATGTAAAAAATAATCATGTCTGCCAGGCAATTACTCTTAGTCACTTTTTTCTCAAATCACTTTTCAGTCTGAAAAATATTTTCTACATTATTAAAAAATCTTCCTTTTTGGTAGAATATTAATCTTTTTGGCTGAAAATTCAACTATTTGAATGAAAATTTATGTATTTTGTTCAAAATTTGTCTTTTTGTGTAAATAATTATTCGTTTCGTTTCAAAATTAAACTATTTGCGTTAAAATTTGAGTCTTTGTGGCAAAATAGAATCTTCGTTTAAAATTCAACTATTTGGTTGAAAATTGACGTATTTTGTTCAAAATTTGTCTTTTTGGTTGAAAATTCAATTATTTGGTTAAAAGTGAACTACTCGGTTAAATAAATATTTGTTTGTTAAACATTCATCATTTAAGTTAAAAATTCATCTTTTGAGTAGAAAATTAATCTTTTCAACTTAAATTAGAACTATTCTATTTTTAGTTGAAAGTTTAACTTTCATAGTTGAAAATTCAACTATTTACGTAAAAATTTACTTGTTTCACTGAAAAATGGTATTTTTTGGTAGAAAATTAATCTTCTTGGTTGAAAATCAAACTATTTGGTTGAAAATTAATCAATGTTGTAAAAATTTAAACGATTTTGTTTTAAAAACTTTTTTCTTTTTTGAAAATTCCCATGTTTTCTTGAAAATTCTTCTTTTTGGGTTGAAAATCCAACTACTTTATTGACAAATAACTTCTTTTTTTGTTTGAAATTTCACGTATTTTGTTGAGAAGTCGTCTTTTTTTATAAAAAAATATTCTTCATTGAAAATTCAACTATTCGGTTGAAAATTTATGTAATTTCTAGAAAATTCGTTTTTTCGGTAAAAAATAATTTTATACATTAAAAATTCACCTTTTTAGTTGAAAATTTAATTATTTGGTTGAAAGAAAAGACGAGAATTAACATTTTGAGCCAAACAACGCACGATATGAAAAAACGTTAGAAGAAGAAAAACGTTTCTTTTGAAAATATCAACAACATGCTTATAACAAATTTTTGGATTATATTGAAAAATCGAAAATTTAAATTTTGATCTCACAAAAAATAATGAATAATAAAATATTCTATTTTGTGGTGAAAATATGAAAGTTATGCAAAAAATTAGGCAGCAAAAAATGTGCATTCAAAAAAGATCTACAAATTTGTCGTAAGTCTTTTTTTTAAAGTGCACGTAGTTTTTGTTTTATTGGTAAAAAAACAACATTCAAAATAAAGAAAATTCAATTTCAGGACAAGCGATACAAACTATGAAAAAAATGAAAAGACAATAGTTGTTTAACCAAAAAATATCTACAAATTTGTTATAAAAATATATTTTAAATAAAAAATTAAATTTTTGGAAAAAGGACACAACCTAAAATAACATTTTATTTAGGGAAAATTGTCGCCTAAATTATATCTAAAAATGCGTATTTTTAGTCCAGACTGTAAAAAATAACATTGAAAATAAACAAATTAGATTCATGAAAAAACGACACAAATTGCAATAAAATGTTCGATAAAATTTTTTTCTAATAGGATGCGCACTTTTTCTCAATTATAAAACGAAGTCAATGAAAATAATTTTATTTCAATACCAATGCATATTATGAACTGTAATAATATACATTTATTGAAATGATACATTTATCAGGGTAGCTGAGAATCAAAATCAATGCAGAATAAAGAACAAATATTAAAGTAATGATGAAAAATAAAATTTGTAGTGTCATCATGGCATTTTGAACTAAGTATGTTTAAAGTGTTTGGAAATAAAACCTAAGCAGTTGTTATCAATAAAAATTATTTAAATTATTTAAAGGAAGAAACAGCATATCGTTTATTAATTTAATTTATATTTAATAATTTCTCAGTAATTGAGCTTTAGTATATGTTATGAAAAGGTATATATATATATATATATGGATGATTACTTACTTAGTAAGAAAGCTAACGCCACTTCTCCCATCTTGTTGTAGACTAAATCTTGACACAATTTTTGACCGATGGAAATTCTTTCTAAAAAAAAAAACTCGTAAAATAACGATATTTGACACGAAAAAGAATATTTGTTAGAATGATGACAGATGTTGTTTCAATCGCTTTATATAGTATTTGCGTACACGTGTCGAAGAAAGTGTCAAGGTTCGGTTCTTGTCCAAATAGAAATAATTTTTAGGTCTCGCGATGTGTACTTTCTGCTTCAATAACGACAAGAAATTAAGGAGTTATTACCTAAAAGTCATATAACGAAATTCTTCAATAAATAAACTTGGTCTGCGCCATGAGTCTGCCCGATTTCATGTGAAGATATCGATGTGTCCTAAAAGAAACTTTCTTTTAGAGCCCATCGATATTCGAGAAATAGTAATAATTACAATCTTTTCTAAAATTCCGAATATGTGATGAAATTTGGATAATTATGTAGAATAATTAAGATCATATAAACGAATTTATTTCTTAAGCTTGGATATTGAATTTATCTAGAAAAGGCATTCATTTATAATTTTGATGCATCAAATTATCGAATGAAATTAATGCTAGATTTTTTTTTCTTCCAAAATTATTTTGTGATGATTCTAGGCGATAAGAATATTGAACAAAAGCGATGAGAATCCTGAAGTTCTGTCAAAGATAATAATGATAATGATGATAAGAATAATGTTTTCGCATCTTTGAAACTTCAACTACAGAATAATCTTTCATTTTTCAGAAATAGTACCACTAACGAAAACGTCCTTATGACTGAAACTTTGTGATAATTTACGTAGAACATTTCCTTTTTGGGGCATAATTTTTTCTAAACGTATAATTTTTCCCATAATAGCCCTCATAATGAGATCATTATGTCCAATACATTTGTAATCGGTTGAGGTAACCAAATTTTCAAACCTGAACTGATTTATGAAATACAAATATGAATATCTTAAAGCGACAAGCTTAACTCCCATAATCTATGAGATAAAAATTAAGATACCATTAACGTACTCTAATAAAAAACCAGAATGCTCATTAGATACAGTGCTACCCAAATTCTTCATTAACGCATTGATCAGCTTCGCCCCCAATTAAAAAAGATGAGGATCACAAATAAGCTTGTTTTCACCTTGATGGCTTTCCTTAATTCTATTGGTAAATTAAATACTATAATATATCTAGAATTAAAAAAAATGTTATCCTTTCGACAAATAAAAATTTCTCTGAAATCAAAATGAATTTATTACAGCTGAACCCAGAATATGTGTGTTATAAAAAATCGAATATAAAAAGCATTCTCTGTTGATACAGAATTTATCCGAATTTCAGAACCAGAAAGTAGATTGAGTTAAAGTGGAAGCGGAAATTAGGCCGCATGAGTTCAAATCATCTTTACACAAAAATTTATTTTTCCAGCGGAAATTTAATATCATCACTATTTTATTATCATTATTATTATTATCACTGTACTTCCCAATAAACCTTTCAACGGTCCAATTCAGCACTGATGTATCTTGACAATGTATTTTCTTTTTTTGTTCTAATTAAAAATTATTTGTTTAAAAACTGTTTGTATCGGTATTTAAACTTAGAGGCAGTGTTGGAAAAGTTTTTTAAAAAAAGGAACTAATTACAGGTAAGTTTTTATATATTGAAGGTAGTGTATACAAAACCGATATCGATAAGAGAAACAAACTGTCGCTACCGATGAGAAAACTTACCGGTAACTACAATTTTGTTGTACAGGTTAAAAAAGAAATTGAACATTTTTAAATGCCATACCGTTCAAATTAAATAATTTTAAACTGAAAATCTTCGAAATTGAACTGTTGAAGAGAAAACTTTCGAAAATGCATAATTTTAAAATATAGATCTTACAAATTAAATAATTTGCAATTCCGTTTTTCTAAATTATGCAACATTCAATTTTTACAATGGAGAATTTTGTAAACTTCAAGATTTATAATTAAGAAATCTGGAATTTTGAAGATTTTGGATTCTTTCTTTTCAAGTTTTTGGATAAGTATATTTTTGTGTCTAATAAAGGAACATTGGACAACTTCAAAACGTCAAAGATTATTTCTGGTTCAAAATTCAATTATTTGGTTGTAAATTCAACTCTTTTGTAGAAAATTAATCTTTTTGGCTATTAAATTCAACATTGTTGATAAAATTTATTTTCTTGATTGGTTGAAAAATCTTTAATCGTTGAAAATTAAGTTCTTGTAGAAATTAGTTTTTTTTTAATTTGAAAATGCATTTCTGTTGTTAGAAATGTAATCTTTTTTGGTTAAAAATGCAACTGTTTATTGAAAAGCAATCTATTTGGTTGAAAATTTTTTTTTTTCAATTTAATTGTTTTTGATTTAAAATAAATATCTTGGTTAAAGTATCAACTATTACATTGCTTTTGGAGAATTCATGTTTTTTGGTTGAAAGTTCAACTACTTGATTTCAAGTTGAACTACTTTGTTAATTCATAAAAAAAAAACATTAAGATTGTCCATAATCCCCCCTCCCCTCAAATCGTTTCACGTAATTTTTGTATGGCTCCCATACGACATTTTTTATTGTACAAAATTATAATTTTTACTTTTTTTTCCGTATTTATTGTAAGTTTCTAATAGTTTGATAACTATTCTATCTAACTTTTTTATATGAAATTTCGGAAACGAATATTAGGAACGAAAATGGAAAGAAAATATTGGTGGATAAATGGAAGGATCAAGACATGGTTGACAAGGGAATGCAAACCGATTCTACATATTTTTCTGTCATGAAAATTGGCGAACAAGCTAATAATGTGCCAACGGGAGTTAGCATTGGCATACAAACTGATGATACCAAAAATGTAGATACTGTAGGTACACAAACATATACAAAAACCTATTCGTAAGAGGTTCAAACATTGAAAAAACCTTTTGTTTGCATATGCTACAGATGTTTTGCCAAAAGAATGCACTAATTCGATTTCAAAGCCTCAGCATCCGATTGAAAAGTTTGTATAGTCTTTGAAAAAAAATTTCTTTTTTACACTGGGCTTGATTTTGCTACAATCATGATTATTTTTACATTATTCGGAACTGCCTGTAACAATCTGACGTACTCGAACTCTAAAAGACGTAAAGTGATTCGGAAGTCGCGTAAAACTAGTTCGTTGCAAGAATTAATTATCGTTTCAACTCGTAGGCGATGTGGCTTATTAATTAAAGATCAGTCATATAGATTTCAACTTTCTACTTCACCGTATAAGAATCTTAAGAGTCATCATAGACTGCACAGAATTTTTTTGCCAATCACCAAAAAATTTTGAACATCAAGGCAATCTTTACTCACAGTATAAAGCTCATACAACTTTTAAAGTCGTAATAGGCATTACACCTAATGGCGCAATATCTTTTATATCAGATGTATTTAAAGGTGCGATTTCTGATCGTGACATTTTTATGAAGAGTGGATTCTTGGAATTATCGTTACCGGGAGATTTAGTAATGGCTGATAGAGGCTTCACTATCGTAGATCTTTAGCAAGATATTGAAGCTACTCTTAATATCCCTCCATTTTTGAAACAAAGATAACACCTCACACCTCAAGAAGAAATTGAAACGAAAAGAATTGCAAAACAACGAATTTATGTTGAACATGCAGTAGGGCGAAATATCAAGCATTTCTTTTTAAGCAGAGCAGACTGTCCCGAAGCTACAAAGTCTATCTTGTAGTTCTCATAATCAGCTGTTTTGGAGGCATGAAAGCTTCATTTCTTAGCCAAACAAAATCCCAGCTTGCCAGCGCCAGGCTCAGTCCATCGCGAGCTGGATGCAAAAGGCTGTTCTTCTGGAATCACTTCATCTGGTCATCAACTCTGTTCCTCGTAGCATTTTACAAACATTGGTAGCTCTGAAAAAGTATTCAGAGGTGAAACTTTTATCTTCAACTGTGCCATCTGCCGCGTCAGGTCATCCGCGGCTAAAGACCGGACTCCCAGCAACAGTGTTGTACGAAGTCTCTTGCGTAAATTTCCCGCTCTTACTTACCATCTGGGATAGAAGGAGCAGGAGTGGATGACGTACACGTTCCAGCTGAGTCAGGATGAGTAGGTAGGTAGGGCTTGAGCTTTTATGAATGAATTTGACAGCTATGTTGGCTGTAGCATTGCTACTGACAGGGTTTCTCATGACGTGCAAGCGGAGATTAAAGAGAAAAGGGACTAAGAGGAGCACTGAAAACCTATTAATAAATAAATGGAGCAGTTCCTAAACATATATCGACGTTGGTCGCTTCCCAGAGATCGTCGGGCACTCCTGCTGCCACTGCTGGTGGTAGCAGCATGCAAGCCGGTAGTGGTGAGCTACGTGATGGACAGGTGAGTCTCATCAGGATACCCGAAAGGGCTACTGACCAGCCAGAACATCCGCAACAAGTTTAAAGCCGCAGAACATTAACGGCGCCTGCGGAGAATGTTTCGGATGGGATTCCCTAGCCGAACACTTCCACAGGAATGCAACGCAGCTCATCAACTTCCAAACTTATCATGATGAGAACTGGATGCGCTGCCAGTTTGAAGACGAGACGGGAGCGACCACAACTTTTCTCGACGAAATGATCTTCCGATAAAACTTTGTAGCGAATTTCCCCGAAATGACGACAGTTACCCAAGATGACCTTGAAAAGAAAAGGCGTCAGATTATAGGTGGGAACCTCGTCCCTAGAAGAACCATCAAGCGGATAAGACCTGAGATTAAGACTGCATTCCGAAAGCACTCCACGGTGCGCACGTCAAAAAGAGGAATAAGCGGACACCGGAAATGAATGGAGACATCATCAAATGTCACTTTCAGGCAAAGGTACGATGAGGACCCGTCAGAAACAATTAACATCGTCTCTGCGTCAGTCTTTATCCCGAACTAGCCCATAGAGTGACTGAACAACATCTTGCTGATCAACTGAGATCCATTAGGCCGCGCCACCTTATATCCAAAGTCAAAATAAGTAACATCGAAAAACAGGTGCAACAACAACTAGCAGCAGCTGCTGGAGCCTGCCACTGTTCCTGCTGAACTCATTCAGGAGCTCGATGAGGGAATCCTGCGTTCAGGGTCTGCTTCAGTGATGCCATCCTAGAGTTTGCAGATCAAGAGTCATCAATGAGGAACGGTCTGCCGGCATTTAGAGTCAACAAGGACCTCCTCCAGATAGTTGGCGGCTTAGAAACCAAGACAACATTTATAAATGTCCATAATAGAAATTTGTTCGAATGATTCCTTCATAAAAATGTTAAATGATATTTTGAGTGGAAAGATATCAATGAGCATGACAGACAACGATACTTGAAGACAATCAGAAGAAAATTCGGTTCGTTTCTGCCTAAAACTGATCAAATTATGCATTTGTTTATAATAATTGTTGATGAATTTAACAAATTATATCATATGACAAAAATCCATCAATTTACATTACAGGCAATGAGGTGCGAAGACAATCGAAGAAAAATTCGTTTTTTTTTTTTACCTAAAACTGTTCAAATCATGCCTCGACAGATTTCTTGAGAATTTTGTGCTGAATTTTTTGACAAAAATTGAAAATCGATGAAGAATTGTGACCTACAGATTATTTTGAACATCGTTTTTCCATTTCGCTTTACTGTGTGTAGCACTAGATTAGCTTGTCCAGACTAACGTTTAACCCTTCAAAAACGTTTCACTTCTACGCAGCGGGACCTGAATAGTTCTCCGATAATTTTCTACATGGGCACTGTAAAAAAGTACAAACATTAAAATCACGTTTCAATCATAATTTAGAGGGCATTTAATTCAAAGTCCACCAACATATTCTACTCTCTTCTAGTTATTATACAAAATTTTAGTTACAAATTTTAGAAAAATAGCCGAGCTTGAAGTAAGAAAATTGAATATGACACGGGACACCAAAAATTTTCGGCCCGGCTTTTTTTTCATTCCGACAAAGCTATTTAGAGTTTAACATTTGGCCTCGAAATGATAGTGCAATAATTCATTCGATGGTACTAAATTTCTTAGAGATTTTTTGTTTTTTTGAGGAACAATAATTTCCAAGTGCGAATTGCACTTTTCAATTTTTATGACTTTTTCAACCACCCTAAAGTTCTATTTGTTAATAAAATATCTATATTTTTTCTTTCAGAATCGATTCCAATGTTTCGACGTCGCAAGAAAACAAGCGCATCTGGTAATTTAACCACTTAAATACAATCCAAAACAGATATTAGAAAATTGAGCTTCGCAGCCTAGGGGCTTTACTTAATTGCTTTTTTCAATGGGGTCATCCACTAATTTTTTTTTCATATTAAAGTATATGATCTAAAATTACTCATGATACTAGTATACTGCAAAAACAAAACTTTTTTTCGACTTTATGATTAAAAAGGAAAATGCGTACACATTTCAAATTCCTACTTCTGTCGAGCAATTTCCGCCATATTGATGTGACGTAGCACGCCTTCAAAAGCTTTTAAATGAGCCGATTCAAGTTTTTTCATAAAAATGGTCAACACATTTTTTGTTTCAAATTTGTTTTTCATAAATTTTTTTCAATGACATCTTTTTTCAAAAATTTTTGTATTCAAAATGTTATTCAAATAATTTTGTTTACAAAATGAAAATATATTTTGTTTTGAAATTCTTTTCAGACTTGAATGAAGTCTTTATAGACTACGAAACCCTTCCTTGTAGGTGCTCGGCGTCTACTTTGACTAACTTTTTTTATAAAAAATGGATATTTTTTTAAACACAATCAACGTTTAGATATTCATCAGAAAGGTTTCCGTTCAAAAAATTCAAAGAGTTGTTATGGCAACATTGTAGGGTGTTCAAAAAGTAACGTTTCTCTTTTCTTGACTTTTTTCATATCGTGCGTTTTTTGGCTTAAAATGTTCATTTTCGTTTGTTTTTTGGAATTTTGAAAATGCTATAACTCCGATAATTTTTATTTTTCATCAGAAAAAGTCATCAGGTGAATTGTTCCTCTTTTTGAGTACTACTAACAACCGAGCATAGAATTTTCAATTCTTAAAAAAAGTTGTTTCAACCATTTTCAAAACTTGACCTTTAATTTGAGACACTAAAAGAGTATACCAAAGGCCATTCCAAACTGTTAATTTTTTCGAAAGTTTTCGTGCGAACAAAATAAAAATCTACAGACAAACAGACGAACAGACAGACACATTCGAAGAAACCTGTTTTGAGGATTCAGGGGGTATCAAAACGTGGACATTTGACAAAAACGGGGGGGGGGGTGGGGGTCAAATTCTACACAAAACTAATACCTTCTTATGAGAGGATGAGAATGTAAAAAAGTGCGCATCCTCTAAAAAATAAAATTTTTTGTTATTAAACATCTTATTACAGCTTGCATCGTTTTTCCATAAATTTGATTTGTGTAATTATAATGTTACTTTTGACGATTTAAACCAAAAAGACGCATCCTAGCGTGAAATGGTTCTGAAGATATAATTTAGGAAGAAATTTTGTTAAATAAAATGTTATTGCGGCTTGTTTCGTTGTTCCAAAAAGTTCATTTTTTTATTTTTAATATATTTTTATAAAAGGAGCTTATAGCAAATTTGTAGATCTTTTTAATTAAAAAACTTTTGTCTTCTCATTTTCTTTCGTCTCTTGTGTCGTTTTTCCAATTTTGTTTAAATCCTTATTTGTACGATTAAAATAAAATCTACTCGTCATATTTAAAAATGATTAGAATAAAAAATTTTTAGATCCTTCTTGGGTGAATAACATGCATTGATCTTTTTGTACCTTGTGTCGTTTTTCAACAAATTTGATTGTTTTATTTTCAATGTATCTCTTTCCTGTGAGAAATCAACGTCTCACTTCTCTAGACTTTTTTTCATATCGTGCGTTGTTTGGCTTAAAATTTCCATTTAATTTTTTTTTTAATTTTCCAAATGCTATAACTCTGATAAATTTATTTTTATCGAAAAAGTCGTAAAGATTAATTGTTCGAATTCCCGAGTACTACGAATAGCCGTACAGAAAAATGTTAAATCTTGAAAAACTGGTCCCAAATATTTTGAAAATACTCTAACTTTTTGAATTTACATCCAAAATAGCTGGTTAACGAACTCAATCTTTCCTGTTGGTCCCAAAAAACGTACGCCAAAGCACAAACCAATTTGATTGATCTTTCAAAAGTTATCCGATATACAGACAACGACAACAACGACAATGATAGGAAGATACCATCGAAAACCCGGTTTTTTCGGATTCAGGGGGTTTCGAAACCAAGGGTTTCTGCTGAATATGGTTTAAATAATTAATAAGCAGTCGCGGACAATTGTCCAGGGATGGTCCCGAAGGAATAACCCCTAAGCGGAGGCGTAGCAATTACAAAATTTTCCACACTGATAATTCCGATATTAAAGAACTGACAAGGGTCCACTTTTCTTCATGCATTAAAAAAATATTACACACATTGTGACTAAATATTTATCCGAACAATCACATCTTTAAACCCAGTGTTCATTCTACCCGAGTCTGGTAGGCCAGGCCCTTCAGGACGAGCCTCGTACGTCGGGATTACGTTTAGTTTGTGGTTTGATCATCGTGAAAAGGACCAACAATTTCCTCTATGCCCAAAGCAGGACGCAAACACTCCCGCGGTTGTCTCGCTGCTCGTCTCCGGCAATTACAACGCGAGGCTCAAGCTATTATCGACGCCGCCGCAGCAGCACCTGCCGCCGTCGCGCCAGTACCGGCTGCCGCCGCGCCAGTACCGGCCGCCATCGTACCGAGACCAGTCGCCGTCGCACCGGTGCTGGTCGTCGTCGCCCCAGTACGGTGCCTGCTGTTGCCGGACAAGAGGAACCTGCACCCAGCACCCTTCTAAAAGAGCCACCTGGACTTCCAGGCAATTCCGACCCTCGAAAAGCAGGGTATCTCCGAGGGATTTCCGTCGTCAATAAACTTGGGATACCGGCCTTCATCAAGGATCCACGGGTAATTTTTCCATCTCCACTTGTGGAGTCTTTCGCTTTGGACGACGTTCCTACTGCACCATTAGCTTCCTCGACACCCCGACATCCGGGGTATAAAACCCGTCCGGAAGATATCCGGCCTAGTTCTGCCACCTCTCGGGAAGCTTCCCTCCCCCGCTGAAATCTTCCAGCGCCGATTATCGGTCGTTACGACCATTCAGACTCCGCTGACTACCCTCGCCTCCGGACCCTTAGAATTTTCCGGGTTTTATGACCCTATTCCATCACATTCTCGTCAGTTGCCGCCGTCTACTCCCGGCAAGGAAATGATATCCCTTGCATCTCAATCTCGTGCTTCGACTTCTGCCGTACCGGTTTCTTCTAGGGGCTCAACTCTGGCAAACCTCGCAGCACCCTTCGACTACTTCGTGCCAACCACTGCGGAGGGACCTCTTCCTCCCACCCCGGGAAAGTGGTACCAACTCACTTCCGAAGACGTCACACCAGTGAATATCCCTGAGCCGTCCGCTTCAGAAAGTTCCGATAATAGCGATCTACTGTTCTTGGCAGCCGACGAGTCGCCCGAATCGTTCTCAACCTCACTCTTAGGTTCGCCACCCGCTAAACGAGCCCAAATGTCTGACTCTTCAGTTCCTCGCCGTAATTTTGGTTTCTGAGCCCCCTCTCATTCGTATGCCCCTCTGACAAGGCGATTCTAACGCAATTTATTCCCCAATTTCGGACGGCCCTCCCAAGTACATGGACGGCTTGGCAGCCTGGAAGAAGTTCCTACAACCAGGAGGGGCGAAGAGAGTATATCCCCCCCCCCCAATAGCCATAAAGCCTTGCCTAAGTCTATGGTCCGTCTCGACGCTTTCCTAGCCGAGCACAATAAGGCCCTGACATCACGCCCAGTGATATCTCGCCGCGCCGCTCACGAGGCACACTAGCCCCCCCCCCCCAGGGATTTCCAAGCAACAACCATATTGAATATGAGTCATATATGCTATTATAAGCTAGTGGTTAGCAAAATGTATATCATCAGAGAACTTAAGACTTAAGTGTTATATAACTGTTATAAACTATGGATCGAATTGCAAAGATGTAATTGTTTTAATATTGAGGCGTTATAATAATACGGCGTAAAACGTCACTAAAAGTTGGATAAGTTAACAATAAACCATTCACCAGTGCGAAATTTCGGAAGTAGAATTATCAGTGCTAAATAAAAAGTTGAAGAATAGCTTTTAAAAAGATGAGGCGAAGTTGCATTCCTAATTGATTCAGGTATCTTATACCAAAGACGCGCCCCTTACCATAACGGATCTTTGCAACTTACAAGATTTGTGACCTGGACCGTTCTTCTTACACGAAGCCTAGACTGAGCAGGTAAGGTCACAGTTCTATTTTCAAAGAGAACTAGAAGATATTGAGGGTTTTTGTTATGAAAGAGATTCTTAATTAGATTGCCCATGAAAAATTGTCTTCTCTTGGCCACATTAAGAAATCCCGCCCGTTGCCGATATAGATTCATGTATTCATACTTCAGTACATCATCGATAAATCGCATTCAGGCATTAAATGCTCGCTTGAGTTTAGAATTCAGTTCATCTGTGATATCACCGTACATAATACTCCCATAACCAAAAAATGGGAGGATAAGACTCTTAACAAGTAGGATCCGAGTTGAAGTTGGCAAGAATTCCTTGTTCCTTTTAAGCTGTTAGAGTACTCTGACGGCATTCCTCGAGATTTCAAGAATTTGCTCTTTCGGGGAAAGGATACGGTGGGGGATGTACCCTAAATCCCTCACCGAATTGACGAAGGCAATGTCAAGGCCGTCAATCCTAAGCTGAGGGATGGTAGCAGTGGACGGTCAAGAGGACTGTCCAAGTATAATTGCTTTAGTTTTTAAAGGGTTCGGCGTTTTCGCAATCAAACTATTTATGGAAGAGATAGGACCAGAGACATATAGTTTTAAATCGTCCGCGTATTCATGGTACTTACAATGGTCAAGATCACTACCAAGGTCAGAGGTGTATAGATCGAAAAGGAGGTATGCAAAAGTGGAGCCCTGGAGGACTCCACTCTCAACCCCCACCTAATCGGACCGTTCACCCTTATCATTAAGCACTTATAAAGTACGGTTTTTCAACAAGGATTCGAACCACGCAAATGCAGTACTGGATAGATTAAAATTACGAAGTTCATTTAAAAGATGCGTGTGATCAACAGTATCGAAAGCTTTAGAAAAATCTAATAAAATAACTATTGTTACTTCCTTCTTTTCGATAGCGATTTTAAAGTCTAAAGTAACTTCCAGGGGGGCTGCTAATGTACTGTGCTTAGCCCAAAAGCCCGATTGTAACGGATCAAATAGCCTATTTGCATCTAGGTAACTCGTAAGTTGCGAATGCACAATACGTTCTTGCGACTTAGACATAGCACAAAGTATCGAAATAGGCCGGAAATAATTAGAACAAGAGGGACTAGAAACCTTAGGAATAGGGCGAATCAGCGCTTTTTTCCATAGATCAGGGAAAAATCCCACCTGAAGGGTGTATTTGTGTATGTATATGTCTCTTTTTAATTGCAGGTATTATGTTTTGATTATTTAACTTGCATAAGAATTTTTAATCAAACCTTGTAGTTTTCCTATAAATGATCCCTGATGAGGGTGCCTAAATTGGCCCCGAAACATGTTGGTTCCCTGGTAGTATAAGAAGGACGGAGAAAGGAAAAAGTGAGAGGTTGGTTTTTGTTTGACCTTTTTTTCTTTTTCTCCCTCTTTTTTTATTTGGTTATTTTTGTCTCCAATGAGCTTAAAAGTGCGATAGTTTAAAATTCTGTTTTTTTTTCAATTGTGTTTTATTTTCATGCTCATGTTGCATAAAATTATTCATGATAAAATAGCTTTCTTTTCGATCTTAATTTTATAAAAAATTAATAAAATAATGCTCTTGTGGAACATTTTTGACTCTATTGAAACAATAAGAAGGCCCTAATATGAAATTGAAAAAGTGACCTAGTCTGTTTACTTTTTCAAAATAATGCCTTCTGATTCTTGGCAAAGAGTTAAGAAAAATAATACAATGTATTAAAGGAAATTCCATTAAAAATATTCTATTCTAAGCCAATAATCTAATAGGGAAAACCCTTGATCTAAATTCTTTCTTGCGAAATCCTACATTTGTGACTTAATGTTATTAGAAAATATCTGACGATCAAATGATTGTTTAAGGTAAATGAAACTTTGTACACGTGTTTTCAAGGTTCGGCACGGCAATTTATGTCAAAAAACTTAAGTTAACAAAAATATATATCACTCCTTATTTGATATATTATGTAGTATGGTTTATGAGATTGTTTTTTGCATGTTTTTAATGGTCGACTTTACATTTTTAGATGATTCTTGAAAAATCTTTATGCATTTGTAACTTGAAATTTATTTATAAAAACCTTTTTACTCTATTTGTGCTGTGTAAGTTAGTATTTTACATTTGTTTTTATGAAAGAATTGGCTAGTTTTTATCATAGTATAATCAACAGATATTTTAGACTATATTGATTTTACAGAGGGAAACTACTGGATAAAATTCTGAAAAAGATAACTTACTATTTGACTGAATTGATTTCAAATCAGGCAGGTTGTACAATAGGGTGGTCCAAATTTATACCTGTAATTTATACCTTCGCATTTTTGGTGATACCTCCCCCCCACACACACACAATTCATTCTTTTTCGCGAAAAAGAAATACCGTAATTTTGTTTCAACATTAACCCGTGCCCCCGGGCTTTTAAAATTAACATGCGGTTTTAAATGGGAAAAACTCAATTTTCAAAAAAATTGGTAAAAAACTACTTGTTTTAAACTTTTTGCAAATTAAAATATAGTCACCTTTTAGTGAGTATTTAAGGAATAATTTCTACTCAATAAACTTTGATTTTGACACCCCAATCCCCCTTTATTCTGCTAGAAAAATGCCCCAAAATATGCAAAATAGCAGTTTTCTATCAAATTCATGCTAAAGACGGTAATTTTTGAAATTTCAGCATGAATTGATAATAGATTTAATACTTTCACGATGATTCATGATGATAAATTTAAATTTAAAGCTTTTTCGGGTTTCACATCCACACATCACTACTTTACCACCGAGCAATTCACGCCTACCCCGAAAGGGAAACGGCTTAATGATATAAAAAAAGTAGGTTATGGATATTGGGATATTTTTAAAACACAGCGAAATGAATTTTAATATCTTTTTCAAACTGACTACAAGTTTTTGTAGAGTTTACTTTAGAACTAAACATTGAGCAAACAGAATCAAAGTCTTGATATCTCTGTTCAGTAAACTTGAAAAAAAAACATATTGTTTTCTCAACATTATATTAAAAACATACATACTTCTTATATTCTGTTCCATTTTTTACACCTTTGAGCACAACAGCATGCCAGTGCTCTTGCATGAATGCAAATGGTTTCTCCTTCAGGCACACGAAACAATGTAAAGGGTCTTGAGAATGCATAATGTAAACCAAAATATTTTGAAATGATCTCAAAATATTTTTGCAAAAACATGTGTTTTCAAATAAAATATCAAAAATATTAAAACATGATAATTTGAAATTCAGGTCGTTTAAAATTGAACAATTTTACATTCAAAGCATTTACAGTTAAATAATTTTAGATTAAAATATTCAAAATTGTAGAGTATTATAAATTTAACTCATTCAAAACTGTAAAATGCAAAATTGAAAGCCTTAATAGTGGCTAGTACTTCAGGTAGAAGCGTCTGAAATTATACACTTTTGAATTAAAATTTCATAATTAAATAAATTTGAATTCAAAACCTTCGAAATTAGACAACCTGTAAATCAGAAAAACTTGAAAATGTATACTTTCAAAGTGCAAGTCAGAGAAATTAAGCAATTTTTATTATTTAGTCTGTAAATTTCACATTCAGTACCATTTTATAAGTGGGGCAATTAAAATCGATTTAAATTAGGGGCACAAATTAAAAATTAGAAATTTCACTGACATTTTTCAAGCATTCACTGAAACATATCAAATTAACCATATAATACTGATGAATATTCGAAACTATTAAAAACTATGACATTGTATATCCATTGCATATTTGTATAATTATATGTTATTAATTAGCAATGCAAGGTCTTCCGCTGTAAATATGAAATGAACTGGGTTTTAATTTTCGAAAATCAGGAGGTATGACGCTACTTTTCGCTTCAAAATGAAAAAATTAGAAAAGCTTCAATTTAATGAGAATTATTTTATGGTGATGTGACTGTTCTACTTAATCGGCACTAGATTTAAAATTACAAAATTTTCTGAAAACAAAGATTCCCCCATCTGAAAAGCATTATATCTTGAAACAAGCAAAATTTTCCTAAATGAAAATATATTTGATTTGACGTGTTCAGTACTACATTTCTTCAATTCAGGTTATCTTTTTTCTCTGTGTATAATAATAATGTTTACATAATATCCCCGGTCGACGGTAAATATTTCTTAAGTCTCACTTTGTTTACTGCATCACAAACATAAATAATGTATACGATATCATACAAATTATAAATATCCTCCAAATTGTTTAACAGAAAATTATATTTCCACGTGAAACTTACTCAAGTCTTATTAACTCTGTTTCAACTATGATAAGCAACGTCTTTAGTAGCCTCGAGAGAGGTTCCTTTTTGTTGCAGCTCCTTTGGAACCAAAAATTGGTTCCAATAGAAACCCCAGTTTTTTCTGTGAACGCTCCCAATAACGCGCTTTAATAAATTTCCTAGGATCTTAAAAGACTTCAAATATTTTAAGATATTTCATGGGGTATCAACAGATTTCATGCCTGAAATCTATTGAAAATATTTGAAAGTCTTTAAGATTCTACAAAATTTCTCAATTCTTGTGAATCAGTTCTTTGAAATTTTAAATTACATGCAATTTCACTGAATTTCAATAGATTTTATAATATTTTGATGGATTTAAAAAACTGATTCACAAGAATTGAGAAATTTTGTAGGCTTTTAAAGATTTTCAAATATTTTCAGTAGATTTCGGTTTTAAGGTATTTTAAAAGATTTCAAATGATTTGAAATATTTTATGGTATTTCCAAGCATTCCAAGGAGTTTTCCAGAGATTCAACAAATTTGAAGGAATTTTCAAAGATTTTAATGATTTTAATGAATTAAAAACAATTTTACGCTTCCCTCACAGCATTAGATATCAGCGGGATATCCCATTTATCTCCCTGGATATCCTGGGCATATTCCAGGAGATCCTAGGGATATTAAAGAATAATATCGTACAGGACGGAAATCTTGATAACCCTGGAATGTCCCAAGGATATCTCAAAATATCCTGAGAATATCCCATTAATGTCCCAAATATATATGCTAAGGATGTCCCCAAGATATCCCGATTCTATAATTTAGTATATTCCTGGAAGTTCATATGTATCTGCTGCCAATTATATGTATATTCTAGCGTATCAATAAAATAACAAATCACGTAACAGATAGTATTAGGTATTTTTCCGGACATTTTATACAATATACAACATTATAAAGTGTACAACAATAGTAGAGTCCCCTCTAAAGTCACTTCTAGGTAAATTCCATCATGGCTATCAGTGTGCGAAAACTGTCGCGCAATAATAAGTGACGCTTTAACAAAAGTCAACAATTTCTCGAATATTCGTGCCGCATTATAATCTATTATCATTTATATTATGTAAACTAACGCGGTACATATTAATTTGATTGTTTTTCTATCATAAAAACTGATTTTTGCCGTTATACAGATAGTGAAAAGTGTGATCTCTAAACTGCGCAATTTAGAAGTTATAGATACCCAGATAACAATTGTGTACACGCGATGCGCGCATTGTGCGGGTTATCCCGCACGTCGTGCACGCATATGGTCACACAGCTGCGAACTCAATTGATGCACACATGGGTCGCACGTCGTGCAGTCGCAACGCGTGTGCGCAGATTGCACGCACGAAGTACAGGTCTAATGGGAGGGTTAATAAATCATTAACTTAATTGTTTTTAAATATAAAATATCAAGTAGGAAATGGATTTTATATCGTTTATTATTTTATTAAAGTCGCGGATCTACATATAACTTACTTATTGCAAATATTTGTTAAAATAAACGCAATTCGTAAAAAAATATTATAATAAAGTTTGCTTGAGTCTCAAACTTTGGCAAAATTATTAGAAAAGCTTAGCGTTATATTATCACCCAAATTATGTTATATCTTCGTAATAAATAATAATTATTGTCATTTTATTATTTCATTAAATAGTAATTAAAAAATAGAAACAAACTTCCAATTACACTTATATAGAAAAAATTCGTTTTTACGAAGATATTAACAAAATAGGGCAAAAATGGATCAAATCGCATGCATTTGATTCATTGTTTTTCCCTCGGCAGTTAACAAAATGAAGTTAGCTGACTATGAAGTGAAAATGCCTAAACATCGAACATTTTCGAAGTAAAAGATTTTTGAATAACACTTTGTGAGTTGAATGATTTCATAACTAAAAAATTGAACAAATGAACTTGACAGTTAAAAAAAATTGAGACAGAACTTATTTTAAAATGCATTATATCATGTGATATTAAAATTGTGATATTTCAAGTAATTGGATAGAGCTTTCTTCTAAAAAATTGTGAAATTCCCGGTGAAACAATAAATTCACTGTCATTTCTCGGGTTTTCCCAGGCTAACAAATTGTCCGGTTATTTCCCGGGTTTCCCGGTACAGCGGCCACCCTGATATTTTGTTGTACATCATTTATTTTTGGTAGTGAAGAAATTTTAATCGGTTCTAAATTAGAAATAAAAAATAATAAATGGCAGAATTTAAAATAAAGTAACAAGAAATTCAAGAACTAAATCAATTACATTTTTTGTCGTTTGGATTGATATGAAAAAGGGTAGCAATTTTTTTCACTTGTTATGACAAGGAAGATTCGTCCGAAATCTAATAATTCACAGAGGCATCGATCGATTCATAAATCTCACTCAATTTGTCATCAAAAGCCTTCATTCGTGAATTGGAGGACGTCACCATCATCTTTTTCACGTCCCTGCACCGTAACTTGTCTGTAGAATCCGTTCAGAAATTTCCCCATCTTTCCCTATTTGAAGTTGGGTTCTGAAGGGGCCCCTATCAAAATATCTAGTCGAGAAAAATCTGATGGGGGCCCTATCAGGTTCTAGTGAAGAATTCCATGCTTCGTATAGGTATGGCGAATCTAACTGTATCTAGTGGGGCCCTGACCCGAAAATTCCTCAAATCTTATTCTTATTGCCTAAAGTATTAATTTGGAGGATTTTGACGGTTTTAGTATGCAGAGTGTTTTTTTGTGTGCATGTAAACGCTTTTTTTCCGAAAACTTGATTTAGGGCACTATTGAACATTTTCTTCAGAACCAGGCACGTATGTGTCAATTAAAGTTAAAGAGGTTATGCCAAGTACAGCTGTCCAGTGCTCCGCCAGAGCTTTCAAGTTTTGTGTTTTTATTTCTTGATGTAATTTTGTAATGTGTTTGACAATTATTCTTCTCCACGATGGAAGATAAAAGGCTCCTGCAAGAGCAGAGACGATTTCGGAGCAAGAAGTTCCGCTTAATGCAAAAAGTCGAACAAGAATGCGATGAGAGTGAGTTTATGATGTTTGGAGCTGCTCGCTCCGACGACCACGTATATTGTAGAATGTAAATAATGTATTAATTATTAGTATTATTATTATATCATTAAGCCGTTTCCCTTTCGGGGTAGGCGTGAATTGCTCGGTGGTAAAGTAGTGATGATATATATATATATATATATATATATATATGCGTGTGTTTGTGTGTGTGTGTGTGTGTGTGTCGTAGGAATTTAAAGGATTCAGGCGTTCAGCTGACTAGCGGCGTTCAGAAAAATTTGGGACGAAATCTATATCTGGCGTTCAAGTGCCTGATTTATTTAGGCATGCAAAAGAATACTCAGCTATTCTTCGGCAAGCCTGACATGTTTTAGCCAATTAAAGGAAACCAACCATAGACAATTAAAACACATTAAATTGCTGTTTAAAATTTTATTTTTATTTTTATGTTCATCTAATTAATGAAATATACTTTTACAAAATAATAAGAAGAATGATTTTATGTCATATATTTGAGAAGCCCTTTAATTTAGGTTTATGTTTACACAGTTTTCGAAGATAATAATTTTAGTTTTATGTTGCGATTCGGTCACGGAAAGAAGTTAATTCCTAAATTTACAGAATTTGATTAGCACAAATAACATCTACATTATATTGAATGACAAGAAATTTCACTGCTAAATCAAAATACATAATAGTCAACAATATAAATACATAAAGTATTGAAGATTCAGTAAATAATGATAATTGAAACAAATGTGAGTGAACATAATTATGTAACAATTATTATTACACTCATAATTATTATTAAAATGAATGATAAATTCATAATTTAATTATTTACTAAATGTAAAGATTTATTAATTAAATAATTATGTAATTAATTACGTTTTTCTTTATTACTGGCCATCAATAATTTTACCAACCCTCCGTCGGCAAGGTCGATTTCACTGACGTGCTCTACTCGCTACTAAACACATACACGCTGACTGACGCTGACGTCGTTCAGTCAACAGCACCCTTGGACCCTTTCAATCTTTTATCGGGGGTGAGGAACTCCTCGGCTCCTTCACACTTATGAGCCATTTAGAAATACAAAAAGGCACATGTTCAAAAAAGACCCACTTTGACGATGGAGGGTTAGTATTATGATAATAAGGCAAATTAAAAAAATCAATAAAGATTTACCTTCGAAACCTGAGAAAAAATAACTTAAATTAAAAGAATATTTTAATATATGACATAAAATCATTATTCTTATTAGTTTGTAAAAGTATATTTCATTAATTAGATGAACATGAAATAGATCAGGTATAGATTTCGTCACAAATTCTTTTGTCGGCTGAATGCCTGAATCTCTAAATGCTTACGAAATTTTCAAATATTTTTAGTTTTAGTTCCGTCAATCTTATATTTACGAAGCTTTTCAGGTTTTTAAGATGATTGTGAATTTATTGCTCGTTTGCGGGTTTCGCGGGTAGAATGCGGGTTTGGCGCGCTGAATGCGGGTTGTCGGGCTGAATGCGGGTTGTCGGGCTGAATGCGGGTTGTCGGGTTGAATGCAGGTTGTCGGGTTTATTTCGGGTCTGCGGGCCAACCCGACGGAGCAACTGCCATATAAAAAAATGATAACAGCTCCCAGTAGGACCGCGGTAAGTTCCACTCATGGCCACGTCTCACAACCGTGAGATGGGTGGTCACGGGACACGACGAAATCACAACGACAGGCCGGCGAACATTAGAATACACCTTGAGTTAGTTTGAACTCCTTCTTTTGAATATTTTTAATTCACTTAAAATCTTTAGAATACACGTCAAATTACTTCAACTTTCTTTGAATATGTTGAATCCTGCGGAATTCTACAGAATACAAAACACTTGAAGGAATTCAAAATAATTCAACCCGTATTCTAATTATATCGAAAGAATTCAGAAAATGAAGAGGAATTCAGAAGGCTAGTTGAATACAAAATGTTTCAGAGAATTCAAAAGAATTCAGATAATACGAAATAATTGTAGAAATTCAAAATAATTAATGGTGTATTGTAAAGGTTTTAAGAGAGACCAAGAAAACTTCAAAAGAAGTCAAAGGAGTACATGTGGATTCTAGGAATTCGTTTGAATTCTAGAGAATGAAACATACTCGGTGGAAGTTAAAATAATTCTACGTAACTTGAAATGTATTCTAACAATTCAAAGATAATTAAAAATCATTAAAAGAATTCAGTGGTCTCGTGAGAATTAAAAAATTCAGAACAATTCAGATAATTCAGAAAATTTCAAAAGAATTCACATAATTTAAAAAAAGACAATACAAAAGAATTCATAGAATCCAAAACCTTTCAGAGAATTGGAAAGAATTCAGAAATTTAAAAATTTATAAGAGAATTTAGAATAATTCAGGAGGGTTCAAATAATACAAAAGACTTGGAGAAAGTTAGAACAATTCATAGTGTATGGTAAAGATTTCAAGAGAATTAAAAAAAAATTAATTCTGAAGAATTCGTTTGAATTCTACAAGATTAAAAATATTCAAAGATAGTCAAAATAATTCAAAGTGTACTCTAATGATTTCAAGATAATTAAAAAACGTTCAAAAAAATTCAGTGATACCGTGAATTCAACAAATTCAAGACAGTTTAGAGAGTTCAGAAAATTTTGAAACAAGTCAGAGAATTCGGAATAAATCAGGGAATTCAAAGAATTTGGAAGAATTCAGAGAATTCGGAAGAAATCAAAGAATAGTGTACGAATTCGTAGAATTAAGAACAATTCAAAGAATTAGGAAGAATTTAGAAAATTCGAAAGAATTCACAGAGTGCAAATGAATTCACAAACTTCAAAAGAATTCACAGAATTTAACAAAAAAATTAGAGCATTTTCAAAGAATGTAAGGAATACAAAAGAATTCAAAAGGTTTCAGAGAACTTGAAAGAGTTAAGAGAATTTAAAAGAATTCAGACAATTCAGAAGAATTCAGAAGAATTCAGAGAATACGGAAGATTTCAGAGTGTGATTTTAGAGTAAGACATGGACTGTCGTCCATATAACGCATGCTTCCGATTGGTTAATCTTCAATTTTTAATTACTCATTAATTAATTACTTAGCAACAAATTTTTATTATTATTTTCAACTCTATTTTTTATGAGGAATTAAAAAATATAAAAATGTACCTTGAGTACTGGGACACCGTGTGTGTGTGTGTGTGTGTGTGTGTGTGTGTGTGTGTGTGTGTGTGTGTGCTCTTAGGGGGACCCTACGATGATTTTTTATATATAATTAAAAACTAAAGGTTAACAACCACCGCAGATCAACTGCAATGTTAAATGTTCTAACTTGAGCAATTTTTAATTTGAGTTTAAGAGCACTGAAGAGTAGGGCGGAGTAAAAATGCTAAAATAAATCCAGTGAAAAAAAATTTTAATCAATAAAATTTAACGATTTCAAATTCAAAATAATTCCTATTGGTTCAAAAATTATGACGAATTTGTTATATTTACAGCTTTTATTAGTAAACAACAATAAAAAACTACGAAATTAAAACAAAATTTTTGCTTCATAACAATTTTGTTGAAAATGTGCAAAAACGTGTTTTTTTTTAATTGAGTCATATGCACACATTTAAAAAAAATTGAATATGTCGAATCTGAAATTTATTCAGCTTGAACAATAGAAACATCTTATCATTTTGCTTTTTCGGGGGGGGAAAAACTTTTGTCGTGATTTAGGACTTTTAGGATGTCATATTTTTTTGCGATTTTGGAACGTTATAAACTCCTCGAAAAAAAATGTTTCCCATGACTAAAAAATAATAGCATGTTTCTTTGGTTCAAGCTCAAGAAATTTCAGGTTCGAATCAATCCAAAAAACATGTTTTTGTGGATTTTCAAAGAATTCTAAATAAGGCAACTTTTCGTTTGAATTAAAAAAATTTTTGAATGTAAATTTAAAAAAAAAACAGAAGACATTAACCGATTTCAAAATTTTGTTTCTTTACTTCTTTCAGATATCGACCCGCAAATTGTTATCCTTCAGTTCAAACGATTCGATTAATTTTAGCATTTTTACTTCGCTCTTCGGAGGAGTGTAGTTTTAAATTTACATTGTAAGTATTAATTATAGTAAGGAAGTAATGACAAATCTTGGAAATAAATATTTATGAGAACAATGTTAAACATATTAAAGTTGTGTATTTAACTAATTTTATTTTTTCTCGAACTTTTTTATATCACTATGAATAGACTTCTAACCACCTAAGTATATCCGAGTTTTTAAAATAAACTCTTTAATGGCAGAAATCATTAAAAAATCATTGAAAATTATTTAAAAATATAACATTTCTTATAAAAAGATTGTTTGTTCTTTTCAACACGTAAAAATAAATGTTTAATCTTTCTCCTATTTGACCCTTTTTCGTGAGAAAATTACCCTATTTCCCCTTCTTTGAGCTCCTTTTGCGATGTGATCCCTGTTATTCTGAAAGCCATACACGCTAATGGTTTCCCATTATCGATGTTTTGCAAATTCAGTTTTTATTATTATCATACCGCTAGTAGTAAAAAATGAATTATTTTTGATTTCATAATTTTTGGTTACACAAAAGTCTTTCATTTTTCTGGAATAGGGCGGTGAGTATAAGGCAGGGATTGGGAGCAAAATGCTGGGTGAACGCTCGATGCGTTCCAAACGTGCTCCTCCCCTGTTCAGATTTTCCTAGTGTTACGAACTAATAGCGAATTCGGTTATCCTGCACTGGTGCACGCCAGAGCACTCCGACCTGCTCCTTCTAACTTCTTCTCACGTTCATTCTTCTCCCTTCGACCCGCTTCGGAGCAGGTCGGAGTGCTCTGGCGTGCACCAGTGCAGGATAACCGAATACGCTATGTCATTTTTTAGATGACAGTTTCTCCCAGTGGGACCCTGCGGTGGTTTTTAACCTTTAGTTTTTAATTATATATATGAGGTGTCAAAAAATGGTTTCTTCAAAGTATATATCATTCGACACAGAATTTTACGAAACGTATAAATCAATAGAGTCTCAGAGAACTATTTTTGGTGAAAAACTAGTGACGTCAATTACGTAGGTAATTTACATGTGAAAAACTACGTGAATTACCTAAGGTATATTACGTACACTACCCTGACTGTTCCTGATCATTAAATTTTTTTCTAAAATGATGCTAAAAAAAAATAAATCAAGGATAGCCAACATCCCATGGAACGATAGAAATTTGAAGCGTATAAAAGTTTAAGTGGATGTGTATCTCAATAAAGAATAAATATTATATTATTTTCTTTAATAATTTATACAATCTTCATCATTTGTAATTTTCTTTGAATAAAGAGTATGTAATATAATTTTGGTGAATTAAACTTCAGAACTCGAGACTGGGAAAAGTCCACTATTTATAAATTGATGTTTATTGCATGTTTATGTAACTTATGTCGGAGTTATTATATTTATACATAAAAATGTAATATTTATGCATACAAATGATATTTAGAATTAAAAAAGTATTTTGAATTCTTAACCTATAAATTCTAAGTGATATTATTATTATATTGATATGAATGATGTCACTTATGATTTACTAACTTCTGTTTATAATCACTATTTGTACAGAAATGTGTGCAAAGGATATAACACTTGATACGGCAATTCGAAAAATATATAAAAATAGTGAACAAGTGCGCGAACGATTACATATAGGTTAGGATACCATGGTGTACTTATACTCATGTTCCAAATGCTCGAAAGCGTTGCGGATTATGAAGTACAATTAACCCGTATATTATATTTTAAATCATTTTTTTTAGGAAAGCGATAAATAATGACGAATAATTAATTAATTGCTCAATATTAGTTGTTTCTGCAAGGCGATTGGGTATTTTTAGAATAACGAATTCAAAAATCCCGCCCACATAGTCACGTGATCAAATGTAAAATGCATTTGTAAAAAACTAAGGACGTAATATACGTAGTAATATACATGGCAAAATCCATGTAATATTAGGGTTGTAAGTCCATGATACATTTCATTGGGACATTGAAAGTTTCATGAAACAATTAAACGTTTCATGGGACCAAAGTTTCTGAAACGCTTGAAAGTTTCACCAAACACGTATGCGCTTGCGCACTCATGTCAGGTTGAGGTTAGGTAATATCAGAGATGAGGTGGGAGATTGCTCATGTAATAGAATAAGAGACTCCGTCAAAACCGGGCTGCTAAAAGCGCGCTATTGGCCGGTAGACCTAGTTCCGAGAGTTACTTCCCAGTTTTCGGCATTTCTCAGACGTTGCGCGTCGGTAATTAATGAACTTAGAGAATGTTAAAAATGACTTACCCCCGAAGTTACAATGACAGGAGTTACCATGAACCTAAATTGCTAACTGCATATTTAATAAATAATATTTAATTATTTATTAAATATGCAGTTAAATATTATTGATTCATCAGATAGGTGCTCTCGGAGGTGCGAAACTATCACTGGTTCGTAACCTTCAAGCCATACCCGCGTGCCAAAAATATGCCAAGGCACTTGCGAGATGGATGCAGAAAGCTGTCATCCTTGAGTCGCTTCCTGTCCTGAAAACATACGAGGTTTTCGCCAGCCTGTCTTTGTGATTTTGTTGTGTCCTGTGACCACCCATCTCACGGTTGTGAGACGTGGCCATGAGTGGGATTTGCTGCGGTCCTGCTGGGAGCCGGTGTCGTTTTTTGGATCGCGGTTGCTCCCGGTGTGACCCTGCGGTGGTTGTTAACCTTTAGTTTTTTGATTATATATATACATAAGCAATTTCCATACTGACCATTTTTTTATTTGGCTAGCGTTCAATATGCCACAATTATAACAATTTGTGAAAGATTAATAAAAACTTTCTAAAAATTTCCTATTAGGATCCTATTAGCATCCATTGCCGGATCCGTTGTCGGATCCAATCCCAAATTCGGACAACGATTCCGACACTGTTTCCGACACCGGATCCGGCATATTTTCCGCATCCAGATCATATTAGGATATGACACGTTCGTATACACAGATCCGGGGGCTCTCGTGGCGGGGAGTAAAGAAAGTGGCGGTTTAATTTGAAATTTTAATTTCAAGAAGTCAATTTAATCCAGATGTATTCAATAATTCAAATAATATAGATACATTTTCAAATTAATGAAAATAATGAACAAATATTGATGCTAGAAGTTATATGATTCAAAGTCAATTGCATGTAACTGATTTTTGAACATATTAAAATAATGCAACGAGTTGCGTTAGCAAATATTTTTACCATTTCGCAAGCGAGGGTACTGTAACGGAGCACGATGAATAATTCGCCCTTCGCTATGACAATTCAGACTCTATCCGATAATAATGTTATTCGGAAAATGAAATTCGCAGATACGTGCCTTTGGACGAAAAAAATTCACACCAGGGACACGCGTTTCCCACTCTCTCTTGACAACAAGATCACTCAGCACTTTAAAAGTTGATCTCTTGCCTTTAAATTTTGAACTATTTATTTTGCACTTTGGTATGGCACAAACACACGGCATTTTTGTATTTCTTTTATTTAAATATTACAGATAGTACATATCGACCACTTCACGAGTCGGTTCGTTGAGACCAGTTGAGACTTTGAGGTTAGAAAACGTGTTTACCTTTTCAAATCTTACACTACTCAACACATACGCCACTACACTCAGTGGTCACTGTGCGAAACTTTCTGGCTTACGTAGGGGCCGTACTTGAATTACGTAACGGTTTATCGGCCTTCTCCAGACCCCTCACCCCCTCTTTAACAATGGAACTGTAACTAATTTGCACAGAGTGTCTGATCCCTCCTCTCCTTGAGATGTTAGGTAATTTAAGTACGATCCCTTAGGGAACGTGCCTCACCACGAGAGCCCCCGAACCTGTGTATGCGACCGTGGGAGACGACGTCAGATCCGACGCAGTATCTCCAGAACGTGGGATTTTTCGGCCCCCACCACTTTCCCATCTGGGAGAATACATGCAAGCGTAGCGTCGGTGAGTCTACAATTCTACATTTTCAAAAAATTGATTTTTCGATTTTGAAAATTTTCTTTTTTTGAGACGATCGGACAATACTTCTACGCGTTTTCGAGCGTCGGGCTGGTTCTTGCATCCGGCGGGTCAGTTTTTTTAAATCGACGCTAAAAATTATAAGGAAGGAAAATTATTATTTTAAAAAAACTGCAAAATATGCTCCTGAGCAAAAAAATGAATCAAAAATATTTTATTTGTTATTTTTCAGCGTTTGTTTAATTTTTATTTTCATAGGAAAATCGTTACTAATTGAAATAGTCAAGAGTTGTTTTCTACTAATTGAATTTGTAGCGATTTTCCTATGCATTAGTAGTTTTATACTGAATAATAGTGCTTACTAAATTGAAGGGTGCTCTACAACAGTGGCTTGTACGCCACTTGTCAAAAAGGTCATATAGTATGTGAATATAGGTACAAAATGATCCATATGGTAAGTGGCGTACAATGCATTATTGTAGAGAACGCTTTGATGCCTAAAAATTGGAAGTTCATGAAAGAATTGTTAATATGTAATTGTATTAATATGAAATTCTTTCTTACTAATTCA
Organism: Andricus grossulariae; assembly: GCA_011634705.1. Classification (NCBI taxonomy): domain Eukaryota; kingdom Metazoa; phylum Arthropoda; class Insecta; order Hymenoptera; family Cynipidae; genus Andricus; species Andricus grossulariae. The sequence goes on along the minus strand of JAABKJ010075445.1, from coordinate 167,035,837 downwards.
ATTAATAACAATTGTTGTACGAATGAGTAGGTTTTAGTGATTCAGTAAGCACTAATCTTTAGTCTAAAACTAATCATTCATACGAAAATCGGTCATTATTGAATTAGTAGAAAGAATTCTTACTAATTCCATTAGTACCGATATTCCTATGAATTATTAGTTTTCTACGAATGATTAGTCCTTACTAAATCACGAAAAACTGATAACTCATAGAAAATCGTTATTACTTCATTTAGTGAGGAATTGTTTCCTACTAATTAAATTAATAAAGTTTTTCAATAAATTAGTAACTTTAGCGATCTAGAGAGCACTACTTCTAAGTAGGAATCTAATAATACATGGGATAATCGGTACTAATTGAATAAGTAACGAATTTGTTCTTACGAAGTGAATTTTTAACGATTTTCTAATGACTTAGCAGTTTTCTATTAAAGATTATTTAAAAAGCTTACTAAATCAATCAATATTACTAATTTGAAGAAAAATCGTTACTAATCTAATCAGAAAGGAGTCTTTCCTTTCTAATTCGATAAGTCACGATATTCCAAATTCGACTTTCGTTTTTTGTGATACCCCCCCCCCACCCACTAACCAATTTTGTTCGATTTCGGGAAAAATAAATTCCGTATGTTTTTTTTAATGATAACCCGTGCCCCCGGGCTTTTGAAATTACCATGGGGTTTTAAATGGGAAAAGCTCGATTTTCAAAAAAATGGAAAAAAGAAGTACTTGTTATAATTTTTTTTTTAATTAAAGTATTATCACCTCTGAAGGAATACTCAGGAAATAATTTCCACCCAATAACTTTCAGTTCAGACACTCCAAATCTTCTTTTATTAATATTATTATTATTATATCATCAAGCTGTTTCCCTTTCGGGGTAGGTGTGACTTGCTCGGTTGGAAAGTAGTGATGTGTGGATGGGTATATAGGTGAAGGGTAGATAGGTATATAGGTTTAGGGTATAGATATTTTAGATTGATCTAGAATTCTCAGATGAGCAGGTAAGCCGAGTCGGGGAACTAAAACGAAACGGGTGCAATAAAAATGGTTGAAGATTGTCTGTCTCTCGCGTTGCAAAGTTTTTCTCACTAACAGGTCAAAAATGTTACCAATGGAATACTACCGATTTTTGGGTATGCGTTTGCACTTATATTTGCCAGGGGGCACTAGACTGTATTTCTGATTTTTTGTATAAATGTCGCTGCAGTCATTCATGTGCTCAGTCAAACCTACCGTTTCCTCTTAAGGAACCATGATCGTAGCTACCGGAGCCTAAAACTTCTCCCAAAATCTAATAATCCGCTGTAGGGAGGATGCTGCTATCCACAGTAGGAAAATGAAAGTCTCAAGCAATATGTTTATAACAATTATCTGACATAGAATATATGATTCTTGGTTAAAAAGTATTATAGTTTAATAACCAAGGAACATATATTATTTAAAAAAATTGCTCTGAGAAAATTGCATTTACTTGAAGAAAATTACGAATGTTCAGGACAAATAAGTTACTTGATCATGTCAAAAACAATATTTATTGTTTATTTTTGTTATTATAATTGATTAGAACACGAAACCACATCTTAAAATCCATCATTTTCGTCAACATAAAGCATACGAAATCTGTGAATTAAGTTTACTTCAGGGATTTCGCTGTTACTTACAACTACCGATTGCACGATACGTGATACAAATTTCGCAAAAGTTTCGGATTCCGAAATTGGTCCGAACTGATCCGAAATCAATCCAATAAACGAATGTTCTCCAAAACATATCCGGTTTAATCCGAAAATTGTACGAAAATAGTCAGGAATGTATCTGGTTAAGTCCGAAATTCATCCGGACAAAAAAATGTCGACTCCGGACGGAGTCTGATTAGATCCGAAATTTCTCCGGAATACAGAACCTGAAATAATTTTTGTTAAAGTATAAATGGAAAGTAGTTCGGTATAATCTAAAATTTGTCCGGACAAGAACTTTCACTCCAGAAAGAGTCCGATTTAAACCGAAATAATTCAAGACAAAAATACGGAATCCGGAAAAGTCCGAATCAATCTGAAATTAGGACGGGAGGAAAATTTATTATCCGCTAGAAATTAAGTTCTGATGGAAAGTCGCCCGGTTGAATTCGGAATCTGTCTGGCTGAAAACTCGAAATCTGGAACAAGTCCAAATCAATCTGAAATTGGTCCGGGAGGAGAATTATTATCCACTAGAATTAAAGTGCTAATGGAAAGAAGTCCGGTTGAATAAAAAGAATTGTTTTGTTCATTTTCCATATTGTGGATCATATGTTATAATTATTATGTTTTACAGACTATCTGAAACTATAGAGGAAATCAAGACGAATTCAGAGACCTATATTTAAAATCATATTTATCTCTGAACTTCTTAAAAGTTTCTGTTTTATGAACCACCCCAATATACTCGTGTATATATATATATTAAAAACTAAAGGTTAACAACCACTGCAGGGTCCAACTGGGAGCAGCTGTCATATAAAAAATGACATCGGCTCCCAGTAGGACCGCGGTAAATCCCATTCATGGCCACGTCTCACAACCGTGAATTAGCACCTGCTCCCGGCGAAATCCTGCGGTTGTCCTTATGACAAACTTTTAACTATATATATATATATATATAAAATAAAAATAGTTTCTTTTTTTTTTGAACGAATTAACTATACTCCACCCTTAGTCTTCCATCATGTGTGCTTAATAGATAAATTCCATCAACTATTACTAATCTAAAGTTTTGGCGTTTAAGGCGTGACGTTGACGGGGACGTTGGACAATATTTCGCTGTGACGGTTGTGGACTTGATTCTACAAGATCGAATATATATACATATCTATTCAACGAACCGTAAAGTTATTGGTTCGAATTAAAGGTATCTTAATATAATTTACACTTCAGCTAATATGAACGTTTCAATCTAGGAACGCGAAGATTTTATGCGAGTTGGGTGTTTTGAGTTTGAAAATTTGCCACGATGCATATATTGAGACAATAGTTTTCAATAGTTACATAGACAAAACTTGCAACGTATGTGATAATTAACTACATTTTGCAATTTGTACCCTCTTTTTTGATAAATACCATTTCAGCAAACGCACATTTTTATATCTATAATATTATTTCAATACCTATCTATTTTAGCCTACTTATTCAAGGTTGAAAATAATTCCACAAAATCTCGATTTACTATCGAAAACAATCGACAAGGAAAGTTTACTAATTGTTTAATTACCGAAATTACCAAAGAATTAGAAAATATGTTTACCTAATGACTTTCGTAGGTAAAATAAATTTGTGATTTTTCAACATTCCATTCATGAAATGATAGAATATTACTCTAATATTAATTAACAATTCAGTACATAAGTTAATTAGTAAATTTTTTACTAATTTAAATTTATTGAGTATTCAATGGATTCATTACTGGAGATAATAATAATGATAATAATTTTTGTTTGAACCGCAAGGATAAAAAGTTTGCCAAGGAAATAGATGATGGCCCTAGGTTTGGAAGCCTTTAGTACACCGATAAAAAATATTCTTCGTTCAATAGGATTCCTCTTATTTTATTGCAATTTTTCCTCTACAATATGGTTTGAAAAGTATTCCTCTCAATTGGAGAGGATCATCTAATCCATTTTAAATGCAATCCTCTCATTTGGAGAGTATTTCATCTTCTTCCAGATATAATTGGAGCACGGAAAAATTTGCTAGATTCGTATATACTACGTTATTTTATTGTTTATTTATTACGCGAAAATTTGCGATAATCGATTAAAATTCGCCGTAACCCAATTTTCGACTACGCGGCGACTTTCGCGGTGACGAAACGTTTTTTTTTTTAATTACGAACTCTAATTTTTCTAACAAAACCGCCAAATCACCAATCGGTTCTATAATTTTGGTTGATAGAAGCGGCATTTTTGCCATTCTTTTTAATTTTTCAATATCTAATACATTGCTCCCTGAGAACGAAGAACAACAAACATAACAGATAAATGCTTGTGAGTTTTCTTGTATGGGACTAGAGGATAGAACATTATAGCAATGAAGAAATCATACAATTTGTACACCACGTGCATAAAGAAATGCACAATCTAAAAATTTACTTACTTTCGAACGACTCTTGAACCTGACGTGATGGAGGTAAATAGACCTCGGATTCGTATTCAGCGCGTCAAAATACATAAGGATAAAGTGGGTTTGTCAAATAGTCCTCACCTTATTTTTTTGTAAACCAGCGTAATTTATTACCTACAATCATTTTTTATATTTTCATATAATCGGAACAAGTATACAGTTGAACAATTTACACTTTTATTATTAGGAAAAATTTTATTCACTAATGTTTGGACGATAATCGTGGAATTGAAATTAACTAAGTTTTTTCTCACTGTTCTTACAACTATTCGACAAATTAATCATAATAGTTGCTGTTTTATGCATTTCAACTTTCAGCAATTAGGAATATTATACAATATTCGAAACCGTAATATCAATTAATGAATCTCTCTCTTTCTCTCTAACAGAATAAATCAAACATTTTCCAAGTGAATGCTTCGCTATTCTAGTGATCTCATGAGTAAAAAGTGTATTAAAGATTGTTCACGAGTGCAACGCAAAAGCGCATTAATAAAATTTGGAAGCTCCATGAAAATTTAATCCATTTTTCCTCACGAAATACAATTCGAAATTGAAAATAACCTTCTCTCTTCGTTAGAATTATAGGTAATCATCACAACATAACTATCTGTAATGAAAAATTTATGTTCTGTTTATATTAATACATAGGTAAGAGATCCAAAATCATTTGTTTCCAGCCATATGGTGTTGTATAAAGTAAAATAAATAAAGTAACAATTAACACTTCAATTATTTGAATTTTACTTATTTCCGCTATACCTTACAGATATAACTTTAACCATACTTTGAAAAAACTTCAGCTATACATTATCCATATTTCAGTTATAATGCAACTATGGGACAGCGATTTATCAAGCTCAGCTTAGAGGGCTACACCGTGAGTGGAAATATACCTTGCACGCAGGCGCAAGTCATTATCTACAGTTTCCTTAATTTTTTGTTATTTGAAAAGCGATTTCCTCCTTTATTTTCACACCCAATTGCCACATACACACCTGGAATTTCGAAAATAGTGCTTCAAGCTTACACCTCAACAGTGCGTTATGAAGGACTAAAATAATGCGAATAGCAGACTTGGCCAGCGTTGGAACCACCGCACAGTGGTGTGGATGGTCGAAAAGGTGATCAAAAGTCGAAATATTATCCGATTGACATGAACTCTATTTCCTGAATACTTTTTGGATTCCTACTTCCAAATCTATTTTTTAAATTTCAAAATTAAGAATGGTGGACCCAATATGGCAGCTAACACACTCCAAATATGAAGAGCATGAAATTTATTTCATAATAGTTTTTCGAATTTCTGATTTCGAACCTCTTATTCTGTTGTATCGAGTGAAAGGTGAGTCAGTACGGATGAAATAATAATTAGTTAAGCAAATAAACCATACACAAACATTTATTCAAATTTACTCTTTGAACATTGCACAGATATTAAAATTTTTTATTTTTAAATTGTATGTATTTTTGTCGGTTGAACATATATATATATATATCGGTTTCGGTTTCTATTCCTTTCGAATAGAACTGAAGGGCCTATGACAAAGCCACCGAACTATGTAATAATGATGGTAGAATTAAATTAATTGTGCAGAACAAGATAAGAAAATGTATTATTTAATAAATGAAAGACGAGCGAAGATTTAAAAATGTATACTGTCAATAAATGCAGAAAAAGGTAATGAACATGTCTTTAACTTGACATGGGGACAAACATAAATCTTGGGGAACATTTGGGACATGTAATAGCACTTGGGTATTGGGACTTGAGTCACTTGGGTTTTGTGACTTGGGGCACTTGGGTCTAGGGTGTCTTGGGTCTTGGGACTTGGCTCACTTGGGTTTTGGGACCTGCGGCACTTGGGTCTTGGGTATTGGGATTTGGATCACTTGGGTATTAGGAACTGGGGCACTTGGGTATTGGGGCACTTGGGTCTTGGGTGACTTGGGTCCGAATTTCCCATGGGCCCCACGCACATATTTTCAGCAGGGTATTCAGCCTAACAAGAATTTTTCATACAATTTATGTCAAACCTCTACACATTGTTATGTATTTCTGTGATTTTTAATATTTAACGTCCATTTTCTCGAAAACTATCAGTCGTAGAATAAAAAGGTATTCACCGTAAAATCTGCTGTCCAAGAGTTTAACCTAGTTAGTGCCATTTGCTGTAAAGGCTATTTTCTAGCATTTATGCACAAGAAAGTGACCTCTATCGGAAATTTTACTTACTAGGTTATACTTTTGGACAGCAGAAATATGTATTTTTGAATGATTTACATCTTTTATTTGAAGCTTTTTTTGTGAATTTTTGTCATTGACTGAAATAAACGGATAAAACATAAAATTTTTATAGTTTTTTGGTGTTTTGACCTTGAAATTAAAATCTTCGCATATTTTCACTATCATTTTTGTAATCAGCGCATCAAAATACATGGATAGACTGAGTTTCAAATTAATGAGAGGTATGCGCTTTTCGGAAGTTTATTCAAAAATAGTTTATATCTACTATATACATAGTATAAACTCTGGAATAAATTTTGTTGCAGCTAATTTCATAATGGTAATCCATTTCGCTCGGAGTTGGGGTACGAAACTATCATCTATTGTTTTTGCCGCAAATCTATAAAACCAATTGACTGTGGGTGACGTTTTGTACCCCAAGTCTGAGGGAAACCATACCTCTCGGTCATATTAACTGCATAACCTATTTCAAGGCCGTAGCCAGAAAAAATTTCGGGGGGAGGGATTTGCAACGAAACACAGGAAAGTATATGTATATTATCTACATGTTTCAAGAATTTCGTTTATAGCCATCGAAAATGGTCGATTCCGCATCGTGCGCGAAGGCGATGAGCAAAATCCCCAATATCGGTGAGCAAAATGCTCTGCATGTCTACTCAAACATTTTGCTTACCACATTACTACTAGTGACATCTAGCGTCGTAAACGTTTATTACCCAGATAGCACGGCTTGCATGCAAGCGATGACGCAGATGCGTCCTCATGTGCGTGACAGGTGCGTCGCACGTCGTGAAGGACACACCTCGTGCGTGATCGAATTTTCGGCTCCTTCCGAATACAACATCACTGCCAAGGAGAAAGAAAAGGAGGAAAGGTATCAAGACCGAGGGTTTCGCCGGCCTGTCGTTGTGATTTCGTCGTGTCCTGTGACCACCCATCTCACGGTTGTGAGACCTGGCCATAAGTGAGATTTACCGCGGTCCTACTGCGAACCAGTGTCATTTTTAGATGGAAGTTGCTCCCAGTGGGACCCTGCAGTGGTTGTTCAACCTTATTTTATATATATATATATACCCTAAATGTCCCCGAATTTACATGAAGTTCCCTAAAGGTCCTGCATTTTAAATGAAAATGATCGAAAAGTCTCGAGAAGTTAATCACTCTTGAAACCTGGTCCAGATTCATTTTTGAAATCTTTGTGAAATTTTGGTGAAATCTAGTCGAACCTTTATTATTTAAAAATATTGCTAATAATCACGTTCACAAAATTTTATCTTTCCATTTCAAAATGTATTTTTTAGCTTCATTCATATTTTATAATTGAGAAGTAAAAGCGAGGCTGAATACGATTTATTCGTGGACTAATTAAATTATTAATAAAATATCAATCTTCCAGAGTTTTATTAAACTCGACTTTTCTGACAAATATGTATATTTATTATAATTTATCAACTTTCTAGAGTCCCCTGAAAGGCCCTTTTTTATATTTTAATTCGCTTATTTCTCCAAAAATATTATTGTAGATCACTGTAAAGCCTGTACGAATTAATTAAATAGTTTTTTATTAGTCAATTAGCAAATTCTAAAATAACCTTCAAGGTAGCGTTTTTAATATTAAAAAAGTAAATAATTTCTATTACTGATGTACCTGTTTGATAAAATACACCAGTGCATAAAATTATTTAATGTTACTCCTAAATTAAAATCTACTTTATAAATAAAATCCTTATTTAAATGATAAAATACAATTTATACTTTAATTTTATTTTAAAATGTATTGTAGGATACGCTCATAGCATTAGAAGAAAAAATTCGTTTTTTTTTTCTAATTAATTTTTGAAACTACAAGTTTTAGCTACAGAATGAATCAAGTGTGAAGAAAATGGTCTTTCCCTTTAAAAATATTCTACACTACAAAGGAAAAAAGGATTTTTTTTGCGACCTGAATTTAAAAAAAAATTGAATTCTTAATTGTGTCATCCGGTCTTTAAATACAAATTTTTCATACCTAAAATACCTTTTGTTGAATTCTCTTTTTTTTTAGGTATGAACGAAGATTATCAAATTTTCCTTGAATATCCGTGATAACTTTTTATTTATAGGAGAATATAACTTTGGTCGATATTGTAGATTTTGATTTTATGTGCGGATGTCTCTTCTCGATTCGTTACCTTCTCCGATGATAATACAGATTTTCTATTATAACTTTTTATTTGTCTCTATTTTTCATTTTTAAAGACGAAAATCTGAAAACAATTTGAGGTAATTTGGAGAGGTTAATAAACTTTATTTTTGCAATAAAAATGTAAGCACATACTAATAATTGCTAAATTAATTTTTATTAATACGCTTATTTGAATTGTATTTTATTACTCTCCCTTCTACGGGTTTGAGGGCTCCGTTCCCTTTACATCTTTTACAATTTCACTTAACCACTATGCCTTATGCTTATCTTAACCGTTGCATCGTAAGGCCTGGCACACACTTTTGCATATAACGCTTTATGAACGACGCATAAGGTTCTCGACTAATCACAAGCCTCCTTTTCCAATCGTGAAAAAAACGAGATTGGTCGAGAACATCAAGCGTCGTACAGCACAAAGCGTTATACAAAAGTGTGTGTCAGGGGCGGCCAGAGGTTGCCAGGGGCTTGAAAGAGACAAAAGTACACTTCTGAAAGTGCCGTCTGATGGTCACTATACAAACTTATACTCCGCTACTCGTCACTTTACGTAGTTTTTTAAATTTCTCAATTTATCTATTTTTTTGAATTATTTCATGAAAAATACGGACATTTCGAAAAAAATACGGACGATACTGTCCGGACATGTACGGACATGTCCGTTTAAATACGGACGTCTGGTAACCCTAGTAATTACTCATGTAAAAAAAGTGATAAATCATTTTAGAATTTCCACATAGAGTTCGTCAATTCTTTCTCAAAGTTCGCAGCTTATTTACGAAAATACATCAATATCCGATTAATTTTTCTCATATCCGAGACCTTGCTACTAGTTCGTGACTTTTTTACGGATACATTTTTTCCGTGTGTAGTGTTCAAGGTTTCAATTAATTCTGACGAGATTTTAGAAAAAATTTTAAATGATCGATATGCATCACTAGTCTTCGTTGTGTCGTCCTTAACTAACGTACGACTTATGCCAATTTGGCATATGACTCAATGAAAATTTCTGGACCATATTGGTAATTATGAATTTTAAATTCAGTGTTATTTGATACCGCTGTGATGTAAAAAAGTGTTTGTTTTCAATGTGAATTTTATTCTTAATAAAAAAATCTGTTTAGTCTGATGAGGCCACAAAATCAATATGGCGAAACGTCGTGTAACACCATAAACTGATGTTTGATTATTTACTCCCAACTGGCCGTTTGACTACTTACTACGATTAAAAATAATTTATAATTATTTTAAATATTTAATCATTAATTTACTAGTTATTGAAATTCAAATTTTGCGATTTGAAGAATTGCAGTTAGTTTAATAATTCGTTAATTGAATAATTTTGAAATTATAGAATTCGATACATTTGGATTTCTGAAATATTAAAATTCGGGCATTTATTATTCGTTACTTTTATTTTTCATCAATTTTTCTATTTAAAATTTATTTTTTCTTATATTTTTTACGTGCTTTAATATTTGACTGCAATTAAAATTTTTATTTCTTTGTATTAACTTTAAATAAAAATCATAAAAAACGTGGGAAATTGTTTTAAATATTTATGGTTGATTATGAACCAATCTATTTAGATTATTACATTTTCCAATTAGGAAAAGAAACAATTAAAAATTCTATGTATTTCTAACATTGCTAATATTTAATGCATTCTTCATTCCAAAATTTTAAATAAAAAATAGATTTCTTTCAATAAACTGAGGTAACATTATTAAGACTCAATTAAAAGAATTCTAAAATTATTCATAAGCAAACCCTGCAGATCGAAAAGAAATCTATTTTATCATGAATAATTTTATGCAAAATAAGCATGAAAAAGATTCACAATTAAAAAAAAATAATATTCAATAGTTTCTTGTATGTAGCCCAGAAGATAAGTGGCTGTTCTACATTACCGATCACTTATCATAACCAAAGCACCTTTAAACTATTATTTCCGTCGGCCTTGCCCCCCTGGTGAGGCCTCCATTATTTACGATATTTAATATACTTTAGACTTGAATTACGTTCAGTTATTATAAAGACATAATGTGATATTGTTTTATCTGTCAAAATAACAAATTTTCATGCTGTAAGTATTGCCATTAATGTTGAAAACTTTATATTTCTGCTAGCGAATCTTCCATTCTTTCGTTGTCAAAACTATTTTCTGCATAATTTTTCTTATACAACGTCAATTTTCAAGCTTTTAGTAACACTATCTCTTCAATAAACTAGATTTATTTAATGCAAAGTAGAATTAAAATTGTTGAATAATAGCGATATTATAAGCAAAGCCGCCTTTGCCCCACCGGTCGGCGCTGCCCCTACTTACCCTATTATACCATTATAGGCAACTATCTATGACCGGTTTAGATATTAGGATACTTCCGTGCTGAGAAAGTAGATTGGTCATTTTCTCCGGAAAGCATCCTGGGAATCGATAGATGGCAATATCGATGTACTTATGTATATGTATAATCCGATCCAGGACACTGGGCATTTGTGATATGAACCCTCTGCCCCTTTCTCTGCTCTTCACTATTCCAACTTGCCATCCTTTGGAGCAGCGATGCGATTCAGGGGCGGGCTCTCATGTGTTAAGTCGCGGGCTACTGACCGTTCTTCTGAGTTGCGCATTCTTTATTGCCTAACCTTATTTAACCTAAATTACCATCTCGCAGGTATACAGAGGCAAAGTTTATCATTGAAAGTCAGCCTGCATTTATCCCCTTTTCTTTTTAACTATTGATAGTTGAATCTACGTTTCTAAAAATAGTTTATCGTTTTATTCAACAAGTCGGAAGTAATTGTTTACCCAAATGCATTTTCAAACCTTTTAATCTTTTCTGAATATTAATAGGCTTTGAATGCAATTCTATAAACATCACACTTATGATATTGTTTAGAGTTTATAGTATTGTCGACAAATAGGATAAGGGCACTAATTACGTAGGGTGCACCAGTTATCGAGAATCGTCAGATATTGTATTTTTATTTAGTTTGTATTTTTGAGATCATCATGAAAATATCTGACAATCCTCGATAACTGGTGCACTTTACGTAATTAGTCTCCTCATCCTATTTGTGGACAATAATATAAACTCTAAAAAATATCAAAAGTGTGATGTTTAGAAATGCATTCAAAGCCATTCAAATTTTTGAAGTTTCAATGTTACGGGAAGCCCGGCTAAAGCAAATAAGTGCTGTTTTGCTTCAGTGATAATAAGTGGCGCCATATAGCTCTATTTTGTGACAGTCCACTTAAGCTTGAACACTAGGACACTGCTGACTAGTTAAAATAAGCGGAATAAAATAAGCGCACCTGTTGGATCTCGCGCTTCGCGCTCGATGATGTATTCCCCTCGCGCTACGCGCTCGGACACATTTACCTGACGCTTGAAGCTCGGTTCCTCTAGGTTTTCGCACTTCGATATTGGCAGCCGATCTTCGGCAATATTTTTGCCGATACTGGGCCAGTGCTGGGCCGTATATAACTTCGCACTTGAGTTTTTATAAACGTGGTTTATTTCTGGCTCTAAATATCTTTCCCGGTGATAGGTAACCAGCTGAAAAAACTCGTTTTGTGACAAGGTAATTTAACACTATTGTTAATTCGAAAAAAAGTGTACAAAGGCGTTCATTTTGGAAATTTTCTGATTTTGAAAAACTAAGGTTGGCTTTAAATATCTTTTCCGGTGATAGTTAACCCGCTGAAAAAACTTTTTTTTATGACAAGGTAATTCAACACAATTTTTAATTCGAAAAAAAGTGTAAAAAGACGGTCATTTTGTCGATTTTGTGGTATTAAAAAACTAAGGATGGTTTTAAATATCTTTTCCGGTGATAGTGAACCCACAGAAATTTTTTTTCAAAATCACGAAATCGTAAAAATAACCGCCTTTATATACTTTTTTTCGAATTAAAAAAAAGTTAAATTACCTTTTTTATGACAACGTAATGCAACACAATTTTTAATTCGCAAAAAAGTGTAAAAAGACAGTCACTTTGTCGATTTTGTGATATTAAAAAACGAAGGATGGTATTTAATATCTTTTCCGGTGATAGTTAACCCACTGGAATTTTTTTTCAAAATCACGAAATCGTCAAAATAACCGCCTTTATACAATTTTTTTCGAATTAAAAAAAAGTTAAATTACCTTGTCATAAAACAAAAAATTCCAAAAAGAAGTGTACAAAAGCGGTCATTTCCACGATTTTGTGAGTCCTGAAAGAGTATGGAGTCCATGGATGGCTCCGATAAGCAATACAAACAATATATGGAGGCAGTAAAGCATGTGTAAGGATAAATGGGAAACTGAGTGACTGTTTCGATTTTGTGCAAGGCGTGAAACAAGGATGCTTTATGTCCTCCTGGCTATTTATCATATTTATGGATAAGTGTCTAAGAATGGCCCTCTTCGACCCTCTTCGTGAAAGTGCGTGGTTTGGCTTTCGCAAATGACAAGATTGTCATGGCAGAATCAATCGAGGACTTGCAAAGAATGTTAAATAAACTTAATACAAGCATGAAGAACATGGGCCCCAAAATTAACGTAAATAAAACAAAGGTAATGGTGTTTGAAGGAAAAAATGAGAAAACAATATGCAACATTGTCCTCAATGATGAGTGACTAGAGCAAGTCGACAAATACTTATATCTGGGTAGCCTATCCACTAGCGACGGAAAAATAGATGGGGAGTTAGATAGGCGCATTAATAAGGGTAAGAAGGTTATAGGTAGAACAAGGTCCATTCTCAGAAATAAAAACAAATAAAAAAAAAACTAAAATGACTGTATATAAATCTTTATTTGTACCGGCTGTACTATACGGTAGCGAGACATGGACATCTCAAGAAAAGGACAAGAGTAAAATAAACGCGATTGGCATGAAACCTCTGCGCACAATATGTAGGAAAACACTGATGGGAGACACTAGTTGATATATGGGAAAGAAATCAGTTAAGGTGGTTCGGACATCTTGAAAAAATGAAAGATGAACGAGATCTGTGGATGTCGAATGCTCTAACGTTTGCTTTCCTTAAATCACCCGGATTAAAGTCGGGAACGGATTTTACCTTCGAAATGTGTATTTATTCTCATTACTCAAAAACTTGTAGTACAAAAAATTTACAAAAGGAGATAATTATTGTATATATTCAAATTAAGAAGGATTATAGGGCCCTTTGGAGTAGCAAAAGTATAGTTTTCTATTGTTGGACACTTTTTTCATCTTTTCAAAGGTATCCTCACACGTATCATCCTCGAAACCTTTCCTGCTTCTGCTAGGTAGGAATACTGCAAACAGGTTTCCCAGCTCAACCATAATTCTAGTACCGTACTTGGTTTGAACTTTGCGAAACTCGGAAACAGTATACTTCTTCTTTGGGGTAAGGCCATAAAGCGGTTTCGTAGGTATGACCCGATCCATACGGATAACTGCGTTGATCATTTGGAGATTTTTTTTCTCCAAAGACATTTCTTTTTTCTCTTTACTAGAACTTTTAGCAGATGACTAACTTTGCACTGTGTGTTCGATGATAGACTGAAGTCACTTAAACCTAAAACTCCTTTTATACTTTATTATCTCTACTCTAGTTACATTCTAGAAGGATCGATTGAAGTTTCTATGAGGTTCGGGGAACGTGGGGCAGCAGCATTCTCGATTTGTCTGAGAGTACGCCTTAAACATTATTTCACTTAATCCATCTGAATCCTGCTCATTTATCTTCTCCTCCTCCTCCTGTTTATTATAATTAACATCATCAAGAGCATCATTATCATATTTCTGATCTTTTCCCAATTCTTGTTGATCCACCTGCTTCTCATTTTCATTTCGATCTCCATCTTTCTCGTCCATATCATCGTGCTCTCATCCTCCTTCTTTGTTTTTTTATTCACAAAAGACTCAAAGACATCATGATATTCAGCATTCTTTCTGATAGAGTCTACTTTTCGCTTTAAGACTTTCTGCAGTTTGGTCACTACTGAACTACTACTATTATCATTGTGTTCATTGCTGTTGATATTCGTTAGGGCGTCGACTCGGGAATAGACTTTTAGACAATCTTTACAAGTAGAAGTCATCTTGAAGCTGCATAGCGTGTGAGTGGCATTAAATCAATAAAATCATTATACCAACGAATTCCTCTTGATTATTAAGGAACTACGTCATGCAGGTTTTATATACATACATTAAATAGCTATGAACTGCCCACCACCGGTGCATACTCTGTACAACATTGTTTCAACGTTGCTTCACATCTAACCATCACCGCCGCCACCACCGCTACCATATTCACCTTAATTTACGTCTCTCAAGTTGCCAGAATCTCAAGAAACGACTAAAATTAATAACAGCAATGAACAAAATGATGATAGTAGTAGTTCAGTAGTGACCAAACTGCAGGAAGTCTTGAAGCGCAAAGTAGACTCTATCAGAAAAAATGCTGAATATCATGATGTCTTTGAGTCTTCTTTGAATGAAAAAACAAAGAAGGAACATGAGAGCAGAATGATGTGGACGAGAAAGATGGAGATCGAGATAAAAATGAAAAGTAGGAGGTTCAACAAAAATTTCGTGATCGAATTCTCGACTCCTTCCGAATACAACATCACTGCCAAGGAGAAAGAAAAGGAGGAAAGGTATCAAGACACTTGCGAGATGGATGCAGAAAGGTGTCATCCTTGGGTCGCTTCGTGCCCTCCAAACACACGAGGGTTTCGCTGGCCTGTCATTGTGATTTCGTCGTGTCCTGTGACCACCCATCTCATGGTTGTGAGACGTGGCCATGTGTGTGTATTTATACATATATATTGATTACTCGATTATCATATCGTAGCTGTTTTCAACGTTTCTCAGTTATCTGTCACCACTCGCCCAGTCGATGTCCTTCGTTCTCTAATAATATTGTGAACAAAATTTTTATATTGCTTTTTGGCTATACCTGACTCATTGATTCCATCAATGTTTTAACCGAAACCATATTGGCAAATATTTTTTAACAAAAAGTGAATTGTGATCTCTATTACTCTTTTTACTTGATTTTAAAGTCATTTATTGGTGTTTTGATAATAAATTTTCAACCTGATGAGGTTAGCGAACCAAGGTAATGAAACGATGCACAATAAATCTATTGTGTTAAATTATTTTACCCCCAACTGACCGAAAG
This sequence comes from Andricus grossulariae, assembly GCA_011634705.1. Lineage (NCBI taxonomy): Eukaryota > Metazoa > Arthropoda > Insecta > Hymenoptera > Cynipidae > Andricus > Andricus grossulariae. The sequence goes on along the minus strand of JAABKJ010075445.1, from coordinate 167,020,083 downwards.
AACAAAGTGAAGTGGGCTACCACAATGCAAACAAAAGTACTCTGGATATTCATAATCAGGGTGCTTTTCTCGACATTTTCAGCCAAAGTTATCCTCTAGACCTCTTAGTGCATACAAAATTATTAAATTATGATAATTGTCAAAATTCTCATTAACGGTAATGCCTGAATGAAAGATTTTACTTAACTTAGCTCATTTTTAGCTAATGAGCTAGTTTCTGTTTTTGATTTTTATTTATATTTTTTTTCATAGATTCCGCTTTATAGATATTATATTATATTTAAAGTTTCTATTCTATTATTTCTATTAGCTAATTCCCTGGTTCTTTAGCCAAAACCGCAAGTTTCCTAATCACTTGCGACATATATATGGAGACGAGCTAGTTCAGTAATCTTTCGGCCTAGATCCTATCAGCCATTTAGAAGAATTAAATAATATAATTAATAAAATAACAATAAAATAATCAAGAATTTTTTTTAAACATTTTTTTGACTTTCAAATTGATTAACACATTTTACTTTGATTATAATAAGAGCTACACCCTATACCTAGGCGTTGTTCGTAAATGACTTCACACTGTCACAGGGAGGGAGGGACGGGGTTCATCAAAGCGTGACACTAATGGTATTGGCACATTGTTTTGATTGGCACCTATTACTTGCAGCTTTGCAATTGCATTCCCTAAACACCTTAGGGCGATTTTCATAAAGCAGATGAGTTGCATAGGGTTCTCATACAGTTATTAATACTTCCTATACTTGCTTACAGGGACCCGCTTTCGGCGATATCTCGCAGCTGTCCTTATGAAAAACTTTGAACTCTATATATATATATATATTTAAAAGTTTGTCATTAGGACAACCGCAGGATTTCGCCGGGAGCAGGTGCTAATCTTAAAAATTTCACTCGCTCCCAGCGAAATCGCGGTAAAATTTCAGCTGTAACCACGTCTCACAACCGTGAGATGGGTGGCCAGTCTGTCGAATCCGCACTGTTTGAATCAGTCAAAATTGACTGGCAATCAGTCATTTTTGACTGATTCAAATTTAGAGTGTACAGAAAATTTTGTAATAATAAACAGTTCGTTAATAGCCCTTATAAGGAAAAATAAATATTAAATATATATATCTTGCCGTAATTCTGTTTTACGATTCCAGAAAAAATAGAGATGAAAGTTGATTTATATAAATTTATATTAATGTATTATAATTTCTTTATAGATAAAATTTATCAGAAAAGTTAAAAAATATATACAAGAGAGAAAAAGAATTCAAGTTGTAATTATATTTTATAATTTTAAGATTTCACACTAGACAGTTTTTCTTTTTTTTCTAATCAAAATAAATAAAATTATCTTTAAAATTGTTCAACACATTTAAATTCTGTTTAACCAAGTGAGTAGCAGGTGGCTGGCAGGTAAGCCACATTCCATTTTAGTTCCCGAACGCAAACAATTAGGCAGACATGGCGCGCTTTTGGACCTTTAATTTTAGTTCCGGGAAGGTTAAGGAAGACAGGGCGCGCTGCGGTAAGTGAGTCGAAATCAAATACACGGCATGAGCAATCTCCCACCTCATCTCTGGCGTTACACTCTCGAACCGTGGTTTCCCCTTAGAGGATATATTACATGGAGTGCTCCTCTCTATCCCTAAATCACTGTAGTACACGTCCTTATGATAGATGTCGCAAATCAAAATCTTAAACGGTGAAAGTGTAACTTTGCCCACGCTTTTATGAATGAGAAAGTGTTAAAGTTTCGTAAAGAATATGATACATTCTTGATTGGGAATTGAAAAAACAAAAAATCATACTTAATGAAATTCTTAATCATTATTTGACCAAATTTCGCTGTAATATGCAGTTTTAATATAATAATAGATTATGTTTACTGTGTGCTAATTGGAATGTGAAGACTATTTACGTTTCACATACTTGTAGAGATCAAATACCGATGGAATTGCATTAGGCCGCAAAATACTTTTTCTACCATATTCCACGGTGAATTTAAATGCACTTGCATCAAAATGCAACGAACATGAACGATCATTTTTCGTGACATTTTCGCAATTTATGTTGAAAAATTCAGCTCATTTTCTGTTCCGTTCTTCTTCTTGAATAGAAAAACTGCAATACAAGCTCGAAGTCGTCTCAATATGATTTATACCTAAAACTACATTTTTTGATCATATATTGCACAATTCTGATTTTTCACACTCCTAACCAAGAAATGTGTTTATTGCACTTTTTGACGGGAGCAAGTATTCACCTGAACAGTGTTACTGACTTGTCTCTTTTTAGCTTACAAACTATGCACTTCTCCCGTCCCATTTTTCAAGTGCTCGGTGAGAGAACAATTGAAAAACAGTTAAAAAATTGTAAAATAATGGCAAGCCACGTTATAAGCTCATCTCTGTCTATCAAGTTGTCAGGATAAATGGTCATCTATCCAGCGAAATCTTGGAAACACCGGGTGTCCTCCAAGGGTCGCACATGGGTCCACTACTCTTTCTAATCCTCATAAATGATCTAAAGCAATCTATTCAGCATAGTAACTGCAATATTAGTCTGTGACGTCATCAGGACACATCGAGAATGTTCTAGAACGGACTCGATGCCAACCTCACACAGACAAACGCACACAGGCTTACCTCACACAGACACGCACTAATACTAATTGGTCCAGAACCCGCCTAGCTCATCTACTTATCAGTTTTGAAATTATTATTTAACAAACCTGAATTTTTCACCATGCTGGATGAGATAAACTGGAAAGTCCCTAACTTTGCAAGTCATCGATTTACGAGCATCATCCCTTGACCTTATATCCGCCTCAATGAAAAGGTGATAATTCACGTTCATTTTTACATTAGTTAAAAGTCCACACTCTTGTCGGCTGCATGGTTCCTGAGTAGTTTGGTCTTGCACTAAGATGGCTTTTTTAATTGCCCTAAAGCCTTCTCGGTTGATGACGTTGTGATCAACATAAACAATCGGAATTTCCTCAACATCTTCGAAACCACAATTGCATTTTTTCCTACGATACATGCTTGGTTCATTCTTTACCAGAAACGTCCACATGTCGAAAATATTAGAAAAAACGCTGAAAGTGTACAATGCGCCATCGAAAATTATGGGATTGGGTTTTTGTGGGTCTCGAAAATCTCGTAAAATAAGGCATCGCTATGCATAAATATGTGATTTTGCTCCTGACTCAGCATACTCCAGAATAAATCCACAAAAATGATTCCGTGTATCTTACAGATGTTGTAAGTATTGTAGACTGTCGTTAGCTGCCTCAGCTAAGATTTCAGCAAGAGCATCGAAAGGGCATGTATCCTTCACACCGTATATCCTATTATAAAGTTGAATAGGTTTTAGGTTACTGCCATTTTTTAGGAGCATAATTGGGACTTTCGTTCCTGGAAGAGCAGCAGGAGCATTTTGTCTTATTTGAATGTCAGGACACTTCCTGAAAAATTTCGAAGGCTTTCTGTCTTCCACATTATCCTTGCGTTTTTTCAAATTACCTCTGTACTCCAGATCAAGCTTGATACTCCGATGGAGTAACGAATCCTCTTTTCTTACTCTATTCCGCCAGTTTTCTGTTTCTTTCAAAATGGAATCGGGTTTTTCGAAATTCTCTGTTAGCATGGAATTTCTTTCCCACCCTATCGTGTTAACCACAATATTTTCAGATAACAGAGGATCTTCGTCATCTCCTTCATTTCGCCAATTTTCTTTTTCCTCTAAATCACTGTCAGGTTCTGGATCGCAACGTTCCTGAGACCAATTTCGAATATTAAAATTGTTTAAAGCGATTTGAGAACAATCTTTTGATCCAATATTGTATGTGTCATTATTAGAATTAGGAACGAAACGTTCAGTTTCTAGATGAAGGAAACTACTATGAGCCAAAATTTGGCTTTCATGGTCAAAATTACTTGGAAGCTCATTCTCAAGCTCTTCAGCTACCTTATCCATTTTATTCGTACGTGCTCTAAGAAGAGCGCATAATGCGATCCTCGTTTGTCCTTGAAGTGCCTCGAAGTGGAATCGGAAGATTTTGTCAAGGCGGAGCGGCCTATGCACATGACCAAGCACGTTATTTTTGAGTTCGCCGAAATCTCCATTTGTCTTTTTTGGGAGGAAATTAATCTTATCGGTTTTAAAATTTATTTTGTTCTTGTTGTTGAAAATGCAACTATATATTTGAAAAATCGTGTATTTTGATTAAAATTGGTCTTTTTCAATAGAAAATTAATCTTCTGTGTTGAAAATTCATCTTTTTGGTTGAAAATTCATATATTTGCTGAGTATTTTATTGAAAATTTGTCTTTTTGGGGATGAAATTAATGTTATCGGATTTTAAATTTATTTTGTTCTTGTTGATGAAAATGCAACTATGTGTTTGAAAATTCATGTATTTTGATGAAAATTCGTCTTTGTCAATAGAAAATTAATCTTCTGTGTTGAAAATTCATCTTTTTGGTTGAAAATTCATCTATTTGGCGAGTATTTAATTGAAAATTTGTCTTTTTTGGGAGGAAATTAATCTTATCGGTTTAACCATTTTTTTTTCTTGTTTTTGAAAATGCAACTATGCGTTTGAAAATTCATGTATTTTGATGAGAATTCGTCTTTTTCGATACAAAGTTAATATTTTGTTTGAAGATTCATCTTTTTGGTTGAAAATTCATCTATGTGGCTAGTATTTTATTGAAAATTTGTATTTTTTCGGTAGGAAATTAATCTTATCGCTTTTAAAGTTTTATTTTGTTGTTTTTGTTGAAGATTCAAGTATTGTTTGAAAATTCATGTATTTTGATGAAAATTCATCTTTTTTATACAAAATTAATCTACTGTGTTAAAAAATTCATCTTTTTGGTTGAAAATTCATCTGTTTGGCGAGTATTTTATTAAAAATTGGTCTTTTTTGGGAGGAAATTAATCTTATCGCTTTTAAAATTTATTTTGTTCTTGTTGTTGAAAACGCAAATATGTGTTTGAAAATTCATGTATTTTGATGATAATTCGTCTTTTTTATACAAAATTAATCTTTTGTGTTGTAAATTCATCTTTTTGTTTGAAAATTCATCTATGTGGCTAGTATTTTATTGAAAATTTGTCATTTTTTGGGAGGGAATTAATCTTATCGCTTTTAAAATTTATTTTGTTCTTGCTGTTGAAAATGCACCCATGTGTTTGAAAATTCATGTATTTTGATCAAAATTCGTCGTTTTCGATAGAAAATTAATCTTCTGTGTTGCAAAATCAATTTTTTGGTTGAAAACTCTTCTGTTTGGCGGGCATTTTATTGAAAATTTGTCTTTTTTGGGAGGAAATTAATCTTATCAGTTAAAAATTTTTTTTTTCTCATTGTTGAAAATGCAACTATGCGTTTGAAAATTCATGTATTTTGATCAAAATTCGTCGTTTTCGATAGAAAATCTTCTGTGTTGCAAAATCAATTTTTTGGTTGAAAACTCATCTGTTTGGCGGGCATTTTATTGAAAAGTTGACTATTTTGGGCGTAAATTAATCTTATCGCTTTCAAAATTTATTTTATTCTTGTTGATGAAAATGCAACTATGTGTTCGAAAATTCATGTGTTTTTATGAAAATTCATCTTTTTCGATAGAAAATTAATCTTCTGTGTTGAAAATTCATCTTTTTGGTTGAAAATTCATCTATGTGGCGAGTATCGAGATCTTCAATCTCAACTAAAACGAGGAACTCAATTAAGGAGGAAGTATTTTGCGTTTTCCATGACGTAACACATGTGATAAATGACTTTCGTGGATTCCATAAAATGTCGACGTATTGAGGCCCCCTGAGTCAGAAAAAATAGTTTCTACGTCGGTGTCTGTCCGTCTGTCGTCGTCGTCTTCGTCGTCGCCTCTATACAGGATAACTTTCGAAAGACTAATCGGATTGGATTGTGCTTTGGCACACAGTTTCAGGAACGAAAGAGAAAGATCAAGTTCGTTAACCAGCTATTTTGGATAGAAATTCAAAAAGTTAGGGCACATTCAAAATTTTTTATACCATTTTTTTTCAACATTCATAAATTTCATGGGCAGCCGACCGTAGTATTCAAAAATTAAAACAAATTATTTGTAGGACTTTTTTCAATACAAAAAAAATGGACAGAGCTACAGCATTTCCAATACTCTCCTCAAAAACGCGAAAATTAACATTTTAAGCCAATTAAAGCATGATATGGAAAAAAAGTCAAGAGAAGAAAAGTGTTAATTTCTGATAGTCCTACAAGATTCTGATGATCACATTTCGAGTTTTCTTAAAAAATCGAAAATTCAAATTTTATTGGCACAAAACATACTGAATTATTACATTCTCATCATAATGAGAAGGTATTGGTTTTATGTGAAAAATTACTTTCGTGGATTCCATGAAATTTCGACGTTTTGAGGCCCCCTGAGTCAGAAAAAAAGTTTTCACGTCGGTGTCTGTCCGTCTGTCGTTTTCGTCGTCGTCGTCTGTATATCGGATAACTTTAGAAAGACTAATCGGATTGGATTGTGCTTTGGCACATAGTTTCAGGGACGAAAAAGAAAGATCGGGTTCGTTAACCAGCTATTTTGAATAGAAATTAAAAAAGTTAGGGCACTTTCAAAATTTTTTAGACAATTTTTTTTCAAAATTCATAAATTCTATGGATGGCTGCCCGTACTACTCGAAAATTAAAACCAATTATTGCCACGACTTTTTTCAATACAAAGAAAATTGACAGAGCTACAGCATTTTCAAAATCTCCCCAAAAAAGCGAAAATTACCATTTTAAGCCAATTAAAGCATGATATGAAAAAAAGTCAAGAGGAAGAATGACTCGTGGATTCCATCAAATGTCGACGTTTTGGGGCCCCCTGAGTCAGAAAAAATAGATTTTACGTCGGTGTCTATCTGTCTGTCGTTGTCGTCGTCGTCGTCTGTATACCGGAAATTTTTTTAATACTATTAAAACAACCTTTTGAATTTTCTTGAAAAATCGAAAAATGAAATTTTGATCGCCAAAACAAATAATAAACAATCAAAAATTCCATTTGGCGGTCAAACTATGCAAGGTACAGAAAAAAATGAATTTAGCAAAAATTGTGGCCCCAAGAAGGAGGACGTATGAATCATTTTTGATATGATGCGTAGTTTCGGTTTTATTCGTAAAAAACCACATTAAAAATTATAAAATAAATTTTTGGACAAAAGTTGCTCTTCCGAAAAAAAATTAAAAACTCATCCAAATTTGTCATCAATAATTTCTTACCATACCGTAATCACGCATACCAGGAGAGCCCGTTTATAGGGATCCTTTCATTCATATCCATACGCATGCAGGCCGAGGTTCTTTTGACCCCCATGCCCCACACGCTCAAGCATCCCCACCAACTACAAGGTGTTATAGCCATAGAATTGACTAAAGCATTCAAGCGCTCCTAGATTTTCAGGAAATAATGCACTAATTCTGGTTGCATGATTAAGGTTCCTGTGTCCAGAGATTTTTGGGTAGCTTTTGACCAAAATGTGTTAAGATGTTTACTTTGTTTTACTTCTCCTTAGTTCTACGAATGTGTTATATTCGGTCGGAATACTAACTAATAAGGTATTTTTTTCATGTTTGTCGGAAAAAGTTTTCGCTGGCGATTCGTATTGTAGGTATTAAACTTCCCACGCTATGTTTAAAGTTACTTCCGTTACAAGCTATGCAACAGAAATTTTTAAAGGAATTGAAAAGAATAACTTTTTAGTTGGTAAAGGTGTTATCTTATGGTAGGCTTACTTGAAAATTTTCAAGAAAGCAAGTCTGCTGGGCTTCTTAAATGTATATTTTGTTGTTGTTAGTTTTGTAACAAGTTATGATACAGAATTTCTTAAAGGAATCGAGAAGGGTGACCTTTGTTGATAGAAAATGTGTTTTGTTTTTTAAATGTTGGTAACAAATTTCAAACAAAGAATATTTTATGGGTTTCGCAAGTGTTAAATTTTTTGTTCTAGTTTTGTAACAAAGTGTACAACAGAAATTATGAGGGGAATCAAAGGGGGTACATTTTGTGGTGGAAAAGGTGATGTTTTACTTTAATCTTTCTAAAAAAATTTCAAAAAAGGAATTTTGGCAAGTTTCTCGAGTTTTCAGTTATTTCGTTAATTTTGTTACAAGTTATGTAACAGTAATTCTAAGAGGAGCCGAAAAGGGTGACTTTTGTTGTGAGAAAATGTGTTATGTTATTTGAATCTAGGTAAGGCATTTTCCAGAACAAATGTTTGCTTTGTTTCGTAAATGCTCAGGTTTTTATTTACTTTTGTTACAAGTTATGTAACATAAATTATGAGAGAAATTTTTCTCTGTTAGTTTACTCGTTTTAACAAATGTTAGGAAGAATAAATTCAGAATTTTAAAACGTGTCGGAGGTTTGAACTTTGCGTTTTGCAATGAACAATCGAAGAGCGAAAACTCGACGGGGAAATTTAATGCGGGAGCTGAAGTGTGTCGCCAAAAAGCACACAATATCTTAACGTTTGTGACACGTACAAGTGGTAGCTAAAGGTCGCTCCTCATTCATTGATTAGGCCCAACTTTGAAACTTTTTGTGCTTAAACTGAGCTTCGCACACATCTTTGCAAAATATGAGTGTTTTGTCCACTATATACAAACTAAACTACATATCTTACACTGATCATTCTCCACAAGGGACTCGAGTTCCCCCTAGGTGTATGGCAAGACCGTCAATAGATAAACACCATGGAAGTGCCTAAGATGGTGATATAACACTTTTAGAGCCGCATTGTGTCTCTCTATGTACCCGTAACGTGCATACTTTGAGCATCCACTCAGAACATTGTGTCTGGTTCAAATCGCAGTTACTACTGTTAAAGAATATTTACTTGATGCTAAGAAATAGGATTCAAGCAAATACGTGTACTTGGTTCCAAAAATTTTTTTCAGTGTAAGAGCTTTAAATTGAAAAGACAAGTACATAAGTTGGAGAGAGAGAAACGTACTTTTTTTCGAGGGAGAGAAGAGTGAGCCTCTGTTCCATTCGACAATGCGTTCCTTGGAACAGGAATCGTGTTGGTGAAGAAATTTCTAGGAGAATTAGGTGAGCGGGGAAAATGAGACCTGAGTATGGCGAGGATAGGACGCCCAGCCGCTAAGGCTAACTTGCCGTGACATAAGATTCTATTAAAAGAAAACACACAAAAAAACGGCAAACTCTGCGTGAGTAATGGGTGTGCGACGGGTCGAGTATTATTATTCCAGTTTAACGTGTCACGCTAAGGCCATTTAGCTTTTATAAGGGGCCGTACTGAAAACATGTAACTCGTAACAGATTGCAGGGCCTCTCAAAGACCCCCCCCCCACCTCCGGGAACTCTTACTGTACGTAAATTATGGTTTCCAGAGATAAGAAAACATGGGACTTGAAAGCAATGGACATTTTTTGTATTTAAGATAATACATGCTTTGCAGGATGAAAGCTTCATTTATATAATTCTATGATTGTCCCTTGACTAATTTTTTATTTTTCCTGACCATCAACATTCAAATACTAGCATTTCAATCTTGTAATATTTTTAATATATGATCTTTTATTAAGGGATTGAAACAATATTTCATATCCAAATTTACAATTTACAAATTTATGTAATTATTCAAAAAAAGACTTTTCTACCGTAAAAGATGACTTTTTAACAAAATACTTGAGTTTTCAAGAGAATAGTTGAATTTGCAAACAAAATAATTGAATTTGCAGTCAAACTAAAAAGCCGAATTTTCAAAAAAGAAAGTTCTCTCGGTCATGAAAGAAAGCAAAGTTCACCTGCATTTCTAAACCGTCAAGACAAGTGACGAATCTTCTGTATAAAAATTTGATCTTCATACAGAAACGGTAATTGTAGATCATTTAAAAATCTGTAAGCCCTCCCCCATATTACTCCCTCTCTTACCGACTGAGTTACGCTTACCCTGAAATACCCGACTATAGGCGACATTTATTAAAATTTGCACTTTTTTCTCATTCTGTTAAAGGACCGATCAAGGGAAAAAAATTACCTGAGAATTTTGTTCATCTCTCCAAATATTTATTTAGGGAATAAAAATTTAATTTAAAATAAAATAAATCTGTAAAGATCAATTGGGATTTAAAATATTAACCGATATTCAAAATCTTTCATTGATTTTCTCGTAAAAAAATGACGAAGGTAATTCAGCATATTCAAATTCCATTAGATAATATATTACAAAATTTTCATTTTTCTAAGCCGACTACAATCGTGTAACAATGGGAAGGTCTTTCGATGTGTTGCTTCCTTCGTGCGACCCCCCATGGGTGGAAGGTTAGTGCCGGTCGAGCGGACGGTTCTTGTCTCGTGTCCCCTTGTTTGAGATTGGAGCCAGCGGAGAAAAATCAAAATTACGCGCCATAAAGCCTCCGCGAACAGGGATAATGCTGGCATCGTAGCAGTCTAGCACGTCATCCTTGAGTTGATTCGCCCACTCAATGTGGAGGTTTCGCCGGTTCGTCCTCGTGTTTACATTTAAATTATTATTTGCAGCACCCCAAACTCTAGGATGATTGGAACTGTTTGCCGACCGATTGTCGGGTGCATACTCAGAGAGGTCACCTGGTATACCAGAGACACCGTTTAAGACACCTCGCCCAGGAGCCATTCAGCTTTTGGCACGGTTGTTACGCCTTCGCTTAGGGGTTATTCCTTCGGGACCATCCCCGGACAATTGTCCGCGACTGCTTATTAATAAGTAACCATATTCAGCAGAAACCTTTAGTACAGGGATCCTCTACCCGAAACCCGAGGACGCGTTTGGTGGCTTAGTCATAGGCTCTTCGATTCGATTCTAAAGGAATTATGAGACTTTATAGGCTCCGGAAGCTGCGATCATGGTTCCATAAAGCAACCAATCTCGACGCAACTAGAACGTGTGCGCGATCCACTTTTGATCATTCTGTCTTAAAAGGTAAGCAAGAGCGGGAAATTTACGCGAGACAATATTCTGCAACACTGTTCCTTGGAGTCAGGTCTCTAGCCGCGGATGACCTCACGCGGCAGACGGGACAGTTGGAGATGAAGGTTTTACCTGCAGGCTTTGTAGCACTGATACGTTGAGTGGTGGAGGATGAGAAATTCCAGCAGATCTTACACTGATCATTCTTCTCAACGGAATCAAGTTCCCCATTGGCGTGTGGCAAGGCAAGCAATAGGTCAACACCATAGATCTGCCTAAGATGGTAATATAATACTTTTAGAGCCGTATTGTTTCTCTTTATGTACCCGTAACATTCATACTTCGAGCATCCACTGAGAACATGACCAAGAGTTTCTGGCTCTTGCTTGCACACTCGGCAGTTGGTATCGCCTACAGGTACATTCATTATGAGATCGCAATAAACTTAAGTGTCTATAACGCCGTCTTGACAGGCAAATAGAAATCCCTCAGTCTCCGATCTCAATCCAGCAGACTTAAGAAACATGTTGGACAGACCGATCAAGAGCTTTTCTCTACGTATGATGCCGTAGAATTCACCATAAAGGGGCTTGTCAGCATGTTCTCTCAGTAGAAGCGTATGTTCTGCTTCCTGTACACGAATTTTGAGCACCGAAGGTGTTAATCATACTAAGACATGCGTAGTGTCCCTGGAATCAAATTAGAGGTCAAGCTCCTCTGCGTCCCTATCTGCGGCACCGTATAGAAACGCCGCAACATTGACGACTTCATGTTGATGTGCGAGTCACATAAGAGAATCTGCACTATTTATAACTGAGCATGCTGTAGCCAGATCCGTTCTTCGATGAAGACACTCCAAGCTTAGCAAGCCTCTAGCCCCTTTATCTCGAGGGTGGTATATTCGAGGTACGGAAGATCTAGGATGATGACTTCGATGGATTGTCATAATCTTGCGTGTGCTTCGGTCAAGTTGCTTCAACTCATCGACGTTCCATTTTACTGCACCAAACGTGTAGAGCAGTATAGAAACTTTTGATTCTCCCTGATCCACCTCTCCCTCTTCTGTATTCTCCTCCTTGCGTCAGATAAAAGCCGTATTTTGTCAACAATATGCTGCTAGGTTATCAGCAGCTTTGACTTGTTTAGTGTGTGATGACACGAGACGCATTCTGTCTTGCCCATCCAATCTTCTTCTCCAGTTGATGCAAGCGTCTTTTGGTCTTTTGATCCATCGTCGGTTTGCGCCTTCGATTTGAATCAGCCAAAGCTCTCGCAGCACCATAAACTGGGCAATTGATAGTCCAGAGGTCGGAGGTCCAGTGGTCCTGAAATCGTGATCATCTCTCAGAAGTTCCCTACTTTTCGCGGTTGGTATTAATGTCGCTTCCTCATCTTCGGCTGCAGCTTGATCAAGCAGCGGTTGGGGAAGCGCTTTCCTTTTTTGCATCACACTTCTGCCTCTATCTCTCGCACTACGAAATTCTTTTGGATACCTCTGTGGGGACACTAGCCAGCGCGAGCATAAGGTCACTCATGTATTTCATATGGATGACCTGGATATCTATGCCTCTGGTAAAGACAAACTTCAAACTGCCATAAATATCGTCGATGAGTACACAGGAGAGATTGGGATGGACTTTGGATTGGATGAATGTGTCAAAATTCATCTGGAGAAAGGAAAGATTTTCGGCGTTCCCAAGGACCCTTAGCTTGTGCATATAAGTGTTATTAGACATCTTAACACTGGAGAGATCTATACATACCTGGGTGTGCCTCTAAGCCGCATTCAGGACGTAACATCAGTTAAGGAGCCTCTCCCAAGCAGATACAAGCATCTTCTACGACAGATTTGGTCATCCAATCTGTCGGCGTTGAACAAGGTATCTGCGACTAACATGCTCACCGTCCCGGTTCTACTCTATTCGTTTGGGGTGGTTCAATGGACGAAGAACGAACTCAAGGCCTTTGATGTCACCACACGTAAGATCATGCATATGCATAAAAGCTTGCATATCAATTCGCCAGTTCCGCGAATATACATTTCACGACGTCAAGGCGGACGCGGACTTTTGAATCTCTAGTGTCTTCATAACCTAATTGTTTGAGTGCAGCTTACATCGTTGTAAATGGAAAAGATCCTCTCCTAAACATGGTCAGCAATCACGAGATGGTTAGCAAAGGAGCCTTCCTCTACAAAGCCGCGGGGCAGCCAGCTGAGACCCTTCGCTTGAATTTTAACGTCAGAAGTGAGGAAAGTACATTACTCCATCTAGATGCTTCACTTCTAGAAGCCGAAGTGAAGAAAGCAGAATTTGAAAAATTCCATCAAGAGCAACTCGACAAGAAGATGCACGGAAATGTTCATAGGAATGTAGAAAAACAGTCCTTGTCGAAGAAGCTAATTTTGCTTTTCTCAGATCATCAGGGCTTAATTCAGGTAGAGAGTGTTTTATTTTCGCATATCAGGACGCTGTCATTTCCATCTTAGCATACTGTGTCCGCATTTTATGTCAAGAAGTTTCAAGCGATAGGTGCAGAGCGTGTCATACACACGTTGAGTACCTAGAACACATACTATCGGGGTGTCCCACCCACGCAATAATAAAAGTTTATTTATATTTCAAATAACACTATTTCAAGTACACAAGAACTCCAATATAAGGCCGACTGATTTATTTCCACGCACCATTCGTCCAACGACGAATTTAGTGCCACGGCCACTGCAAGACAGCCCCCGAAACTGGCCTTATATTGTAGTTATTGTGCACATTATTTTTAAAATGATTTTGATATTGCGAAACGAGTGTCTGCATTCAATTTTCAAAATTATATGTGAACATGTTTTTAGTTTTTCTGAAATTAGTATGGAAGGTTACTGATATATTAAATTTTCAGAAATGATATTGCAATTTTTTTTTAATTGTAGGATAAAAATTATTTAAATGTTTGAATGAAAATTATAGTTCAATGTTTTTATGTTATAAAAAGATGAATTTATTATCAGCTGATTATTTTTTTCCACAATTTTAAATTACATGATGATTGAATTTTAATTGCTTCTGATTAGGTAACATACACTGATTATTTACTTCAAGGTTATGTAATTAAATATTGACTATAATTTGTATAATAAAAGTTTGTTCATCTTTAAAATACCTCTATTCCAATTATATGATTATTTTTTCAATTTTTGCAATGTTGTGAAATGAGTATCTGAATTTTGATTTCGAAATTATGTGCACATATATTTTAATTTTCTACGCAATAGTTTAAAAGGTTACTAAAAATTCAAACTTTCAGAAAAATAGGAAGTAAAAAATATTTGAACGATTCAATGAAAATAATTCTTCAATGCTTTTTATGTAATGAAATGATTAATTAATTATTGTCTGATTAATTTATTTCACAAAATTAAATAACATAAATATTCAATTTCAATTTTTCTCTATCAAGCAACATAAACTAATTATTTACTTCAAAGTGATGTGATTGAATATTGGATATAATTAGTATAATAAAAGCTTATTTTTTTCAACCTATCTCTATTACAATTATGTATTTTTTTATAATATTTATGATGTCAAATGAGTATCTAAATTAAATTTTCAAAGTTATATGTACAATGTTCATGTGTTTTAGTTTCTTCAGAAAATTATTATAAAATGTTATTGACGATTAACATTTTTAGAAATGAAATTTCAAGTTTTTAAAAAAATATAAAGTACAAATTATTTTAATTTTGCAATGAAAATAATTGTTTAAGGCTTTTAATTTTGTAAACTAACTGACTAATTATTGGCTGAATAATGTTTTTCACAATATCAAATGTTGTATATATGGAATTTAAATTTTTTTGGATTGTGTAACATAAATTTATCATTTACTTGAAGGTTATATAATTGAATATTGGGTATAATTTGTACAATAAACGTTTATTTATATTTAAAATACCCCTATTTCAGTTACATAAGTTTTAAAACGTTTCTGATGATGTTATATGAGTATCTGAATTCAATTTTCAAAATTATATGGACACACATTTTCATTTTTCATGGTATTACTTTAGGGTTGTGTAATTGAATATTGGTTGTAATGTATATGATAAAAGTTGATTTATTTTCAAAATACCTCTATTCCAATTATGTAATTTTTGTAAGTTTTCGTGGTGTTGTATTGTTTGCAACATTGCAAACGCCTCGAGACGGGCTCTCAGGCATGACCGACATATTGATGATGAATTGTTTGCAACGTGGCAAACGCCTCGAGACAGGCTCTCAGGCATGACAAACTGACTCACTGACCATGTGATTGTTCTCAACATTGCAAACGTCTCGAGACAGGCTTTCAGACATGGCAACCATACTGCTGATGGATTGTCTGCAACATTGCGAACGCCTCGAGACAGAATCTCAGGCATGACAAACTTACGTACTCACTGTGTGATTGTTCGCAACATTGCAAAAGTCTCGAGACGGGCTCTCAAGCATGACAGGCATATTGATGATGAAGTGTTTGCAACATGGCAAACGCCTCGAGACCGGCTCGCAGGCATGACAAATTGACTCACTGACTGTGATTGTTCTCAACATGGCAAACATCTCGAGACAGGCTCTCAGGCATGACAGACATATTGATGATGAATTGTTTGCAACATAGCAAACGTCTCGAGACAGGCTCTCAGGCATGACAAGCTGACTCACTGACTGTGTGATTGTTCTCAACATTGTAAACGTCTCGAGACAGGCTCTCAGGCATGACAACCACAATGCTGACGGATTGTTTGCAACATTGCGTATGAAATGAGATAGGCCCTCAAGCATGAGTAACTTATTTACAATGACGGATTATAAATTTCTGTCCTGTTGTTGAGTTATTCATCTCTATCTAAATCTTCATTAAAGTTTGACAAGCCAACTTTGGCCTTTTTCCGAGGTCTCCGCATTGCATTGGAGATTCAAACTCTCTTTCTTGCCTTCTCATTTTCTGTTGTTCTGTGTCCGCAAAATGAAAATGCCTGACTGGGGTTATATTTCTGAAATTCAAGTGTTCCTACAACAGAGAATTCGAGCAATTGGGGCTGCCGCAACGTTGTATACGCTAATGAGTGAATCCAGGGGCATGTACACCGCCTCAGCCTAGAACGCCTCAACAGGCTCGAAAAATGTGGTCACGGTTCTTAACTACATCTGTCCATCCCTCTTGTGCTGCATGTAACCCGAACCACTTCATCGTTCACTTTCAAGAGTGGCATGGGCTTGATGTTCCTGAGAGGTATCAAACTGCTATTCGATTACGTTCATGCTTTGATTGTCACAGGATAGGACATGGGAGTCGTAACTGCCCTTCGAAGGCTTGTCATCGTCTATGCTCTAAACAGCATCATCTCACACTTCATGAAGACATAACTCGTAAAAGGCCTTCGACTGAGGACTCGGACCCCTATGCCGCTGATAAAGTTCGGTTGTATTCGGAATCCGATTATTCGGCCTCTTTCTGACAACTTCTGCTTGCTACAGCACGGGTCGCTGTAAAGACCTCGAATGGACACTAATTTCGAACAATCCCTCCTCGACCCTGGTTCTGAGACCAGCTCTTTGTCCCGCGGATTAGCTCACATCTTGGTTTACCACAACAGGTGATCAATATTTCCATTAGCACGGACGGACTTAGACGCGGCAACACGGGCAAATACATCGTCCGCCTCCCTCTTCGACAAGCCTGTATCCGCACCTTAGGAGAGTCTCTGCTTCTTCAGATTCTTAATCATAATTTTGGATATCTTTTGGAATATTCTATTAAAATAATTTATGAAAACAGAAAAAAAAACATTTCAAATTTCCTATGAATCTGCAGAAAATTTTTTCTTCGAAATCTTTAAAAATCGGTTTTGTTTTGAATTTTATTAAATCTTCGCAAAACTTCTTGAAATTTCCATAACTAACACGAATTTTTTCTAAATTTTTGTAATCTTGCAAAATTGCAAAATTTTGCTTTTAAATTGTCTACATTATTTTTTTAAATTATGGAAAATCATTTTATATCCTACGAGATAAAAACATTTTACCAAAAAATCTTCCAGATTATTGGTCGCCAGTTATCGAAATTTTATGAAATCTTTTTAATTGTTCTCTTAAAATTAACTCAACAAATAAAACATTATTTAAATCTTCCCAGGCATTTGAAGAAGATTTTTCTACTCTCTTGGAACCCTTCAAATGTTTGAAAAACCTTTTTTTTTCAAATTCTCGAAATTCTTCATTTTTTCTTAATTTTCCTGAAATTGTTTCAAGTCTGAAATTATTTTTGAAATCTTTTCAAATTTTTTTTTTTATTCTAGCCAAAAAAATTGCTCTCACATC